>JBBPCS010000573.1:10979228-10991766 GCA_037974645.1 Hollardia meadi | reverse complement strand
TTTTCAGTTACTGGAGACAAAACTGAAGGCAGAAAGACCTACAAACAAGCAGCAACTGAAGGCAGCTGCCATAAAGGGCTGGTAAAGCATCTCAAGGGAGGAAACTCAGCATCTGGTGATATCCATGGGTTCCAGACTCCAGGCTGTCATTGACTGCAAAGGATTTTCACCCTTCACCCATATATTTATAATTATGTTAGTTTGTCCAATTACTTTTAAGCCTCTGAAAATGGGGGACAATGCATAAAAATGGCTGTAATTCCTAAATGGTTAATGCAATTTTTCTGTTCAACTCCTTGAATTAAAGCTGAAAGTCTACACTTCAACCACTAATTGTTTCATTTCAAATCCATTGTGGTGTTGTACAGAGGCAAAATTACAAAAATTGTGTCACTGTCCAAATACTTATGGACCTAACTGTAGCTACACACAACCTTTAATGATCTTTGTTTTACACCTACTCTTTCCAAAACCCACCATGACTGCTCATGTCCAATAATATCATTATGGATATCAACAAATCAAAACAGATTATATTCATTCTCCCACCATCACACAACTGGCTGTGTGAAACTTAGCAGAAGGAACTCCCATAAATCTACATTCAGCCGGGAGCTGGAGGTGGGCCTGGTACTAAGGCAGCTGTAACACCCAACACTGAATTCATCACAATTCATGCCTTGTGTGTGAGTGTGTGCACATATTCACTGAGGAGATTTTAAACAAAAGGATGAGGCAGACATTGGAGAAACAATCTACTTCATCCTTTTAAAAGAGGTAATTAAGGAAAGAGTGGATACAAGGCTGAGAGGGGTCTTATAGCAGAACTAATAGGGGGGATGAAGCATGTTTCCCACTGTTGCAAGAAAATATGTTTTGATTTTCAAATGAGTTGAAACAAAGTTATAACTAGAGGCCCTCCGACTAGACAGCAGTGCCAGTTTGTTTTGATGAAAACATTTTCAAGCCATTCACAGATGTTCAGTGAATTCCCCCTTCTGTGCCTGCTCCTAATGTTTGTCTTTCCAGATTTTTAAACTTCTGCTCTCCTTGTATGTCCTGTTTAATGAGGGACTGTGGTTTTTGTCAAGAACACTGCATTTCTCCTCCATTATTGTATTACAGTAAGAGTACTAAATTCCAATGTGATAACTGAGCCAGTGTAAAATATTGAAATGTGTGCTCTTCAGATACACTGGTATCACATCAAATGTGTAAGCGCCCACACTGTTTTCACAAGGTAGAGTGTAGAATGAAGTGGAGCCCAAAAAGCATTATCATCCTACAAAGCAGCTAACCAGGATACTACAGGCTTAATAAAATTGTAAACAATAGCAGTATTCAATTCCAAACTTTACATCCCCATCTTATTCGATACCTTCTGCCATGCTTAATAATATTTTTATCCAACGTATGTTCTGGTAGGATAAGATAATAGTTCAGAGATGCACAAAATTAACTTTTCCTCCATTCTCCTCTATGCTGCAACTCAAGAACATCTACATTTCTGCAAGGCCTATGTTCAAAGACAATGTCAAATAGCAAAAAAATTTTAATTCTTGCTTTCTACAATATTTGCATGTCAACCAAGGTATGGTTAAGTTAGAGAAAGATTGTGGACATAGCAAATAAACTATGTTCAAAACAATCGAAACAGTTGAAGAGCTAAGGTTCAATAAAAAGTCAAACGTTAATTGCAGGTCTGTGAGGGTTTTAACCGCCAGTCTCCTGCATTAAGGTCGGACGTGCTTCACGTACATCTACTATTCAATGTTAACTGCAGATATATCTCGCCCGAGATGGAAGTGCCCGTCAATGCTAGAAAATGAATTATGGAGGTCAGCATGTTAGGGAATCGGGATATTAAACTTTGGCAACAAAACCTGGTAGAAAATCAAGGCATGCACCACTCTGTACTCTGCTTTGTGCAGCTGCATCTCAGTTGAAAAAAATGTCCTTGCTCTGTTGCACTGCGTTTGTTGTAAAAGCAGGGTTTCATTAGTATTGCTTCAAATGTTTCTATATTGTCGTTCTTCTCATGTTTCCTCTGCAGGTTTCCTTGAGAGGTTTCTGGCTGTGGCTGCTGCACCTCTGTGTCAGTTCAAAGAGAGGGGCTCAGGTATTAGTGTCTGGTGTACTCTCAGCAATGTATACCTAAACCTAACAACTGACTAGACACTGTAAACATTTGTGCCACTTGATACTTCACACGTGAGATCAGACTAAGAAACAGAGAAAGAGGCAAATCCAAATCATGATGTCAGGCTGCATGCCATCTGCCTGATCATGAAGCCAACTTTTGACTCAGCTAACATTAAAACAATGTTCTTTGCCCTACTTAGTCTTAGTCCTTCCATCTGATCCAGATGGCTAAAATAACTGGCCCAACAGCAACGTTATCTCAGTGTGCATGCTGTGATTCAACCAAAATGCAGTCGTAAAGCTAGAGGGCACTTATCACTTCTTATCATTTTTTTGTATTCATAATCACAATAAAGCTGCTTATACAAACACTTCCTGGAAGTATGATTTTTTTTTTGTTACTGTACATACAAGGAACTGCAAATGTTAGATGTGATGTACACATGTAGAAACTTTACATTTTATTTACCATATAACACTATAAACACGATGATGCAGCTTTTTCTGTAGTGCAGCCATTTACAGCTCGACACCAAACAGACTCAGAAAGTGTTTTGCTCCAATTGATTAAATCATGTATCATTTTCAGTTAATGTTTTCTATCTCTTGAAAAGAACAAGAACAAGAAAAACACAGTATAGGAATTCCTAAATTGAGTTGTGTTTATCCTTTGAGCCATAAACACATGGACTTTGAGGTAACAAGTTGAAAGGTGTGACTGCCTTATTCTCAGAGGTGTCGAATAAACAGGATTTCACATAGCGAGAAATTGCCAAGAGGGGTGGAGGTCGGGGTTGAGTGGAGGGTCACACACACGACTTTCACCCAGAAAACTTGTTTGAAACCAAGTGTCACCAGTCATTTCCTGAATTTAACCAACTAGGTTTTGTGCCTAAACTTTACCAAACGTCACTTAATGTTTTGTGCCTAAACTTAAGCAAAGTAATGCAGACCTTGTGCTTCAGAATAAGAAGCACGGGGTGTGAGCCTCAGCTAGAGACACAAAAGGGAAGGCTTAGCGCGACGGACGGCAACGTCAAAGGGCACCTTGCGCGTCTGGATAAGATGCAAAGGGCGCATGACAAAACGTCATGAAATGATCCCGACTATGACCTTGTTTGAGCTTGGGGTATTTTCTCAACTTAATTTCCCTGCTGGATGTTTGTGTGCATGCATGTGTGTGTTAGCTCAGAGTGGCCCCTTTATTGATAGCTCTAACAAGCCTAGGTCAAAAGTCAGACAGTGATGAGTGGAAAAGGATGAGGCAAGACTGTCAAAGGTCCTTTAAACACCACCTGCCTTCACACACACACACACATACAACCTTGGCTGATTGTTACCATATTTAAACACATCCCTAGTACATCTAAACCTCTGTTACTCTCCATCACAGAGATAAGAGGTTTTTGCACAGATTCTAGTTAATGCGAGTTCAGCTGTGTGTAATAATGAGACCGTAATACTTGACATGTTTACACTTTCAGGACTTCAGGACTAAATTATACTAAAGACAACTTTTTTTTACCATTAAAAGAAAACAGCAGAGGATATTCTTCAGACTTTTGAACAACCCATGGGCAGACCTGCAGCTTGTCTCCGTGCTTGGAATAATGAGTGTTTCTGTGAGAACACTTCAAATAAAATCATCTTTGGGTAAATAAAAGCCTTCTGTTTGGCTTGCCTCCCTCTCCACCAACCAGTCTGATAACTATTGCACCTGCTCAAAAACAGCAAAGTCCCACTCTCTTGTCTCTCAACTACACATCTACACCCATAATAAGAACCATCACACCAGGAGTTCACATGTAAAAAGACATAGGTTCCAAATCAGTAAAATAATGGAAAAATGTCTCGTATGTTGGATAATAACATTCAGTGGTGATTCAATATTACCATAAGTGCATCAACATTTTCAACTTATGTTTCATCATACGCCCACCTATAAAATCAGTTTTTATGTTTGCATTTAAATTTTAGGCAATTAACCAAAGTAATATAGTACTTGACTATCATCGAGAAAACTGATGGTCTGTCTAGGCCTCCATGCTGCACTGACCAAAGTGAGCAGTCATAATGGTAACATTCCTTTTGTTAAGGGAGGCAGCAGGGTTTATGAGAAATGTGGTCTTGAGAAACATTGGCACTATACTGCACGAGTGAGGCAGAAGTTATTGTCTTGATCATGGTTCTACTAGTTTACAGTCATTTTTACAAAGATACAATAGTTCAGATAATATTGGTATGATGATGCAGAGCTGGACAGCATCAAGACAACATAATTTAATTCGTATAAGACAAGATCTGGGACTTTAGTTATCTTAGTATTGTACCATAGTCTCAATACAGTGTTTTGCTGGTCTTAAAGGTGGTGTGATCGTCACATGATAATATTTTCTGTGATTATCTGACTGTTTCTGGCGAATTAAATATACAGTGCATGCCTCCACTTCTCTGGACATCATTTCCACATTACTGTGCTGTTTCTCAAAAAAAAATTTTTATTTAAACACCATCTGATAACAACCCACAACTAGAAGGGCACTCGGAGAGCGCATACCATTACCAAGCACAATGATCCACTCTTCTATGACAGTGGTTCTCAAACTTTTTCACATCAACGACCCCTAAACTGACACAAATTAGTCCAAAGATTCCCATTTAATACAATTTTGTCCCAGGCTCTCCCACCTGGTACGAATTGTGCTTTTTAGATGTTTTATAACAGAAAGTGCATGAAACCCATGACCAAAATAGTCATACACACCTCCTCAACGACTCCTGATATGCAAATCTGCAAATGCAACAACTACATGTATATGTCTTGATATATTTGCAAAAGTATTGTTATTATGTCAAAGGAGCGTCAGCATCACCTCTCAATCATAAATCACTACAAGTGTGTGGCAATAAGACCCCACCTGAATTTTCTTTTTTTTCTAATTATTATTACTTTGCTTTTGGAGGCATTTCTGGGCATCAGCCTTTGGTCGTAGCCCCCCAGCAGTGCACAGGTTGAGGCCCGACTATTGGCTAAAAACGTAGTGACCAAATTACATTGCTGTCTCTGTTGTATGACAAGCACTACGTCAAATTCACACAAAAGCGACCACTGTGGCACTTTTCTCGCACTGCTGTGCAGAGGTGTGGATGTGTTTATTATTGCTGTAGAATGTAACCGCCCGTCTAGCTCACTGGACCACCACTGCTCTCTGAAGCTGGGGGGGAGGGGCCAACCCACAACAGAATCCTATATGCAAAAGTGAAAAATAATTTCTGTATCCACCCCATGATTTGGTGCCGCTCCAAAATTTAATGGTTTCTTTCTACACCCCTATTCCATTGTCCTGCTGACAAGCAGACAATCCAACAAACCAGATCGGAAACATGATCTTTTTTGCAGCTGTAAATATAATTACATAATCACTATCGCCATGTTTGATGAAAAATATATTTGATTGATGAAAACTGCAGTCTAATGTCTAATGCACACATCAGAAAATTCTAGGCCTTACATGGAACAAAATGATTAAGACTGAAAATTAATGATACGGTGCTACACTATACTACATGACTTACAAACTGAACTTGTGAACTGACCCCTCACACGTGCGGGTTCAAATTCTTCTATGTATTTGCCTACTTTGATAAATGCAAAAAGGCCATGTTTTGACTGTTGCACTTGAGACCATCTGAAAATACGCAGCTGATACATTGTGTTCATGTCCGCCTCATCACTCATACGGCAAAACACAGAGGATCACTTTGTTCCAGTAGCGAGACCTTCAAACATGGAAAACGCATTGTAGACCCACTAATACGAGGCCTCTGGTTCTGTGTGTATAATGACCAAACATAAAAGTGACACTTTTAACTGGGTTCACTTGAGAATGATTTGAATTTTTTGTTTGACATTCAGCCAAATATTTCATATTTCTCTGGATCCACAGTGAACATGGAATTATGTACATCACTGTAAACTTTTTGCCATTCAGAGGCTTTTTAGTCACGACTTTAACGTACACACAAGATTAACGTATTCTCTCTAGTGTCTGATTTGCTGGTCAATTCCCAAGTCCATAATGATTTTTCCAGGAGATCTTTGGCTTTCAAGACTCACTTTCTGGGTGGTTTTCTGTTTTAAAATAAACACCCTGCCCACCCTTTTCAAGATGCTGAAGAGGATAGTAAGTATTCTATGAGTAGGCAACAGAGCAGTACTTTTGAAATAGCACTGCTGTTCTAGTGATGTTGTTCTATTTAAAGTTAAAGTCAATTTTTTGCGGTTTTCAATTTCTTCTTTAGTTTAGTCTTCTGGCTTCAAAGTATTCCTTTGAAGCTTTCCTACCTTAACCAGCCAAACACATTTAAATTTGAAATTCTTAGCTGATAATAACCACACAAAGAATGCTAACTGATCCTCTTTGACACTGACTCTGTCTTTTTAGGCAAATCACTGCCAAGCGCGAGTTTATGGACAATTCCAAAACTGCAGTAATTTTAAACAGACAAATCCCTCATTTCCATCCAAGTCAATCACAGTAACGGATAAGAAATGCAGCCCTCCCAAAATCAGGACTCCGGCGTTCCTTTTGCAATCAGCTTGAGATAATCAGTGAAAACGTCACTGCTCTTTTTACTCGCCTCTGCAGCCGCACCCCTCTATCCATCTCCACATTCCTCTTTTACAAATTACATTTGTCATTCTGAAAGCTGATCGTTTCCACTGGCTTTGAACCGTGTTTGAGCGCATGCATGTGTGTACATACGCCTGACCTACGGGACCAAGTCCAGAGTATGCTATGTGTGCTATGTTTTTGTGTGTGTGTGATCTCCTACCTGTTATTGTAATGTTGCTGTAGATGTTGGACAGTTGCTCTTTCAGCAGGACAAGCTGTGTGGAGGCAGCCTTCTCCCGCTGCAGCTCCAGCATTATGTCAGGATGATTGGCCAGTTTGCAGCCCTTCTGTTTGTCTAGTGCAATGTCGCTGCGTATTATATCTGCAAGCCGGCATAGATGGAAGAAATGCATGTTGTTATAGTTGTCAGTTATTTGAACAATATCATACTTATGTTGCTATTTTCATCAGCAATTATGTAGGTCTATTAAAACACTTTTGTTTGTTCAGTTTGTTATAAAATGTGATTTTCAAGTACTAAAGCCTGGACCACCTGTTTAATGTTTAACATACATTTGTGTCTACTTTTGTCACAAATTGTTTTACTTTCCAAAAACATAATATGTAAATGGTAATTGTAACAGACCGTTTTCTAAATGTATGCACAAATGTGTTACAAAAACTTAGCACCTAGCTAAAACTAATCCAGTCTAATAAAAGAGTCCTTTGCTGAACCTTGCTGAAAGGTGTTATTTCAAGTATATGGTGTGTTTGGAGACTGTATGTTAAGGTGGAGTTATAGACTGTTGCCTTGCCTGCAAAGAGGTGTTTATAAAATTTTGTGCACCCTATTTAGCGAGACCAAATATTAGAAACAGCTAAAACCGTTTTAACGAAACTGAACAATAACGTTCATGAAGTTAACGTTAGGATTCATTTTTGGACCGAGGTTTTAGCTATGTGCCCACAATAAACTAGCTACGTGTAGCCTATTTTACAGAGAAATGGGCGCAGTGTAAAATAAATAACCAACGTAAACTTTGGAGGAATTAAGAGGCCAAATTCTGCACTAAAATGCGACACAGATAAGAAAGAACAGTGACAGACGAGGAAAAGGCACCTACACATCATGTGAAAGTCCGTCAAAAATACACATTTAGGTAGCAAAGGAAGATAATGTAGTGTCTACTTACCGTCTTCGTAGTTCTTCAGATAGTAGTCTGGCCCGGGTCCTCTGAACTTTGCGAGGTTCTTCTGGTTGATGAACTGCAGGAAGTCGGTCCGTTTTCCGCCGAAACGCAGAAAGGCAGGCGACAGGCCGCGCGCCAGGGTCACGAGCCGCTTGGAGCTGCGAACACACAATGACACACACAAAAAATATTAGCCTAAGTATGCTACTAATAGTTGTCCGTTATTAAAACTTAATCTGTTTGTAGTTTCATTTTACCACCACGATCATATTTTGGAGGAGCAGAAACAAATCGTCCTTCTTTCTGAAGTGTAGGCCTACACTTAATCCCGTTCAGTTTTTGCCAAGGCTACTTAATTTCACACATACAAAATAAGTCATTCCATTTTGTTGTGGCTATTAAAGCACCGCAGCCATGGCTGTCACAAAACTTCAGTTTTTTCTCTTTGACATCAGGCAGAAACAGGCAACCTCATCTGTCATCTGGTGGAAAAAAAGGCATTACGAAATTACGACAGGTAGCTACCTGAGGAGCAAAGGGTTAGAACAACACACACACAGGTCTATGTAGCCTAATGTCTAGAGGGTGAACGGTTCTACTCTCCACTGTTTTAAATTTGAAAGAGTTTAGTATTCATGAAAAACCTATAGGCCTAGATATGAAAGTAAGGATTTTCCCAAATAATCTGTAGAACTTGTTACAAAATTGCCTCGTACTTATTTTTGGTGCAAGTAAAAACAGGTATTAATAATAATAATAATAATAATAATAATAATAATAGTAATAATAATAGTAATAATAATAATACTTTTCTATTATGCCTATGTCTAGAAACTGAATGCAGCATGAAAAAAATGCAATGAGAAAAATAGCAATTTACCTCGGTGACATTTTGTTTTTGTGCATGTGTTTTCATGTTCCCAAAAACGAATTTAATTAGGCTAAATGATGGAATTTTATTTTGTTGTAAACCACTGGATTTTCCATTACAGCCTACGTGGCAGTCGGCTTGGCTCCACACAATAAAAATGACAGAAGATGCGTACAGTGTGGCGGCTCACAGGGTAACCTCCCTGGTCGTTGTTTAGGTTATTTTTAACAAATATTGTAGTTGATGAAGGAAGGTCTAAAATATTAATCATGCACAGATTTAGCAATAAAAACTAACCCAAAGCAACGTCGTCAACGAGGTTTTATGTGATAGAAGTTAAATGGTGAATATTTATGTGGTGGAAATGAACATACAAAAATAATAAAACGGTCTTGTGTTTGCCTTATTTTATTATGAGGGAATTAATTGGGCATAGTCATAAAATAAACAAATACATTTTTCAGTAAATACTTTATTTTTTATGAAATTTACTGTGTAAAATGATGTTATGTTCTGTAGGCTACATCATGTTTAACAAATCTCTTACAATGATACAATGTGATTTAGAGGCTGACCTCAACAATTTTCTGATACTGTTAAATCCAATGCATGACATGATGAGCTAAAGGTTTAGTATAAACATGGACTGGAAGTTATTTTGCCATGTTTTGAATTTTAAACTGTCCTGATTCACAATCAGTGGTCAAACCATGTGCCAGTGACGCAGGTTCTATTCTCATAATGTGCGTCTCTAATGACACATGGGTGGCAAAAAATAAAACTTGATTTAGTAACTTTGGAAATGAACATTTTGCATTGTAGTCTAGAGAAGAGTAAGTATACAGTGTACAGTGTGTAGGTTACTATACATTATAAGAGAAGTAAGCCCAAATTGGAACGCCTTTCAACCAATGGTTCACTCTCAACGTTATTAAATTATCTGATAGGTTTGGGACTTGCCAGTCTCGCTGACAACCATTCAGTATTGTGGAGCATTGGACTACTCAGTGTCCAGAATGAGGAAGAAGCGTACTGGCTCATTCTATGGCAATTCAGACAACGTGGCTGCGTGCGTAATGAATCAAAGAACCCCCGAACATTTTGGAGGTGGACACGGATACAGAGCGATATTGTTGGAAAGCTCTTCAGTACCTCAGAAAGTCCAGCCAACCATCTTTGATGATCGAGGGGTCCAGCTGCAAAGACAGGAAGTTGTCGTTGAGGACTCTGATCGGACTGCGGGTGTTGACATCCAGGAGAATCAGTGTCCTCTCCATGAAGCCCGGTCGCTTCCCACCGGTTGCAGGCCTCTGGTATGTAGAGGAGGAAGAAGAAGAGTAGGAGGAAGAGAGCACCGACTGCACCACCAAAGTAGCCAAAGATGCCAGCCACAGGGAGGACCATTGGAATACGCAAGGTGGGGATTTGGGCATCTTCTTGGTTTGCAGAGCGGGAGGATCAGTGCGCGTAATGAGGCTTAAAAGTGAGAAAAACACAGAAAACTGCTCCCGCGACGTTCGATGGTGTTTCTGTACCTCAGTCTCATCGATCTGAATCTGTCTTCCTGTCTAGTTTTCTCACCCCTTCTGCCGCCCGCCCCTCTGCGTATTTTTTGGGATCTGTTCAAAAGAGCGCACGCCCCGAACCAGCCTTCGCGGCTGTGAGAGCCAGAAGCTGGGAGGAGGAGAAGAGGCAGCACCGCCCCTCTAAGGTTCTCTGAGGTACGAGTACAAACTGCTCAAAAGTAGTTTTTTTTTTTTTTTTTTTAATAGCTCATGTGCCTTATTGTAATATGGTCTTAAGGTGAGGTCTTGTAAATATTGAGGATGGAGTGTTTTCTGATGAAATGAGCATCAGTATTTTTATAATGTGTGAAATAGCCTACAACAATCCAAATATTCAAAGTGAAGCCCAAAAAGTGCTCAGATCAAGACGAAGCTGCGCATGTTTACAGTAGGCTACATGATGATGATGACGATGACGATGATGACGATGAAAAGGCTTCCTAGCTTGTCAAACTGAATTAGCCATGTTGGCGCACTGATTTATGTTGTGAAGAATCTACAATTTATGGAATTGTTATTAACATTATTATTAGTCATTTTAAGAAAATCATGATGTATACTCATATGAAAAAAACTGAAGTCCAGAACATGACTGTAGTGCCATTAAAGGCTGCAACTATAGGTCTATCCGGGGAAGCACTTGAGGTTAAACTCGCCTAAACTACCCATATATTCATTTGACTAAAGGTAATCGATTCAAACCTGCGAATGGGAATGTTTAAATGTGCTGGCTGCACACTCATTGTTAATTAAATATTCCAGCAAAAGTATGTTATATTTCAAGCACAAGAATCTCCGGTCTGCGCAGTGCCAGAGAACAAAGAAAGCCCGCTTCAAACCAACAACAGAAAAGATCAAGTCAGCAGGATCTTTCATGTTTCTTGGTACTGTAGAGGCTTCAGGTTGTTTTGACAAACGACAGATTGATTGCACATTTTTTTGAAGACTGGTGACATTTGGAGATTGCAACAGTTTGGTCCTTTAAAACACATTCAAAACCAATTTGGGGTTTAAGTTCCTCCACATGGAACTCACCTATAAACTATTTGTGACTTTTCTCTCCAGATGTTCTCGGGACAGTGGTGAGCAAGACATACACCACACACATTCTATTGTGATTTCTCCAGGGCGTAGTCTCATCAGGCGGTCCGTGTAGAAAGAGGTGGTCGTTTAAGGTCACTGCTGTCTCACAGATGAGCAGAAAGCTACATGAGAAGAAAAATATACCGAGTGAAAGACCGGTTTAATTCCCCTTTTCTCACCGGCCTACACGACCTACTCAGGAATACATTAAAGCGCATTCTTATCCAAAGGTGTTACCGTGTTTAACTTTTATATGTTTATACGGGCTCGAGTTCTTTCAATTAGCTTTTAAATATTAAACGTGTGCTATGGGACATCTGGCATGTCACTTACAGTTTTGGGGGATGTTTTTCACAAGAAAAGTGAGGCGAACCTTATCCCATCGAAACCTCAAATAATAGTATAGTATATCAAAAGGAAATTGCATGTGTGTTAGTGTGTTTCGCGCATTTCCATTGACTACAGAAATGTATTGTTTCGCTGTGAATGCCACAGCTTTACAAAGATGACCTCTTTTAGTGAGGGACTATAATGGAGGAGCTGTTGAAATGAAAGTTGTTATTTTTGTTTTTTTTTAAAGATCTGGCTCAGATCAAAACTAAATCGAAACAGCACCATGACTTTCTGCTCACACTTAGTTGGCCAGCAGAATATTTTAATGAAAACATGAAAGATACTTTTTTTAAATCCATATCCTTAGTTTTAAACGTATAGGCTATAGCTGCAGGCAGGCAGGCGATGATTCATTCCAATATCCCATTTGAATAAAATTCTTTGATTGAACGAAAATCATTTTATGCATATGAAACTTGTCCAGTGAGAAAACATAATCAGTTCCAAACTAAATAAGCCAGTTCTCCGAAATAGCATAATTATGTTCCTTATACATTTATAGTGGAGGACTTTCAGCACTCACATACAAGGATAAACAATCCATAGGGAAACTCTGCAGATTCTACTGTACGTGAACTTCATTAAGTTTTGTTTAGCAAAAGTTTATTATTATTATTATTATTATTATTATTATTATTATGATTATTATTATTATTATTATTATTATTATTATTATCA
>JBBPCS010000573.1:10946490-10972954 GCA_037974645.1 Hollardia meadi | reverse complement strand
ACACACACACACACACACACACACACACACACACACACACACACACACACACACACACACACACACACACACTACAATAATTTCATATTCAAGCTCTAAGATAGATCTGTCCTGTGTGTTTATGGTCTCTCAGCCCCAGTTGAAGTATTAATGCCGTCTTCCTGACTGCACGGATCCAGTTGGAGGCTGTTAACTTGTGTTATTTTTATCCAGTGACTTTGCTTCTCCACCCATTGCATGAGCAGAATTTAGCATAGTAAACATTTTAACTCACCCTTTTTTTTTTAATCCCTGGTGAATGCAGGTAAGTCCCACCTGGCTGTGGTGCAGAGGGTGAACAGCGAAGGGGAGGGAGACCCCTTTTATGAAGTGATGGGCATCGTCACCCTGGAGGATGTCATAGAGGAGATCATCAAATCTGAGATTGTGGATGAGACAGACCTGTATAGTATGTATAATGCACAAACACACTGATTATGAAGTAGATTTCTGAGTTTTTTTTAAAGCCGCAATTGCATTAGTTAGTCAATCAATTGTATTATATTTCCAGCTCCCACATTGAATAGATTCTCTTTTAGGTTTGTCACAGTAGCTGACAGAGTTCAGCTCTGTGGTAAGGGGTCAAAGGTCAAGGTCGCTCTGACCTCACATCATTCCCATGCTTGTGAACGTGATATCTCAGGAACGCTTTAAAGGGATTTCCTCAAATTTGGCACAAATGTTGATTGGACCCAAAGATAAACCGATTAGATTTTTGTGGTCACAGGCCAAAGGTCAAGGTGACTATGACCTATTAAACAAATGTTTTAGACATAACTCAATTCATATGATCGTATCAATTCATTGATATATCAATTCACAAGCTCTTTGGTTTGGTTGATACTGAGCTTCAGGTGATTGTTGTTGCACCAGTCACCAGTGGAAATTACAACTTGATAGGTGCGTGGAGGCATACAACCCAGAGGCGGTAACTCTAGTTTTCTCTCCTCCACCATCACCTCTGCTTAAATTCTCATTAAACTATTGATCCCACCTTCTCTCTCGGGTTGTTTGCCGCTCCTTGCTGATGCATAATTAAATAATGGGAATAAAAGGCCCAGTCTCAGAGATAATCACCATAATCCGCTCAGTATTAATTGGCTGGAAAGGCTCTCCACAGAGAGGCATTCAACAATGCGCTTCCAGAGAAACTCCTGCTCCCAGAAGAAGTGAGCATAAAATTTGGAAGCGTTCTACAATTTTAATTACATGCAGAATTTGAAGCAGTCTCTGTCACGGGTGCACTTGTGTGGGTGTTCATAAAGTCTGTTTGTGTGTGTGTGTGTGTGTGTGTGTGTGTCTGCGTGTGCATAATTATGTGTGTGTATATATATAGAACAGGAGAGCTAATCTCTCCAGATATAGCACACCAGCTGTTCCTGCTGCAGCTATAATTCACTTAATGGAATATATTGCATTTATTACTGCTCGCATCTCGCAGAGGACGAGTCAACTTATCAATCAGAGGTGTGTTTACACAGCACCGAATAATACCCAAGATATCTGCAGCTGTAGATAAATGTAATAAGAGAAATCATGTCGCTAAATCCATCTGTAGTATTTGTTATCATGCGGCATATAAAGCTGCTAATGAGGTCAGTGGCACTTCTAAATAGTTACTAATTACTTGTAGTGTCAACATGAATATTGTACTTACTGTGGCATATCCCAATCAGCTTTTATCACATATCACATATAAAATGTGAAATCTGCCCTGTACCGTGCACTTTATACAATTTGCAATCTCTGTGTGTGTGTTCACAGCTGATAATCGAAACAAAAGGCGAGTATCCCATCATGAGAGGAAACAGCAGGATTTCTCTATCTTCAAAGTAGCAGAAAATGAGCTGAAGGTGAAGATCTCGCCCCAGTTGTTGCTCGCAACACACCGCTTCTTGGCTACAGGTAGTACAGGATGTGTGTTTCTGCACATGTGCATGCACTGTATGCTGAGTGTTTGTGGGTGCGCACAGTGGATTTCAGGATAAATCGAGGATAAGGACATGTGACGGGGACAACAATGTTCTTTCTTTGACTTGTTTTGCTGTGTTTTGTGTGTGTATCTACCTTGTAGAGGTGGAGCCTTTCCGGCAGTGTCACCTGTCAGAGAAGATTTTGCTACGTCTCATCAAACATCCCAGCGTTGTGCAGGAACTCAAGTTCAACCCGAAGAGCAAACACGCTCCTCAACACTACCTCTTCCAGAGAAACAAACCCGTCGACTACTTTGTCCTCATTCTGCAGGTAAATCCCAAACTCTGCTGCTGCATTTTAATCCAGATTGTGAGCGATGCTAATGACAGAAAGGTCGTTGCAGATGAATCATGAAACCAAGCAATAATCACTTCTGTGTGTGTGCAATTTTTATTTTTTTGTGTGCATATTTCCTGTATGGGAGGCTCTGTTAGATGAGAATTAAATTCAGTGTCACACATCTAAGGCATGTAAATGGTTGTGTTGATGTTGCAGGGACGGGTGGAGGTAGAGATAGGAAAAGAGGCTCTCCGCTTTGAAAATGGAGCGTTTTCCCATTATGGAATGCCAGCACTCATCCCGCCTCTGCCTATTGGTAAGTAAGTGCACACATGGAGCAATGCAGATCAATATTTCTAGGGGACCCACAATGAGCGTGATTGCCATGATGATGATGACAACAGGGAGAATTCAGCAATCAGAAAATTTGTGCAGTGCCGGTGGTGGACCTGTTTTTACTGTCTAAATCCCACCCACTGTCTGTATAGTGTCAGCCTGCCAGAGCAGCAGCAGCAGCTGTGGGAAGTGAGTAATTAAAAGAAGAGATTTCAGAGAATTTCCCAGCAGAAGGACACGACCTACACAGGATTATATGAAATCCAGCTAAGACTGCAGAGCAAGCAGAAAGCATTTTCTCTCTCTCTCTCTCTCTCTCTCTGTGTGTGTGTGTGTGTGTGTGTGGTTGAGTGCATGTTTTGTATGTGTGATTTTCAAGGTGAGTCTTACGATATTACCGAATGCAGAATTTTCTCTTAAGCAGCTACAGAAGTAACACATGTCAAAGGAGCTGCTTTTACAGTTTTTCACTTGCTCTCTCTGAGCCATTGCTCTCGGACTTGATGAGAACAGCATTTGTTTTGTTGCCACTCCATGAGTCAGTGCTCACCTCGAGACCATGCAGAATACAGGCAAATAGAAAGAACCTGCATGACAAAATGCACACAAAGAACTTCAATGTCAAACCCTAATGTCTTTGCATTAGTGCACACAGAGGAGGCCATAGCTGAAAATATTTGTCTTACTACATCACTTTGCTGAACAGAGAAACTGGAAAAAACAACAACCATATACATTAAAAAGTATTTGGATAAATTTGGGCGCATGAAGTCTTTTCGTACTTTCTGACCTTTAACCCAATAGTGATCGTGTACTGTATGAAATACACAACTAATGTTTTTCAACTAATGTTTTCTTCTTCTTCTTCTTCTTCTTCTTCTTCTGCTCTGTTCAGGTCAGAGGTATAGTTCCCGGGCCAGTGGTCTGAATCAATCAGATTTATTACTGAGTGGAGGCAGTGTGGGTACGCTCACTACAGGAGGAGGAGGAGGGGTCTATTTACCAGACTACTCAGTCCGACAGCTCACGGACCTGCAGATCATCAAGGTTACAAAGATAAATGCTTGCACACGCAACAAAAAACATCAACCGCTCTTATTATTAACTAGATTAAATGTAAATCTCCTGCACATTGAATGTGAAAAAATTGGGAACACAAGCAAAAACTCCCTTCATTTAATCTTCAAAATTTCCGAGAAATGCAGACTCTTCCTCTGCTGCAGTGTTTGCCTTTGATATGTCCTAATCCCTGATTCTGACTGAACACAGGCATCCTGTCTCTCGCTCTCCTCTCAGCACACCCTCATTCCTTTAATGACTGAGCTCCAATTAACCCATGAATATTTTAGCCTCAAATATTGGATGTGATCTCTCACTTCACCACTCCTTCACTTTCTCCATTTCAGTCCACCTTCCCTCCTGTCCACGTGCACTGGGGGGGGGGTTAGATAGGCAGAAAGGAAGCACACACTAATGCTGATGTTAATACTTACACAGATCACCAGGAACCACTACCAGAATGCCCTAACGGCCACCAGGATGGACAGCTCCCCTCAGACACCAGACGCCGTGGATCCTGATGCTAAAGAGAGGCCTCCGGTCCCAGAGGCCCGCTCGCACAGTATCGCCCTCCCCCTCACACACACACACACTCGAATGGGGCTGGCACGCCTTGCACATCTCCATCCCCACGGTGGCCTTTGCAACACCTCCCGGCTCAATGAAAGAAACCGCATTGTTCGTAAGTCGATGTCGATGTTACGTAGAAATATGTTGACTTATGTTAATATTATGGGTTGGTTTAAGTGCTAAAATCATTAGTCAATTGATTAAATTAGTCAATATTGATAAGCAGTCAATTGTTTAAGTGTTTTTTCAAGCAGATATGCCAAACATCCAAACAACAATTAGAAAAATATGTTTAAAATTAGATTTATTGATTATTGATAGACATTTTGAGTATTTGAGTTCCAAGGTCTGAAGGCAGTTTCAGAGGTTGTTTGACAGAATAATAAAATTCTGAGGGAAAACAAAATTTAGGAATGTTTTGGTTGACACAAAATATCAGCATACCTACAGCCTTAATCCACCTATATGATCATTAGTTTGGACCTCCCATCTTTTAGTACCTGACATCACCATCTCCTTATCTCTCCTCCTCCTCCATTACCTGCGCTTAATACTTGGTTTCCTCCATAAACCCTTTACCCAGGCAAGAGGCATCATTTCCCCTGCTCTCTTTTAGTTAGATGTGACTCCAATAACTCTGCTTTTGCACTAGTTAGTCTCTGGGGATAAGAGCAACACCAAATCCCTGAAATGTAACTGATCTGGCTCTATGGGGCTCAGTATGAATTTCACAATTCACAGGACTGGCAGAGACGTCTTTTGAAGAGGGAGAAAGAGAAGATTCAAAAGATCAAACACATTGATTGGAGTTCTTTGTGAGCTAAGAGCCAGAGTCTGACAGCAGCAATACATGATGAATATAACTATTTAATATCTGGTCAGGGGCAAACGGATGATTTGATGACTGATGGGTTCAGTGATAAAAAATTCTGTAAAAAGCCCTAGACATTGGTATCAGTTTTAATCTTTAAAAAAAAAAGAAATCTACTAATTGTTATAAGTCAAACAGTCAGAGTGACTCACTCAAAAAAGTAGCACAAATGTGCCGTCAACATATCTGTACTGGTTTTCAGGCTTAAAGGATTTCCCACATACCATCTGTCTTATGCTGTGTGTATCACGCCAACCAGTTTGTGTGCGTTTGTGTTAGTGTCATAAGAAAAATCACTGGACAGATGGTTCTGTTGGTGGTCAATAAGAGTCCGGTTGTATGCCGTCTGGTTAACCTCTTACGGGACCCTAAAAAGAGACGCTGACTGGTAAAAAAAAAAAAGCAAGTTCTCTACCTCCCTCTATGGGTAGAGCCACAGGCCAGCTGTGTTATGTTGCTACTTAGGGCTGATTGGAATAATTCTCTCTTCACAGGCAGTAAATCTGATGGGCAGAGGAGTCCCAACGATACCGTGTTCCTCCGCATGGACGAGATTCCCTACATCCATGAGGACCGACCGGAAAATTGTGGAGAGGATGGTGAGCGCTGCTAGATGTGTCCTGAAAAAGAGGCTCATGAATCCCAGATTCCTATCTCAGTTAAAATTCCAAACTGACTTAGTTTGTTACTCTGCAAAGTATGCAAACTTGCAATGTTCTTTTTTCTTTTTTGTTAGTAAGTACCCACAATTCTACACTGACTGAGATGGTTTAAAAAATTGCAAAGACAATAAGTTTCCATTGATTGTCTATGCACTTTTAAAGTACATAAAAAATGGCAAAATATATAACAAAAACTTGTGGGAAATGAGGCTAAACGAACATGCCAGTGCTCATTGTTTTCATGTCTTACAAATGAACAGTTTATATATGTATAAAGTCTTAGTTTGGAGTCTTTTAAAAAAAATACAGCTTTTGCCACCTGCAGTCGAATTTATTTAATTTATCTTATAGGCTGTTTATCACCGTATCACCGTAGGTCTGGTGGTTTTACTTCGTCTACTCCACCTGTGATTTCTGGTTCACCCCCTCCACCTTACTCTTTCATCTTAAACTTCCTCCTTCAGATGTGCCTGCAGAGTCTCAGCCATCCAGCTCTCCCTTCATCAGCTCTCTGTCTCTGTCCAGCTCCGAGGAGAACTTTGGGAAGAAGCTATTGCATAAATTGAGTGAGTGAGCCATTTGTCACGAACGACACCCACACACACACCGTCAGATGTGCGCAAACTTTTGTCAGACGCAGGAACGATGCCGAGAGTATCTTAGCAACAGGTGATGTGTCGTGCCCCTCGCTGCAACCTACTCCTTCCTGCAGAGCAGATTCTCCAGCGGCAGCTGTCCCTGTTGGCTCAGACACTAATATGACTCATTTAGTTGTATTTATTCATTTGACGCAGTAGCTGTGCTGCCGAGCAAAGCTAAGAGAGGTAGTTAGTATGAGAGGTAGTTTCAAAACAATCTCATGGAAGCTGCATTTGCTCACAGTAAAGCAAATGGCATGACAGTAGCTACAGTTTCATGCAGGTATTTTACCCAGTAACCTGAATATGAGCATGTTCTCCTCTGTTTCTAGGTAACAAGAGGAGGAAAAAATCCCGGGATGGAGAAAAGAGTTTGGAGGAAGGTTCAGAGCAACTGTCAGTGATGAGCTAGCACAGTGACACCGAGGAAGAATGGTGAAGCACCCACCTGCTTCCTCTTGATCTTTTTTTTTCTCCTAAACAACCACCCCTTCATAGAGTCTCTCCATGCTCCGTCACAACTCTCACAGGAGACATCTATTGTAGCCACCAGTAATACTCAGGTCCCCACTGGCACACTGGCTGACTTCACACTCCCAAAGCAACTATAAGTGAGACAGATCTAAACAACATAGCATTGGGTTTATACAGCCTTACACAAGACTGTCCAGCCTTTAGCAGGTTTTCATCATGTTTTATAGTAAACGGGGCCATGGTACCTTTTTATAGTAGCTCTATCCACAATGTCAACATTTAATCATGTAATTGAAGCCAGCAGCTCGTAATATAACAGGCTCCAACTGTACTTCATCTGGACTGCACAATCTCTCAACAAGGTCCTGAGATAATATCAGAGGCAGCGTAGGCCTTTTACTTAATCAAACCATTAATACAAACATTTATTTGTTTGTTTTTATGAGGCAGTTCCCACATACTAAAAAAAAAAAAAATTTGCACAGGGAACTGTCCTAATGTTGCCAGAAGGGTGCCGCCTACTGCCAACCAAACCAGACATATGAGCCATCAGTTTACGAGGAAAAGCCACCAGACAAGAGCACAATTTTTTTAATTATTTTTTTTTACAATTTTTACACCAGATTAAAAGAACACAATAATGAAAAAGCCATAAACGAATTCTGAGCTTGAATGACTTTAGCAAGCTTCGAAGGGTATGCACAATTTTGAAGATACCTATAGATACCTGAATAACTCAATTTCTTAGCCGATTTGTATACAAAAGTGCCAGAATTACCTAAAGTAATTTGAAGATAGCAATATATCTTTAAATGGCATGAATTTATCTCCATACAACCCCATGCAGTAAATGCATCCTTCCTACACAAATGCATGTGTCCTACATACAGTCCCGTTTGGTGTGTCTTCCCATTAACACATTCTCTTCTCTCCGTTTATGCAGCTGTATGGACACAATTTTAATGTTTCTTTTAAAAGAATTATCATTTATGGACCTTTTCTCTAGATGTTACCACATTTCTAAAAAACAAAACAAAAAAATCATTAGCCTGTTGTTTCATTGCATTCAGTAAACATATGGGAGGGATCAACTTCATGCCATTACCTCCCGTATTAGTCACTTTTCCATGTGCAGTAAACCTCTCACAGGGTCAGTCACTAAAGCTGCATACAGCAATTAATCATAAGGGGGGGGGGGGGGGGGGGGGTTGTTTGGTGTTTTTGGATCTTTGGGGTCTAAGGATCCAAATGGATATAAGTATTCTTGCGGAAGAGTAGTTGCTACTTGCATGTTTGTTTATGCTGCTTATCCTGTAGAATTATCCTCTATAGAAAGCCGTGTTTCCATATGCATGTACTAGTGAAGGGGTGCCCCACAGAGGTGCTGTGCAAGACTTATTGAAATCTTAAGCTAAACTAAAATGGACCAGCAGCCTGACATTTTAACTGCTAAAGTTGAGGGGGAAAAAAGCAATATGTACAATGAATACTGCAGGATAACAAAAAGGATGAAGTTCATTCCATGTTTTCACTGCAGAGGGGGCAAAAGAATGCTGCTCACTGAAGGAAAATGTGAAGCCATTGTTCTAGAAATCATGTATTACTGCAATAATGACGTAACGACTGGACTAAGCTGATCCGCATTGTGACATCTTGGCAGGTACACCGCTCCACAGAACAGAGAGAACGAGATATGACCGAGCAAAGCAATACGATGTATGACTGACGTCAAGCCACCACCTCCCTCACTCACTCACTCACACGTGGTGTTTGGGGACACTCGGTGATATAATTCATTCTGCTATGGAAGTACAAAGAATACTGCGCTGCTAAGTTAATCACACTGACCCCTCTATGTACACAGAACAAGCAACGGGAAGTCTTTTGATCTGACAATGGACTCTGAGAACAAGGATTTATGTGAATCAGAAACACTTCCAGCTCAAGGCTTTGAGAGATTTTGCAGTTGGTTAACACCGACTTATATTTCTAAGGGTTGGTATTATTAACTTGTTTGTTTGGAATAAAAAGATTCAGATCATTATCTAAGTTACCAAAAGATATCAACAGATAGACCATATGATCTACACAAGGGATAATAAATTATTAATAAATCAACTGAACTAGTATTCTTGTCTACTTTTTGTTTTGACTTTTTATATTTCCCCCCACTATAAACTACTACAAAGTGTGTTACACTACAGTCTTTTTGTAATGGCTATTTCATAAATACAAATCTTATCATTAATACCTTATCAATTCCAACATATGTGACAACAATACAAACATACTGTTTATAGTTCTTTATTAGTGAATTCATGTCAGTAGACCATCTGGTAAGTACTTGAATTCATTTACTAAACAGTATGACAGCTTTATTGGTGTACTGTGCAGTGATGCGATAGCAAACTGGTTGATCAATAGTGTGTTTGTGCCACAGATATGTGACCCTTACATAATAGTGTACTAACGAACAGACGATTGCTGTGCAAACTCAACATTCACTTGGCAGGTGCCTGACACGACTTTGAGCTGGCAGCAGAAAACAGAGATTACTCTGGATTCACCTGTTGTGACAGTTCAGTGCCATCTGTGCTTCATCAATACAGATTAAAAGTGAGGTAATTAGTCTGAGCGCTTTGGGAAGAACACCGGATCATTAATAAATTACATAGTTCAAGTTAAAAAAATATCTCATCTCTTGTTCACATTACATCTAACAATAAACATAATACTGCTACTTCATTCAAGATTGAGTAGTAATAGTGGTAAATACTTACATGTCCTATAAGTGCTTCTTATAATTAAATCTACATTGGGTCAGTTTGGTCATGTTAACATTATTCAAGTGTTCTTAATTACTGCTGGTTAAAACAGAATTGGAAATGTATTGGATGAATCATAACAGTGTGACACATTTTCAGACATTAGTTTCAGCACTGCTGAGGTAATTATAACACAGTCACAGATGTGCTAACCCTGCAAAGGTCCTGGTAATGACACATACACTAATCTTAAACTACATGACCAACACAAAGAAAACAGGGACAAATTATAAACACAATTGCTTGAAGGAATGTGCCTGCTGTGTTACTAATATCTTGATCATCTTTGTGCATTCAGATAGATTCACGTAGGTCCAGGATGTTTGCTTAGCACAAATGTTGAAAGGAGAGGATAACAGGGCCAGTTAGCTGAGGGCTGTCTGTATATTTGTGCAAATGAGAGCTTGTGGATAAAACCACTTTCCCTGGGATCAGGTGGCTCAGGGCCAGGCAGGAGGAAGGGCTGAGAATTGTGGGTAGTGTGGTCATCTACTGGACCTTGGTGACAGCCTCGTGGATGGACTCGGCCACGTAGTCTATGTTCTTGGTGGTTAAACCGCACATGTTGATGCGACCACTGGCCATTAAGTAGATGTGTTTCTCTTTCACCATGTATTCCACTTGTATGGCTGTAGGAAATACAGCAGAACCAGATTTAACTTTACACAGGTTATTAATGACATACTTTATAGATTCTGTAAACTATATTGTGTTATATATACACATATATAAATATATTGTGTAGTATTTTGATCAAATGCAAACATTTCTGAATTCTTTTCCTTTCTAACACTTCTGAGAAGTGCAGAAACTAGACAATCCTGGACTAGTTAATTTAGGTAACTTTAGGGGTTTAGTTTTCATAGCTGTGGTAACCATAGCCTTCGGTTTTGTTTGTTTGTTTTACAACTTTTTTACTTTCAAAGAGATACAGTTGAGTTTCTCTGTGTAATTGCAACAACTTGGGAGTGCTAAATACACTGGTTTCTGCGAGTGTGTGTCTGTGTATGGGCTTTGTACTCACGGTTGAGGCCTGTGAAGCTGAACATGCCGATCTGCTCTGTGATGTGGTCCCAGGTCCCTGGTGTCCCCAGAGCTTGGAGCTTTTCTTTCAGCTGAGCCCTCATCAACAAGACCCTGTCAGCCATGGTCTTCACATTGTCCTTCCTAGTGTCAAACACATAGAAATCACATCAGAAAATGCATTATTTGCATTAAGTGCAGCGCTGCGAGTGTTCTTTTTGTAGGAATATGTTGTGCTGACCATTCAGTAAAGAGCTCCGGTGTGTTCAGAGTGATGGCGACAATGCGAGCTCCCTGGGATGGCGGGTTGGACCATGTGGTCCTGACAATCTTCTCCATCTGGGACAGAATTCTCTTCAGGTTGTCTGCATCATGAGCCACTATGGTCAGGTTTCCCACACGCTCATCTGATTGGACAAACACATATCAACTATAAAATATATAACAGCTATTACTTTAATTACCTGTAGATGGCAACATTGACATGTTTATATCTACCAGTCTAAACCACTGCTGCCATCTTTCAGCAGTTTTCAGCTATATGCTTCCAGCCCCTTTTCAGGGTTAACTATTTAATGTGGGAAAACCATGTTAAATAAAATATTAGTCATAGCAGAGTATTTTTATGTACTTTAGAACGTATCTGGAGGGAAACTTTAAAAAAAGAAAAAAGAAAAAAAAAAAGCAATGGTTTGTGGCCTAAGTACTTTGTGACTGTCAATTAAGGACGATACAAAGAATGTCACTCTTTACCACTTTCATCTTCTTTATCACTAAGAACTCCATGCATCACTCACTGTAAAGGCCAAAGTTTTTGGAAAATGACTGGGCGCAGAACATTTCAAAGCCCATGGAGACAAAGTAGCGGACTGCCCAGGCATCTTTCTCCAGACTGCCTGAGGCGAATCCCTGATAAGCCGAGTCAAAGAACACAAACAGCTTCCTCCTCTGGAAAAGAACAGGAGAAAAAAAATCAAACAATCCGCACACAGTGATAAACATTAAACATACAAAACCATGTCCCGTTTAAACAGACACTCATGTTAGTATTGATAGAGAAGACAACCGTGAAGACAATGTGCTGATTGGTATTTGTGAGCATGTATCTGTATAATACCATCATAATTTCAGCAATCTGCTTCCATTGCTCCTGTGTGGGATCTGTACCAGTTGGATTATGGGCACATGCATGCAGAACAAAGATGGAGTGCTCTGGACAACTCTGTGGGAAACAGAGAGAAGAGGAAGTTCAGTAAACTCCCAATCAAAATGACTGATGACTTGAGCAGTACCAGAGTCTCCATCACACACTCTTTACCTCCAAGTCACCAAGGAAACCAGCCAAATCCAGGCCCCTCTTCTCTGCGTCCCAGTACTTGTAAGGACGGACATCCTCAAAGCCAGCATTGACAAATACAGCATTGTGATTTTCTGAAACAAACAGTAAGGAAAAGCCCCAGTGTCCTTTTATTGTTTATATTTCCTCTAGATAAAAAGATTAATATTATTTTATTAGTGCTTCTCACATATGAACTGATAACAAATCAAGGTAACTGATAAGTTGTGTGTTATAACAGAGTACTCTACTGACTTCCTGAGTCTGAAGTCTATAGTAAGTTGATAGAAAACACTGAAGGATTCAGAGGTCAAAGTCCTTGAATGAGGAGCTACTTCATAGAAAGCACACTCATTTCCACTCTGTTCTAGTCCACTTTGGGTTTCTTTGTGTGCATGCGTGGGTGTACCCCAGGTGGGTGCAGACACATAGACGGGTGTTTTGGTGTTGTTGTTTCCATTGTAGAAACGCCTGAGAAACTCCGCGCCCATCTTCAGAGCACCTGTACCACCCAGACACTGGACAGCCCCCACCTGGCAGAGACAGAGAAACAGACGGTTAGTTTAAATGTAAACAGACTGGAAGCATAGTATGGTCTTTTACGGCACAAACCCTGTTCTCTTGGATAGCAGGACTGTCATCTCCCAGTGCAATCTTGGAGGCAGAGGATCTGAACTCCGGCAGGCCCAGGATGGGCAGGTACTCATGGTTTAGCTTGTCATCATCCACAATGATTTTTTCCACCTTTTTCACCACAGGCAAAACCCATGGCTGGCTGTCATCTGTCCGGTAGGCTGCAAGGAACAGTTGAAGGAAACAAATATTATATTATAAAGGTATCGCAAAGAGAGAGGCCCTGGTTTATTTCTTAACTGATTTTAGATATCATCAAGTATGACTTTTAAGCAAGGTTGCTACGAAGAGTGAGAAATTTGAAATGGTTTAACCAGAACCATTTGCAACCTGGTAATCTTGATATTTGTCAATTTACAAGATATTGTCATTGGGTCTAATCAGTTCACCTCTTGATTCACAGTATGGCCAACAGAACTCTAGTTTTTCCACAAGAAGCTTGATGCATTTGGACCCGAGTGCAATAGCAAGCATGTAAAACTGACCCTGAAAAGATCACTTCAGAGATAACAAGTGTTTTGGCCAGGTGAACTCATGTCACGACCTGATAAGGACTAAAGTATACAATAGCTGTTTTACCCCCAGAACAGAAACTATGAACTTGCATCATAACTCAAGTTAAGTTTTCTTTATTATCCACCGGCAAAAAAGATACGACTACCTGAAAGAATTAATAAACTATACTGAGCTGATATGACTAGAGTTGCAACTATTGATTCTTTTCATTAATGACTATTTTGCAAATTGATTTCTAGGTTAAAACGATTAATCATTTGATCTGAAATGTCAAATAGTGAAAAATGCAGATCACAAGTTCCTAAAGCCCCATGTGATGCCTTCACAAACCCCAAAATATAGTCAGTAAATCATCAAAAAGGATAAAGGAAAGCAGCAAATCCTCACTATTGAGAAGCTGGCACTAGTTAGTTTTGTCATTATCGAAATAGTTGCTGATTCATTTCCTATCAGTTTACTTATCGATGAATGGACTACATGTTTCAGCTCTAGATGGGACTTTCATGGTAATACTAGATACTGTGTGCCCTACATTTCCAAGCTGCCCAGTGACTGATGAACCTCTTCAGTGCTGTTTCTTGCAGAGAGAAGGGGATTATGAGGCCTCAGCCTCCTGTACTAATCATGGGACTGAGGCAGCTGCCATACAGTGCCATTAACACGGTGCCACAACAGAGCTGAGCAATGTCTTTCACACTGTTCCTTTGCAATGTAAGCAGCGAGGATTACTACTTTTAATACGATTAACACTGAAAACAATTGTATAGTAGACTGAAATGTGTCATTTGCTGGTTACAGGGAAGAAGCAAGACTAAGCCATTACATATTTAGAGTCCTGCCAGAAGCTTGTTCTTTCAGCACGAGGGAAGAGTAATCCAATCGACTCCCTTGTCCACAGAGTGACAGGTTATTTTGCAGCAGGAGGGAGGAAGAGAGGAAACCAGAGAGGACAGCGACAAACGACGCCATTACATAACGAGGATACACTATCAACAGTGCTGCAATGACTGAACAGCAGCATGGATTAGTCGATCAGCTGTTACAGTACTATTTTCAATACTCTCACCAGGGTCTGATGAAATCGTCTCATCTTTATGACGTTCATTATAACATCCCCCACGACTGTGACGTTAAGCCAATCAAGGCATTTTGGTGCCATTTACCTTCATAACGGTTAGTTAGTGTTACACTCAAATCTGTGACCCGTCAGATTGGTGATACACGTATGCTGTCAGAGTTATCAATAATTGTATCTAAATACCATACAGTTAATTTCTATGGTAAGACGTATAATTTGTGTCACAATTAAAAGGCACCATAGTTTGCTAATTACCAGCTAGCTAGCAAACTAGCTTCGTTAGCTAACTTAAGCCAGCATTTGCTGTGAATTAACCTGGCTGGTTGCTCGAGGATACTAATATACTAACGTTACATGACTGTAGTTCAGACTTTTCGTGGACAGCTTACCTCCCACTCCGAGGTTCACCTTTTTGGGAAACTGGTCGTTATTGAAATCCTGAGTTAGTTTGAAGACAGCCACGGGAGCTGCTTGGGGGACCTCACAAAACACCGACATAGCTGCTTTTTAGATGGTGCACAAGACAAGTGGTTAACGAAACGCTACCTGACAGCTAAAGGGAAGATGGACGACTTTCACCTTCCACTTGGATTCGGTGAGTGTAGGTGGGAGTGAGCGGATTTACCAATAGAAATGTAGATGTGTCAACTAGCCAATCCCAGCACTGATAGCAGTCGGGTCAAAGTTCGAAAAAAAACCCCCTCAAAACATACGCAGAGGATGTTGACCAATCAGTACTTCGGTAGCATGACTGACAAGTAGCCTACCACAACCAATGTTTAGGAAGTGGGTTGATTGCTATTAAGGTTTTCGCCACAAGGTGGTGCCACAACCTTGTTAAATATTGTATCAAGCACTAACTATAGCCAGTGCTGTCTAGACCTATAATGACATGGGTTTCTGTAGTGTTTTCTTCCATGTATAGATAAAATAACACACATCGATGTCAAATCAATCACAGACAAGACTTAACCCTCAGCTGTGAAATCTTTGCTTCAGGAGACAAGGCCAAAAATCCCATCATAAATGTCAATTTGGACCCTAACCCAGCTGACAGGCATTATATGCTTGAGCTGGACACTGAGTGAGCGCACGTTAGACTGTGTAAATGAGTATGTGCAAGGAGTTCCATCAGTTCTGTCCTGAAGGCCTGTGGTGTAAACACACCGGCTCCTCTGTGCTCTCCCTGCAGCTCTCTGCAGGAGCTGAAGTGGTTGATAAATGAGGGCCACTCCAGCCTGCTCTCCCCTACCAGGAGCGTGACTTTAGTGGAAAGCTTTTCGGACAAACAGGAGTGAGGACTCATTGTGTTTGAGGCCTTCGTGCTTGCTCTTATTGTTTCTTTCTGGTGAAAAGGGGGCTGTTGCTTGGTTTGACCTAGTTTGTGTAGTTCAACTTATTGATGGTGGAATACATACAAAACCTATGATCAGATTAGAAAATATCCATTGGTGCATTGTCGTACTGAACAGAATATTAGTTCAAATCACTAAAATGCTGCTTTCATGTTAATGATTCAGTAATAATGATCCACTAGTGTAGTACACTATACAGTACATAGCAATATAACATTCTGAAGGGTCCGTTCCAGATAACAACTATTACTTTTTACGCTTTAAATTACATTTTGCTAATAACATTAATGAATAAGGTGCATGCTAGCTCTCAGCTCAATGTGCACATACAAGCATGCATTTGTGATTTGTGGTCTATAACAACCTTATGCACAAGTGTCTGTGTGTGTAAACCTAAAGCCTCCAGCAGGCATTAATGGAGAATGGGCTTTTCATTGGAATAGAAGACATCTTGTGTCCAGCAGGAAGAATTCATTTTAAGAATTTATAAAATAGTTAATAAACTTTTTTATGGGGAAAAAAACATATCAGAACTAAAATAGTATTTTTATGCTTCTTAAAACATACAAAGACACATAAAAGACATAAAAAAGCTGCTGTGTGGACCTACCAAGCTTGTGTAGTTAAAGCTGCACTAATCAATATTTACAAATGATAGGTCAAATAACTAGGCCTATACATGCAATGTGAAACAGCGTACTGAGAATTATCATCCGATTCACCCTCAGCTTCACAGAGTGTTTTAGCATCTTTCAGCTCATTGTTTCTGATTTTAATGGTCCATAACCTTCTGTCTTGTGTTCAGTGTCCACACTATCATCAGGCAGCTGTTTTCAGTGAAAAAGCTCTGATAAACACACTGTGCATTACCTGCCCAGCACCAAACAGAAGAAGTGACAAGCCTTGTGGAGCATATAGCAGCTAAAGAGCAGATATTTATTTCTCAGTGGTTGGTGGAGACTAGTAGAGCAAAGCTTAAGGTTCAGCAGTTGTTAATGTTAAGGAGCTGATAAATGATATTGCTCATGATGCTCTGAAGCTTTATTATTTCTGATTGATAAAACAATGAATAAAGTATTAATTTATGCCTTATAAACCCCTTGTAAAGTACAATTTATAAAAGTGGCACTTGTATCTTTTATCACATGACACTGAGTTGCTATTTCCCCCTCTTGTTTTGTCCCAGATGTTACTCACTTTCCCCATACCCGGTACCACCCCCACTCATCTCCTCGCTTCACATTGACAGTAGATGTTTTCATTCTTTCCGACCAGGTGAGGGTGTCTCCTATGCTAGCTATCACTGTCAGCCCTGCAATTATGGGATTTGAGCTCCCAGAACAAGGCTCGGGGGCCCGGGGCAGGGTTTGGTTGTGTAAGTACCAGGGAGGCCCCGGGACAACGGTCTGGGCTGTGATGTGAAGTGTGAGTCAGAGCAAGGAGTGACAGGAGTACCCTCCGGCAAGACAGCGCCCACAGGGTTAGTGTGTCACAACCAGATCAATGAGTTAGTCAGCCAAACATTCACAAACACCCTCACTGCATTTTCTTGACACTGATATGTGAAACGTTTATTTTGGCATCTAGCAGCGTAATGCAAATATGATCAACAACAAAAAAAAAGGAGTCGTGCCAACAAGGTTTCTTTTATCACAATGTTTTCATTTTGCATGCAGGTTGACATTGTTGCTGTAGGAACACTCACACTGAAATGCACAAAGACCCACATTCAGGCACAAGACAGTCACATTCCAGCTGTGGCACCGTTGAAACACAAACAGGAGCGTGTGCACACACACATTGCAGCACATTCCAAGGGGGATGTTGCAGCGTTGCTCACATGTTACGGTGGCCCCTGTTTCTCTGGGTCAGAGAGCTGTGGTGAGTGACCACCTTTTTAGCTTCCCGCCTTGTTTGTTTTCCAAAGACAGTGTCATCAATTCTCTAACAAGGGACTAGACACAGCAACAACAAAGAGCACAGGACCTCCCTGTTGCTCCCTGTGTAGTCCAATGACTGATGGAGCGCACATCACTGCTCCGTGCGCCTCACTACATTCCGACTAGTGTATGTGTGTGTATGTATGTGCAAATTTGGGTATGCGCCTGCATTTGTGTGCTCCATTTGATATGATGACATGATTTTTTTTTTTTCTTGTGAAAATATTTACCCTTTGCTCGATACATACATTGTAACACAAAGCACATACACCTGAAATGAAATTTGACCCGTATGAACAAAGATAACCTTCTTGGTTTATTATACAAATGAAATGCAAATCATTTACCTGATAACACCATCATTGCTTTAGAAGCTGCAAATTCTCACTCATCCCATCAATTAATACACCATTGGCTATTTACACTTTAGAAATGCAAATACCTGAAATGTCACAGTTGCAACCACATTGTTTCCACAGTTTATAAAACAAAACAAAACAAAAAACATGAGGGGAAAAAGTTAACTTCTACCTGGGATGGTTTTCTGAGATAAATCCCATCAACGTCACTACATGTGCCATGCACACAAAATAAAGGAATAATTTAACATTGTGGGAAATGCTTTTTTACACTGTCTTGCCTGGTGTTGGATGCTAACATTGATACCACTCTGGTATCTGTGTAATAAATATAGAGCTATGCAGTAGGAAGCTGGTTAGCTTAGCTTAGCACAAAGGCTGCGGTGGAAGTGTTAAAACAACAAGTTGTGGTTTTATTATGGTTTTGGTTCCCTTGGGACAGAGCCAAGCTAAATGTTTCTGCCTGTCTTCAGTCTTTGTGCTAAGCTTTTGGCTAACAGGCTACTGGCTGTGCGGGTAGCCTTATATTTATCATACAGACATGTGAATAACAGGCTTCTTATCTAACGCCAGAGGGCAAACAGTGTATTTCCCAAAAATGTAGAACAACTTCAAATAATAATAACTTAATTTCACTTTTCTGAAACAAAGTTACAAAGTGCTTTAACACTGTTGTCTTGCCTACTACAAACTGTGTAACGTATGTATTTATAAATGGGTTGGGAACATCTAAGATCTGAGACTCGACTTTGAACTTCATTTTTGACAAGTATAATAACATCTATAAAGGTCTGCTAATACGCCTGTCACTCTCTGCTTTTCTCTGATATGGCCTTTACCCCATAAGTCTGGGTGGAACCTCAAACACAAGCTTTATAGTGTGCTTTTATAATTGATTGATGTTGTCTTTTGGCCAACTCCAGCTCTCCAGACCTCAACTTTATACAAATATGCATGCAAAGAAACAAAGACAGGAAGTGGAAGGCTCATGTCTGATTTTTTTTTTCTCTGACTGCATATTTTTTGTCTGCATAAAGCAAACTGCCACAAAAATGATAAGTGACAAGAAACCTGACTATGTCGTGATCTTTAATGATGATGCTGCCATTCACCAAGAGGTCAGAGGGTCAGGCTCAAGCTAAACTACAGCAACAGCCACCATTATCAACAGCAAGACAGGACGCTGAAAATGCATTGCTCGGTGTTTAATTTACAAAAAGTGAACTTTACTCATGAGGAGTCCGAGTTTTGCCAAAACAAACCGTCACTTTGATGAGGATACCTCCATGGCTGCTGAAGAGACGGTAGCATTTTCTCCCAAGCATGTTTACCCCTTGTAGCCAGGATGCATGCCTGCTTTTATTTTACGGCAACATTTTCTTTCCCAAGAGAGCCATTACAGCCTATGCAAGTTAGAGAAAGTCCTCCAGTAGCAAGATGAACTTAACTTAACCTTTTGGTATTTTTAATAAGCACAGAACATACAAGCATCCAAAGGGAACATTCAAGACCCTCGCATCCCACTGAGTGAAAGCCCACCTCCCGACTGTGTCTTTATCTACATGGCCCGTGTAGCAGCCGGGAGGATAAGCATATTTAGGTTGCATGTTTCCTTCCAAACTACATTCCCAACACCGTAGATCACAGACAATACAGCCCTTACATCCCCCTGTTAGCGCTCATATATACAAACACACACCTGCTGGGGCAAGGCCGTCTGGGAGAGAATTACAGCAGGCTAATTTATGAGACCCCAGGGAGGGCAAAGGGCAGGGAACCCAGACTGGCCTGACCTCACTTCCTCCTTTCATGGTCTCCAAGTTAGGCCCTTCATACACCGAAAAGGGGCCTTGGTTCTCAAACACATCACCCTCTCATAGTCTTCCAAACAAACTCGCTAATTAGGGTATCTTTTTCCTAACCTGGTTAACACAATGAGCCCTGAGGTGCTATTGCAACATAGTTTGCTCACCTTAGGCCTGCCATTGTGGAATATTACTTACCAAAGGTAAGTGTGTGAGAACGGTGTTTTGCTAAATATGTGGCCCTTGGGCTCGCCTCTGAACTCCTCATTTCCTCCGGTGAGAATGCACTGTCATCTGTCACTCGGGCCCAGGCAGGGGTACAATAGCTGAGTCTGGGCCCTGGCTACTGACACCATCACATGGGCTGCTGATAAGACTCACCTTCCTGAGAGCTGAGCCGTTACTGACACACAGCTTGGTCCTACGCCATTCCTCCAGATGACCATGAAATCAAAGGAAAGTGCATTGTGAGCTACATGAGGCACTCTTAATGGGCTTCCCTCTATATGTTCAAGGTTTTTAAAAACTTTATATTATCACTTCCAGCTATCACAACCTATTAGATCTCTAATAGACACTCTCGGACTCACACACAACATGGAAACCATCATGCAGACACACTTGAGCTAATCTATTTTTCCTAATGTTAATATCTATTATCCCACTTTGGTTTTCTCATCATCACACATCTAGGCTGTTAGAGCAACACCTGTAAACAACCAGCTCCTTTAGAAAGATGTTAAGTGCTCCTCTACAAAGCCCAATCATAATTACGCCCATCCTTTCTTTCAATGTACACACATATGTACAGAGGTGTTGATCCTTTCTTTACCCTGCAGTAAAACCACCAGTTACCAATCACCTTTCAGATTTGCGGAAGCAGACATCACAAGGGGTTAAGATAATTGCAAGTCATCAAACTTCCATTAGAGAACATTCAACCCTAGGAGGATTGATTTACAGTTGGATGGAAGACTTTTATTTAGTTAGTTCCTCCTTTCAAATGGTTTTTGTTTAGTGTCCAGAAAAAATAGTTCAGAGCTCTGCAGCCTGCTGACCTCTGCTGTGGGCCTGACCTTACCCGGCTTATCACGATGATTCTGAAATGAAGATGATGTATTGGAGAGTCCCGCAGCTCCTTGACACTCGGTGGGAGTCTGGGTTTTGTTACAGACAGGAAACAGACTCTTCCGCTCCGTAAACACGCTTCTCTGCTTGGCCACTTTTGCGCTGCCGGTGGCACGCGAAGACCACTGGTGATGGTCAGTGCGCGTGTGCGTGAGTGTTTAGGGTTGGAAATCTAATTGTGCCATTAGCGTGCTAACTTGCGCCTTATTTACCTTCAGTAGCCTGTAAGGACTGGTTTTTTTTTTTTTTTTTTGGGGGGGGGGGGGGGGGGGGGTTAAAAACGCCTAAAATCGCAACAAAAAAAGAAGCCATTATTGTTTGGTCTGTTTGTCTTTGAATCATTGCACACAATAAACAGGACCAGGTAAATATTTGGGAAACAGATTAACCAGATTACTGCCGTTACGAGCCACTAATGTCTTCATAAATCCCAGCTACGTAACTCAGGTGATAAAGACCAGTATTTGTCCTTAAATATAGGCTGAATCGAATGAGAAGAACTATAACGCAGGCTGTTTTTAGCACTGTCCCGGGACGCAAACTCATCTGACCCTCCAAAATGTGCTCTTTTTTGCGGAAGCACATTTGAAAATTGCTTAAGCCTCGTGTCTATTTTCTTCAATTCCTTTCCCCGGTCGTCCACTCCACTTAAATGGCCCGTTTTAAAGACGCTGCCCTAATCTAAACAGTGCCTTGTTGATGGTGAGCGGATGAGATTATGTCGGCGTGCCCTTCTTCTCTTTCCACACGGTTTAGGAGCAATGGGCCTTCAGACTCTGGCGCCTGCACTTGGCCACAGATAGGCGACCAGGAGAGAGGTGTCCCGTTTCAGCATGTTTGGCACAAAGGTAAAAAATTAAAGAAAAGTTTCACATGTCAAGTATTTATTAAATAAGACCATACATGCTGGGAATACTGGGAATCTCCTGTTAAATTCTGCGCCTAAAGAACATTTTCTAAAGATGTTTTTAAGCAGGTGACATTATTATTATTATTATTATTATTATTATTATTATTATTATTATTATTATTATTATTATTATTATTATTATTATTATATCAGAACGTTTTGTCGAATTAAAACTATTCAGTATTGGCATTCAATCGTTTTGTTTCTTATCCACACATGAAACGGATCATTTCAATTGAGCAAACTGTCTTAATATTTTACCGAGGGGCTTTTTTTTCGTAAATACTAACCAAATGTCAAGGAAAAGCATCATCGTGGCCAAATTGTAGAGGAAAAAATACGACTTTCTCAAACTAAGGAGACATAAATACACAACAAAGTACTAAATATAGCTAATATATTCTTCATGTCATTTCCCACAGTTGCGACATATTATCTTATCCATGGATTGCCGAGACAGGAAACGAAGATATGCCCAATCTTAAAACCACCGTAGTGATGATGGGAAGAACTGTGAAGTCGTGTGACTATTTAACAGACAAGGAGATAATAAATGTTATTGGAGTTGCCAGATAAACTCAACCGCATCAAATTAAGGATTTTACTGTATAAACATGTTAAATATACAAATTTAGAGGGTTTTTGTGCTGCCTGTTTTCTGTTGGGGAAAAACAAAAACCATGGAGCCTAATGAAAACGTCCTTACCTTTAACACCTTTGACAGTTTGAGTAGAGTCGGTGGTGTTAATATTATTTCACAAACTAGGCCTGACTAGAGAGAGAGAGAGAGAGAGAGAGAGAGAGAGAGAGAGAGAGAGAGAGAGAGAGAGAGAGAGAGAGAGAGAGAGAGAGGTTGACTCTATCAGTCCCTCCCCCGCTTCGGGACGTCACTGAAAGGGAGAGGACAGCATCTTGGCTGACCCAGCTCTTTCTCTAGATAACTGAAGGCAGCCAACCAAACAGGATAGACCTCTCTGTCTCTCTTTCAGCCCTCCAGCTGTAGACACACAGCCGAAGGAGAGGGATGTCACAGCTGAATGAAAGCCAGTCCTCCTCGGTCTGCATGAAAAGCAAGCAGCGCGCGACTATTCCTCACTCTTCCGTGCGTGTTATTTGCTTCTTTTACGCGTCGTCCGGGGTCAAATTTTGTACCTGTTGACCTATTTGTTATCTGTCATCTCTCTGTTGGTGGTAATAATGCTTCCCAGCCCGCTCATAACTTCCTCCACCACGCCTTTTTCTGTGAAGGACATTCTGAAGTTGGAGTTGCAGCAACAATCTCACCAGCACCAGCTCCAGTTTATCTCCTGCTTCGGTTTCTCGGGCGCGCTGTCACAGCCGGGAGCTTTTCCGAGGAAACCGTTCCGCTCTCACTCACCGCCCTCCTGCATGTTGGCCGGCCGGGACAGCCCGAGTCCCATCAGCTCCGGCGTCTCGGAGAGCGAGGAGAGGTTGTCGTACCTGAACACGCTGACGGCACAGGACCGGTTGGCGGAGTCCGATCTGCCGGTGGAGATGTTTGGCAATCCGGCGCAGAACCACTCGGCAGACCTCCGACTGGAGACCGAGCAGGAGGACCAGGATAGCAGTAAGTGTAATGATAAATATATTCATTCAAAAGTTAGTGAGAATGATCGTCCCTGTCGTTTTTATTGATAGGCTGAATAATAACATTACAAGAGATGACAGAGGTGTAAATAAGAATCACGAGTTAGGCTAAACATTTAAATATTTGTCTATCTTGCAAAAAAATCTAAACGGACTGATATCATGTGTTGATTCATGCATAAGTGACTATAAAACCTCCATCAAATACACAGAGGGAATAGACCCTCGATGCTGGCGGCCACTGTAGTGGATTTTGCTAATAACATTTCAAATTAAAAAAAAAAAACAACGTCTGGGCTTTGTTTATCTTTTCTGTAATGATATTATAATTTAGAACAAAAGCACTGCAGTAAGTGCCACACCTTGCACAATGAACGCCCACTTACAGGGAGCAGGTATAATGCAGTTCATTAGCTGCCAGCTACGTTGTACCAGAAGCTCGCAGGCATTTAAGTACTGTTTACTCTCTGTGCCAAGCTATTCATTAAATAGTTACGCTGAAGCAGTAGATTCGTGTATTTTAAATAATTCATATAAATCACTGAACAGAAATGTATAAAAGCTCCAAAGGTTTAAAGACTGATTGCGTTTAATGGTCACAGATATCGGCAGAAATCTTCGACTTAAACTTTTTTTTGCCTTCAACTTTAATTTCCAAGATATGAAAATTTGTTCACATTTGAACTGACACATTATTGAGCCTATCAATATTTCCTCCTAATTTATACTCGTTCAATAATTCCTTTTTGAAACCAACTTTTTATTTATTTCCTGGTAAATACTTTTATTTCGATCCAGCACACTTCACTGGGATATTTAAATAGCAACAATTTGGGAAAATAATGTAAATTATTTTTGCTCTTTTTAATCCACTGCGAAATTATTTCGGTGGAAAATACGAATACAACGTTTTAATAAAATTTAAATGTTTTTAAATAAATTCATTAGCTTGGATATCAGTGTGATGAGATAAAGAATTCACGCAGTGTTAGATAAATATTTCAAAAATACTGCTTAATTATGGGCCGCCGTCTTGTGTCAGCTTTAATGTACATTTAAACGTTTCTTCTCAGAGAGCTGCGGGCCGTTGCGCGGTGAGTGTGAGGATCCAGACTCGGAGAAACCCACCACCAAGCAGCAGAGGACCAGGAGAAAACCCCGTGTCCTCTTCTCCCAGGCTCAGGTGTTCGAGCTGGAGCGGCGCTTCAAGCAGCAGCGCTACCTGTCCGCCCCGGAGCGAGAGCACCTGGCCAGTTCCCTGAAACTCACCTCTACACAAGTCAAGATCTGGTTCCAGAACAGGAGGTACAAGTGCAAGAGGCAGCGGCAAGACAAGACTCTGGAGTTGGCAGGTCATCACCATCACCACCACCCACCACCGCCGCCCAGGAGGGTGGCTGTGCCGGTGCTGGTCCGGGACGGGAGGCCTTGTCTGACTGGATCTCAGAACTATAACACTTCTTACACAGTCGGAGCTCCAAACCCGTACAGCTACAATGGCTATCAGGCCTACAGCTACAGCAACTCGGTGTATACTAACACTTACTCCTGTACTTATTCTGGTTTACCGTCTCTGCCGTCCAGCAACACCACTGCTAATGCTTTTATGAACATGAATTTGGGAAACCTTGGCGCACAGACGCAAAGCCAGGCGCCCCAAGGACCAGTCGTCTCTCCCTGCCAAGGGACTCTGCAGGGCATCCGGGCATGGTAGCGCAGTCTTTACGCACAGCTGGGAGATACTTCTTTGGGGTGGCTGGATGGACTCAAGCATGATCTACTAATACAATGAAAGCGCAATTTAAAAAATCTTTAGGCCACTTGCTGTAACTACATGGCAGGTCTATGAGGAAACCCTAACCCGTTGACTGATGTAAAACATATATGCGGCTGAGATATACTATGCGCATTTTTCTCTGAGCCACTTGAGGTTTAGAAAACCTGCTGTTGGATATTTGATTGTGGATTGAGTGTTTCCAATCAAAGACTGTGCGTAATGTAGCCTATTGTGGTTCAAAATGGATGTAGGCCTGTGTGTGCGACAATAACAAATGAAAATTTTATGGATTTTCATACAAACACACATTTCTATAAGGCACTGGCCCATTTCATTAAATCCTTAAACGTCGTTGCAAGAAAATAATAATATGGACCACAATAGCTACATAATGCAATCTTATAAAGTATTATGCTCTTTTTATTTGTAACAGTGTGACTTTTTTTTACTCTAAAACTGAGTGAGATCGAACAGTGGCCTGTATGACACGAATAAAACGCGTACTTTTGCCCATTGTGGCTGTTTTTACGCTCAAATTACAATATCGATGGAAATCACTGATGATGAAATTAAATGATATAACAAACAGAATGACGGAAGTGACAATGTTGTACTGTGCTTTGTGTGTGTGTGTGTGTGTGTGTGTGCTCGTTTGAAACACTAAACAAATATAGCATAGATGTATGTAAAAAATGTCGTTTTAATGCCCACATGGGACGTTTCTGACCTTGTTTGGAAGCACGTGTTACTGCATTTTAACATTCAGGAAAGTCAAATGACTTTGGAGTTTGTTTCTCAAGCATACACATAGTTTCTCACTCTCTCAAAACGTTTCTCAAGCCCAGCGAGCATTTTTTATTTTTTTCGTTGTGAGAAAGCTTGTAGTGAGACAAGAACCAGAAACAGAGAGAATTTAGAGGCCAGCTAATGTCCGGTCAGGATCCAGAGATGGACATTAACCAGACAGCCAGCATCCTCGGGACCCACAGAGCGAATAAACTCACAGAGCTTTGGGTGATAAATATTAATGCAAAAGTTTCTCTTCCTTGGTGCCTGACAATAAAATATATCATTCTAAAATTTAAAAAAAATGGCGATGTATGTTACTATGCTCAAATGTATTATAAATAATAACAATAATAATAATAATAGAACCAACCTGTAATTTATAATGATTATATTGTAACCATATAATAATACACACACACACACACACACACACACACACACACACACACACACACACACACACACACACACACACACACA
>JBBPCS010000573.1:10928834-10941061 GCA_037974645.1 Hollardia meadi | reverse complement strand
CTCAACGCACTGCAACTTAAGAAAACACATGCAAATAGAGCTATTTGCTAGTGTTTTGTCTATTTGCATGTGTTTTCTTAAGTTGCGGCGCGTTGAGCTCCCTCAGCCACCGTATATATAACTGATCTGGTTAACTTTCCTGCCACCACCCACTTTACATATGAAAAAAAGACATTTGCAGGAAAAGCTGATTTGATGGAACAATAAAATGTACTGTAACATAGGAGACAGGAAGGATTGATTGGCCTGTTTAACAGGGAACATTTTGAACGTGGAAAAACTTTTAAAACAATGACCTGGTATCGTCCACCCCAACCCCCTTCTTTCTTTTTCTTTTGTCAGCAAAATATTCCATTTGAAATGATCTTTTGTTCTAGGTATATTTTGTTTTGTGATTGCTCTGCTCTCTGTGGATTTGGTGTATAACTGAAGCTATTTCTGTATGATGACACCTGAGGTGAGGTTGAAAACTCCAGAAAAAGCTAGTCAGTGGACGACTGTGGTGAAATTAACATAATTTAAAGTTTGGACTTTGGTCCTCGAAGAACAGAACAGAACAAAACACTTGAGAAGAGAAAGCCAATACAACAAATTTCAAACTACTGAGCGTCTCTGAGTATTTGTGTCTTGACACTGCTTGCCTCTGCATATTACTACAAGCAAGCGCGCGCACACAAACACAAACATGAAGGGGCACATGAACAGACTAAATAGTTTACTCCTCTCAGACTGCAGAGATTTGGAGCAGACATACTCAGTCACACTCTCCCACACAGACAGTAAGAGAAATGAAAAGCAGAAATAACAGGGCAAAAGAAACTTTGAAAGACATCCAGTTCCTACTGGTTGATGTCCATCTGTTTTTTCTGGGGTTTTTTTTTTTTACCACAGTATTTCTACACATGTGCCATTTCAACCCAGAACATTCCTACTCACGTCAAGCCTGTCAGTCAGTCTCTCATGAGATCCATCGCCGTAGACACAGTGGGCAAGTTAAAGCTGGCTGAGCAGCAGTGGAAGCGCAGACACACAGACATACAAACACAGCATAAACTATGACAGGCCACACATACTGTATACATGTATGTAGAGACAGTGGGAGAGAGAGCGACAGAGACGGTTCATTAACACTCAGGTGTTTGAACAGGTGTCTGCCTGACAAGCTGAGTGTGTGTGTGTGTGTCTGATTCTGTGTGTGTAAATGTGGAGGCTATAGCTGCAGCCCTAAACCTGCTTCTCTGAGACTTCTGCGTCTGCAGAATCTAACCAAAAGATTCTGGTGTTTGTGTAGTCTGTTTCATATGCACTTGTGAACACGTCAAATGTCACTGTTGTACCATTATTCCAACACACAGGAAGACTGGAGGGCAGGCAAACCTTTTTATGATTTGAACGCTAATTTTCAATGCAAAATAAATATAACTTAATCGGTTTCCAATGTCTTGTTGTCACACACAGTTGACTTATATTTACAGACATTGCAGAAACCTGTTCATGTCATGCTATTTTGTCCACAGAATAATAATAAAACCATTTGACATACTTGTTTTGCTCACAAGTAAGAATTCCTCCCTCATTCTAAATTAAAATATGGTGTGGTGACTGCTGATGTAGGGGAAATGTATGTAACTTACACATAAGTCTGCAGGTATCATTATCATATTCCTGTTTACACTCATGCTACGACATCTGTCGACCTGTCACACAATTGCCTCTGGTGCTTCTCTAACCTCTCCCACATACGAGGGAATCCATGTTTTCAGAACCATGTGCAGAATGAACGTCACTGTTATGAGAATCCCAGCATCCTCCTCTTTCCAACTGAAGAGGAGATTCGCCTGCAATTTTGACCAAGAGCACGGTCAGTAGTCCAAAAGTTATAGATACCTGCTAGCTCCAGATGTCATCGCAGAATGAAGCGAGGAGAATCACTCAAGCAAAATCTCATACAGGGCGCGCTATTTAAGGTGCTTTGACCTGCCTACTCTTCCTGCTTCCTCTGCAAGTCGCTTTGAAACGCACCTCCACCCCAGCGCCTCCTTTTTATGCTGTGTCTGACTTAATCAATGTCATTTCTGTCATTGATTCCTGCTCTGTTCTGTACCCAGGAGGGTATTTGCTGCTTAGCTGCTTAACATGGAAGGGCAGGGAGCTCCCAGAACAGAGCCATACTGCCAAATTCAAAGGGCAATGCAAGTTTCTTTGACTACAGTGATCCTGACTGTTTTTCAACATGAAATCTCTCAGTTGCACTCCAATTACCAGTTTTGCTTTTTAAAGGTTTGCTTTAGCATGCATTATTTGGTGAATTCCAAAAGCTTCCCTCTCCTAGCTGTTTGTATGCAGGCTGTGTCCACAAGTTCAAATTGTGCTTTCAGTCTTGAGGGTCAAAGTTGAAATCTGCACCTGTGTTCAAGACTAAACAACTGTACCTGCCACAAACTGAAAATAAATACTTGAAAAACACACACAGAAATTCCCCATGTGTTTCTGGCAGTCCAGATGTGGCTTCGGAAATCGACTCCTTTCCATTCATGACATCCTTTGGATTCTGTTCACCAGGAAACAAAGACTTCAAATCTATTCACAACCAGATAAAGAAAGGCAACATGGACTTCTAGTTCTTGCAGATGCTTTTGAATAGGCAAGAACCTTCTATTAACATCTGCATTCAGAAGCATTTAAAGAAATCAAAAGAGGGCTCCCATTGTTTATGAGCAGTGAGCCCCGCTGCTCAGTCTTTATTCAATGAGTGCAATTCAGTGTTGGAAACAATCAGACATCAATCAAAAAGAATGACAGCTTCTATTTATGTGTATTCAATGGGTGTACAGATACAGATCTTGTGGTATATTGACCTCCTTGATAATCTGAGTTAAATTCTTTAGGGCACGGTAAATTGGAGACAACATTTGCTGTCGAGCACTAACTCAGTAGTTCACAAGCTATAAACGTCTGGCTGCAGTTAATGTACAAAGATGGCCATTTTAATGCTGCCCTGGTCTGCTCCACCAAACATGTACCCAAGGCATTAATGGTGAGTATTTGGATGATCTGGCCGTTGGTTGAACACAAAAAGGGGGGTAAAACAAAGATAAGGGTTAAAGTAATACATCTGCTCAAAATAAAATACCCTTTAAGGAATCTTAATTATTAAAAATAAATTAAGCACATTTGATAAAGGGAAAAAAACAAAACATCATATTTATACCATTAACTGTCAATAGCAAAACAAAAAGGGGACCCCAAATCTGATCTATTGTCTTTGCTGTATTAATAATACTATTGGTAAACATCTTAAATTTTGCTCTCAACTTTTACAGTTGCCATGTGGACAGGATTTCATTAAATTTCTAAAAAGGTATCCATGTATTGATCCATGCCAGGAAATGAATGTTTTAGATTAACAACAAAATTTTCTCAGCTAGGGTCGATTTGCTTTTGATACTAAATGGTAAAATACTTTTAAATTGGATCAAATCAATACAATATTTTTTAAGAAGGATTGAATGCCTGTGTTGTGGTGAGATTATCAGGAGTCAGTTATGGGTTTTATTTGCAAACCCAAGGTTTGGGTTGGTGAAAATAAAAATCTGGTCCTAGGACAGCAAGGTTGATGAAACTAGAAGAGTTACTACTGCCCTCTACTGACCACCCCTAAAACTCTAAACTTGTGCGTTCTTTGTATTTATCCTCAGCTTGGACAAACGTAGTGGTCAGTAGAATGGCTAAAAAAAACCTCCAGGTTAACTAGTTCTATAATACTGTGTAAATGTTTTCTCCTAGAAGAGAGAAACAACATAATTCAAACCATAGTCTTGAAACAGTGTAGCAGAAATACAGTATAACTACTCAAACTTGAAGATGTCTTTCTTATCTGCTATGTCTGAAAGGGGTGGGACAACTGAGGTGGATTTTAGTCAGATTCTATGTGCGTATTGACTTCATCCTCTCCTCACAGGGAGGGCAGAGCTATATTAGAGGAGATTAAACCAAGGAGACATCTACAGCTAAGCCTCCATGTGCTGCGTTCTCCTCTTGTGCTGGTACTTGGTGAGTCCATACTTGAAGAACTCATAGACCGACCAGCTGATGGCTGTAGAGGGCATCTGGTAGATGACCCTTGCCTGGACTCCCTTGAAGAAGCCCTGCAGGCCACCCAGCCTGTAAACTGTCCGGAAGGCATGGGCCAGGCCTGAGATCTGTCTGTGGGCTCCTTGGCCTTTGCTGGGGCCTTGGCTGGAGGACACGGAACCAAGGGTAAGAGACTCCTGGGTGTTGAGCAGGGTCTTGCAGACATCCAGAGGTGTGGTGGCTGCAGCCGAAATGGCCCCAGCCAAAGCTCCAGACAACATGTGGGATGAGGGATTGTACTGTCTGTGGGGATTGAGGAGCTCCTGAAGGTACTCGTAGGTCATGAAGTGGAGCGCCTGGAAGGGTACGTTCATGGTGAGCTGGGTGGTGTAGCTGCGGTAGAACGCAGCAGGGCCCTCTTTCTGCCACACAGCGCATGCACAGTCCAACACGCTGCGGTAGGGTGAATTATACATCTGCATGCGCTGCTTCACAACTAGGGACGCATGGGTGGATGTGTTCATGCAGAAGGCCAAATGTGTCCAGAGTTGGCAGTACGAAAGGGACAAAAACGGAAAAAGAAAAAAGAAATTAGTGAGCTATTACCTGCATTAAAGCAGTCTTTAAAACATGTGTAGTTTTAATAAACACAGGGAAAGATGTAGTCATGTTAGCAGCGTTTGCTCAGACAGCTGCGCCCCATCTAACAGCTGCACAAGAGGACTCAGATCGGTGTCCTTCTACTGACATGCTTCAGCAGGTGGACTAGAGGCAGCTGTGACAGACTGCAAGGTTACGTCCAACATGTGAAGATGGTTAGCCTACACATGGCACCTGTAAGGTTCTTCACGGAAATTTCTGTATGGCAAACTTGTGTTTTGAGAGAAAAAAAAAGTCTTAATGCCAGAATTCTGTGGTCAAGGACAAATGGCTTTGTACTGTAAAATGTTGCCTTTACCTTCAGCTGGGTTCATGATGGCATCATGAAGCAGTGTGGCCACACACCCAGCTGTTCCTGAAACAAACAAACTTTGAAAATTACAACACATTGGGATAATCATGAAGACATAAGAAAAACAGAAGACACTGCAGCAAAGAGGCGTAGACTAAAAAGGAGAAAGCATTTTCACTTGGGACAGCAAGAACCCATTTTGATCATGTCACAGTCTTCACTGATTTAGTCCTAAAAGCTACAAATGTCATGCTCAATACAATACATCATCCTAGCAGGATTGGTGAATATTCAGCAAATTGCATGGGTTTAAACTAGAGATCCCGCCTGACCAAACTCAGGAGGCCAAACCTGCGCAAAGAGAGACACCTAGGGGACAAGGCAGTTCACTGCTCCTTTTAGGGAGATTTAAAACAATCCCATGAATTTGAAAAGACAGGACTGACAGAGGAGAGCGCAGAGAACATGGGAGAAAGAGGACTTACCCAGACTCCCACTAAACTGGAAAACAAGGAGAGTAGGGAGAACAAGGAATGAGGAAACTGTTGACAGAGTGAGGTTTTCAAATTGAATCTTTCCATTTTGTAAGCAAAGTTGAATTTGCTGAACTTGTCCCAAATAAGACAAATTGTTGAACTTTCCTGACCCTGACACTTCCGTACAATGCATAATTGTTGCTATGACATGCTAATTTGATGGCCTTCCAGGGGTTTTTAGGACTGCTCAGGGCATGTCGGCTCTATAACCAAATTAGGCCAAGTCAGCAGAGATCACATTGATGTTGCTTGGCAGTAGGGTAGGAGTTGGACCTACATATCAACCAAATTATGGTGATCTCAAAGTTAAAATCTGTACACATATGGCATATTTCTCTGTTAATGTGTGTATATGCATGTTTTATGGTACCATTAGCCAAATGACTGTTAGCCCCTGGGTGAATGACATCACTTAGAGTCTTTTTGAGTTTCTCATAGCAGGCAAAATAGAGGGCATGGGCAGGTCCCGCCCCAACTGCTGTTGCATTCAGCCCTCTCATTGGCCGCCAGACGCCCTCTGTGGCTACAATTCTGCGAAGAGCATCCATCACGTTCCTGTAGCGGGCTGCAGGGTCGGGCTGGAGGCTCTGCATTCGTGTCTGGAAAACAGGAAAAAAACTAGAATGTAGCAAAATTTAAAGTCAACAGTGTGTTCCCTTCCTGCCCACCAAGGCTGTGTATTAAGTAATATGTCTAATATAATATAAATACATTTGATAAAAAAATAGAATGGGATGCATAATTTACGTCTTACCATATGTCTGCCTAAACCCAGCAAAGAGCCCTGAACAGACTCCAGTGTGAATGAGGGGTCAAATAAGGGAAATGAGGTGTTCGACATTGTGTGTGGGGTGTGTTGGTGTACATCCATAATTCAATAGAAGGAAGTATGGAGTTACAAGCTCCAAGGTCACAAGGGGACATAAGCTGACTTCCTGTAAGCCTCTTTTCCCACTGACCCTGAAGCACACGTTTCTCTCTTCCACTTAACACACAAACACACGCGCACTGAGATAAACTAGATTATATAAACATTATTTTAAGGACAATTGCAAGGGATCAGTGTTTCAGTAACCTGCTATTTGGGTGAGTGGGTCTGTCTCTGAGGATCTAGCTGCACCATAATCCCCAAATACCAAACTTCCAGCTGAACGGACAAACTTACAACCCACTGTGTATGTGCATGTAGTGCTCTGGCAAAGAATAAACATGGCCCCACGTCGGGCTATACTGCAGCTGTGGTATGTAGAGCCCAAAGAGAGGTAGCTGGTACGAGTATGCATCAAGTTAACTTCATGCCTGGCAGATCCCATTTCACAGCTCCTGGCATGATGATGAAAAGAGAATGTAATCTGAATACTGGCTTTCATTCATTAATTAATGCCCCATACAAACACATGCATGGATGTTTTGCATGCAACAGCTATGGGTCTGGTGTGTTTTGTCTTCATTACGTTTGCACATCTAAAAAGCAATGACCTTTGTGCTTAGCGCAAATACTACAAATACTACATTGACCACTCTTCGGACAAAACAGTAAAGACCTTTTGGTTCAGTAACTAATTCAATTCACTGTGCGGTACACAGACCTACAAATGCAACACACGTTTTAAAATCCACAACCAATTACTGGGATTTAAGATACATTAAGGGATATTGTACACTATAATTACACAACAAGTGCAAGTGTCTCTTAAGTGAGGAGCTTATCGTACAGGAGGAAGTATTTATTTGGTAGAGGGGAAAATCTCTATTTAGGAAAAGAATATGTTAGATGCATCTCAAATATTTTAGTGTCCTGCAAATATCTATCTCGCTGCAAAACGTGTGGCTGTTTATGTGCAGTAGACTTCGTTTTGCTGAGTCACTATGCCCCAAATCTCCTGCAGCTTGCTTGGCAGGATCCTGAGATCAGACACCACAGTGGCACCCTGCACATGAGAAGGCTTTGTAAACATTGGTCTCTTCCAGGTTGAGGCAAGACTACAGGTGGAAGAGACATGGATGAAGCGTGGGGGCATGGACAGCTTTTCAGTCTGACACAGACAGCTGACTAAACTAAGCTCACTGTCACTTGCCCCATCTCTCTAACCCCTGTGCGTTACACAATAATCACAACCGCTGCATGACCATAACCAACTGACCTCTTGGTGCAACAGGTCACTAGCTATTTTTTTTGAAAAGTTAAAAACAAAATAAAAACTAACTCACACATAACACATGAGACCACGTGGTAGGAACTGACAGTGAAGTTGGATGTCTCACATGTGATGAAAATACCTTCTCAAACAATTAGTGATTGTGTGTTAAGCAGTAGGCCTGCTGGGGAAGTAGAAACGGATGCGCCACTGTGGCCAGAAAGGGTCAAATGGTCTCAAAACTACAGTGTACGTTAAGTCACTTCTATGCGTCTTGTAATAACAGTGGAAGACAGGCAGCGAATTACTAGAAATAACATTCAGCCAACCCCTTATTTTAGTAGAGTATAGCTCTGGAACATAGTTGCAGTTGGAAATAATAACTAGTTTATCTTGTTAGCTAAAGCTACGTGATTTAAATTACTCGTTTCCGACTTGCATATGTATAAAATGTAAACATTAACGTTACATAACACGACAGCAAATTGATTTGATGATGTGTGGTAGTTTTGGACCAAGTGAACCAAATGGGCTCCCGTGGAAGACCCTGCTAAAGGCTGTCGTAAAAAACTAGTCAGTGACTAACGCTAGTCACTTATAATAGCATGCTAACAAGTTAGCTAGAAGGGATGTGGAACGCTAACTGACCTTGTCCTCAAAGCCGTCACTTCTGCAGCGTGTTTAGGTTAGCAAGACAGCTAATGAGCTATGCTAACAAACATGCTGGCTACAAGAATAATATCCACAGTACACAACAGAGACCGGGTTGTGAAAGCAGAACGTTTATATATATATATATAAAAAAGTGAGTAGTGGGCCTGCTGTTTAGACACTGAGCTATGCTACCTTGACACAGTCGATGGGAAACATGAGGCAGTGTTCCATGATCCCGGCCACGGCTCCAGCCAACATGTGGGTGCAAGTGGAGGCTCCCTGTGGCAAGCCCTCATAATCGGGTTCAGAGTCCTCTGTTTGTGCGTCTTGTGCACTGCGGATAAAATCAACAGTCTGCAGCTCCGTTTCCCCTCCGATCCGAGGTGTCAGGCTCCCCACGATACTTTCCGAAACTCCCCAGAATCGTCCACCCAGCCATCGAACTTCTGCCCCGGCAGATGCACCAGCAACCCCGGGATCATTGCCTGTAGTTTCCGCTGTCATCCGACGCCTCCTCACAAACCCATCTGCTTCCATGAGAAACCAGGTAGTGTGATAAGTCTTTTAGGCACGCAGATACAGCGTCTTGTGGGTGATTAAGTTTTACATTCCGTCGGGATGGTTTCCACAGCTTCTCGCCTGCTACTCCATGCCCTCCCCGCTTCTATACTTGCCGAGGCAGAACCAAGCGAGGCAGGCCGTGGCAGACAAATGTACACCGAGCCCCACCACAGGCCGCGATGAGGAAATGATCTCTGATTGGTTACTATAGCTAAGTCCTACTTACGCTATTGGGTGATGGACACGCCGCTCACGAGTGCATTTTGGTGAGGACTTCAAAACCACTCATGTCGCACACATGACATGGGGTATTGCTACACGCTAAATTTACCTGTGAAAGCTATCAGAAAGAAAGGTTACTTTAGGTCATTCTAAAAGACGTCTGACATTGCTGAGATAGAATTGAAGAGCGTACGATACTTTTATACATACAGTGTCACACTTCTCCATCACTTAGATCTGCTTTTCTAGTCTCATATGCATTGTAACTTCATTTTTTAGTTTAGGCCACATAATGGATCCTAAGAAATGAGTTAATCAGCCGATTAATGTGTAGATAGTCAGCTTAGCTATGGGCAAACTTAAGATATGTAGACAGCTGAATAACAACAGCTGAGTGCATTTCTATCTGTTATTCAAACTCTGTTCTTCTCTGTGATATACAAAGTGTTTGAACTGGTTAGCTTATTTTGGCAACATTTCAAATGCGCAGTATTTACAGATGTATTGTAATATACTGTGCAGAATAAAGAAAATAAGCCAGTGATTATGAGCTGTTTATGCAGCTATTTACTGCACATTTTAGTAATTGTTTCAACACCAGAGCATCATTAATTTATTCATTAATTCTCCATAGTGTCTTTCTATATTTAAATTAATTTTGGGTTTTTTCCTCCTGAGCCAACTTACAATGGGGGAAAGAGAAGACACTATTTTTTTTTGCACTGTAACACCTTTCAAGATCTCCTATTAGACAGTAGCTCATTTCATAATTATGAATGCTTAGAGCTGTCAGATAAATGTCTCTAGGCCTAACATCTTCACCAGTGAACCTCTCTGCCTGGAGGAAAAGAAGCACATTTTTTTTCCAGTGAATGAGGTAATTGTGTTTTGCTGCGGCACTGTTATAACAAAATTGAATTTTCTCCTTTATTGCCTGGGAGAGCCTTCAAGGGCTGTAGTGTTGAATTTCTGCCGACAAAGGGGAATGAAGTGTTAATTTCTGCTTACAAGAACAAAATCTCCTGCTTATGATCTAGTTATGGTTGACTGGCTGTTGTCAGCAGACGTTCCTTAAAGGAAAACCAAGCAGACAGCATATCAGGATAATTTCTCTTCCCTGAAACTAATGCTACTCTGAAACATCAAGGGAGAGGCATGTTAGGTCTACGAGAAACTCTAGATCACCATAACACCTCTATTCATTCCCTCCGCCAAGAGAGTGCACAATCTTTATAAGCCTCAGGAATTATTTTACACTGTCTAAGCAAAACATAGTCAAAAATCCACATTATATAGTCAATATGAGAAGATAACTTGGTTATGTTCTGCTGTGTTTGGTTGTTTTTGTACCAATTAACACCCATCCTTCTTAGATTCCCATAGACCCATAGTCTACTCCCTGGACTGATGCTTTAGGCCCACAGATGATATATGTGGACTCTTATCTCATTATGCAAGCTATAAGTGAACCACTTAGCCAATGTGACATCTTCAACAGCAGCACTAAGAAACAAGCATGTGTTAAGAACTCATCTTAAAACTCTTAAGGTGGATCCTTACTGCGAAATGACAGCACAACGCCAAACCAGTCAATAAAGGATGTCTTGAACTGCACTTTTTGATATTATATACATATTGATATAGTTTTGTGCAAACACTTTTACAAACACATTCAGTTCAGAAGCAAATGCTGTTTTTCACATCGAAATATGTTGGTTGCATTGCATTGGCGTCTTGTGGAAATGTTTGTATTTACATAGCCTATTTGTAAATATACCCCAAAGATGGAAATAATATGAAATTAATACAGTCAACAAGGTATTTATTAATTAACTGGTTGAAAAAGTAAAATAAAAAATAAAAAAGTACAGTACACACACACACAAAATACAAATGTATGTTAAATGAATAAATGAGTTTTGACTGACTTTAATGATGCAACCTGGAGAAATGGATGTCTGAGCTGCTTGTGGAAAACCATTACGCAGGGCTGAACTAAATTAAATGGGACAAGTGCGCCACCAAGTGGACAGTTGGATAGTGGCAGGCTGATAGAGAGAGTATACAGGCAGAGATAGGAAACTCTTGAGTTTGGAAATGTTTTTCTAAATGCTGGAAAGCTGGTGATGTGTTAAAGATTGGTAGGTATAGAAAAGAAAGGGGTAGATGAGTGGATACGTGTAGATTAGAGGCGACACAAAAACATTAAATTGATTTTTTTTTAAAATATACATCAAATCATACAATATCTGCTCGAGTGTTGATGCCTTTCCCACATCCACGTCTCAGCTACACATAGGCCCACCGTGCGACACCTACATTATTAACATCCTCTCATGGTGCACCTCGAGTCCAGACCACAGGAACGTGTGTGGTGGTGGTGGTTCACAGGAAACCAGCGTCTATTTTGCGCGGCTCTAGGTTAAAGTGGGCGGGACTAATCCTACTTCAGACTTCTGCTATGGCTGCAGCGGTGTGGACCGTCCGAGCACAGAAGGCTGTTTTGGGGACAGTGACTAGATCCACGTCAAGTCACACCGCTTTAAAATCTCAGTATGACGCACTGGTCATCGGAGGAGGTGAGATGTGTTGTTGAGACTGCAGGAAAAAAAAGTGCAGGGAACAACGGAGCTAACAGCAGTTTAACAATCCGCGTCACTCAATGTTTCAGCCGTGTTTTCAAAAGTAATTAATGAGAATGTCTCACCTCACTAACCCTCCCGAGTGAAGTGACTTGGCTTTGTCCGTGTTTTGCAAGATCCCATTAGCCTGTCATCTGAATTTGTTTCAACTTTGGACGCATTTAATTATAACATGCTGTAAGCTGCATTTTAGGATTGTAACATCTATGGGAGATTTACACTGTCGTAAAAACTATCTGACATTACATGTTTTCTTTTAAATTTTATTTTATTTTATTTCATTGCAGGACACAATGGACTGGTGGCAGTAAGTTCATACACCTGTTTCCCAACACAGTATGCAATAAAACATGGTTTAGTAACAGGTTAAAGGTGTGTGTGTGTGTGTGTGTGTGTGTGTGTGTGTGTGTGTGTGTGTGTGTGTTTGTGTGTGTGTGTGTGTGTGTGT
>JBBPCS010000573.1:10910474-10923757 GCA_037974645.1 Hollardia meadi | reverse complement strand
CAATGTCATCGGGGTGTGCCGGTGCCATGGGGGGTGTGCTTGGTCTGCAAGGGTGTTTGGGCGGATGGTTTGTGTCAATCGGCATCCACCTGGATGTCAGGATCCAGGGTTTCCCAGCAGAATCTTGCACTGTAGCAAGATGATCAATGTTATTTATTTCAACTGTCAGTGGTTTCAATGTTGTGGCTGATCCGTCTTTATATATATATGGTGCTGCACATTAGGATGAAGAAGACGAGGATGGAGGTGTAGAGTCTGAACTGGATGAGAGTGAGTCAGAAGTAGAAATGGATACTGAAGAAGAGAAACAAATGGTGCAAAAAGAGGAGGAAAATATGGCAGCTGCCTCACACAAGTACGTCACCACTCCAGTCATGGCTCCTTTAGGAATCAAAGGACGTCAGAAGACCAAAGTCAAATCCAGTGAAGAGGTAGGGGCACTAGAGTATTATGCATGTATTAAACTATAGCCAAACACAACAATAGAAAATATCACCATTAACTGCTACATCTTAACATCAATGAATCAGTTGGTGTAGTATCTGGTTTAGTATAAAAGCCTGCATGCTGGTAGGCCTGGATGACACTTGACTGTTTGACTTTCTGTGTCCCACAGGAGCCAGAGTGGGATGTGAGCAGTGCCTTCTTTGCTAATGCTGCTAGCCATATCAGGCCCAAAGGATCAAGTCGCAAGTCCAAAGAAAACAAGGAGAATGAGGCCAGGAGAGAGGTGATGCTAAATGATAATGTAAGATGAGTAGCAGGAGCTCCCGGCATAACTGTCCCACTTTTCTTGTGACAGCAGTTCCAAAGTCCGATGTGTGGAAAAGTGAACTCTGGTCCACGAAAGACTTGTTGTTGAAGTACATGTGTGTGTTGACCTATTATATCTCAGCTGTACGATGAAGCTTAGACCTGGGTCATTTGTGTGTTGAATTAAGCTAATGCTTTATTATTTATTGTTTAACAGTCAATTTATTGCACATTATTATACAAATGACAGCATTTCCGGTTGAGAATTTCCAGAACTTGATGATCAAGTACATTTTCACAGCTGTGAATAATGAACTGATAATATTTTTCTTGCAGACAAATGGAACTGACACCATGACCAAGAAAAGTGCGTCACTGACTGGTAAGCAATAATTTCTGTATAGCAGGGCACATAATCAGCCTTATAGCAAGTCATTCATTGAAACAGAAACAAATCCTTCAAGGAAATTATTAATTACACATACATTTGTACAAGCGTGTCAGTGTGCAGCACTGTGGTCAGCCCTCGGTGTATCGGGTCGCAGAAGAATTATTTACAAGCACTTTTTCTTTCTAGCAGAAAAAGGGATAAAGCTGGTGCAAGAGGGGCAGTATGCACAAGCAGTCGCTATGTTTACAGAAGCCATCAAATGTGATCCCAAGGATAACAGGTACATCATCTGTGGTCATGACTAGTTCATTACAAAGGGAGTATATCCATTTTAGACACATTATATTATATTCCTTTTGCATTTTTAAATTGCGCCCTGTAGGTTCTTTGGGAATCGTTCCTATTGCTATTACTGCTTGGAGCAGTACCCTCAGGCCCTGGCAGATGCTGAACGCTCCATTCAGCTGGCCCCAGACTGGCCCAAAGGACACTTTCGCCAGGGTAGTGCTCTCATGGGCATGAAGGTGGGCAAAAGTTACTGTGGTAATGGGATATAGCATGTAATCAAAGAAATATCTGCTGAATAGATTGACACTGTAATAATATTAGCCTCTACTAACTCATTTTTTGTGGGTCTTTGTGTGTGTCTTGTAGCGGTACAGTGAGGCGGAGAAGGCTATGGAGCAGGTGCTGAAACTAGACAAAGACTGTGAGGAGGCAGTCATTGACCTCTTTAACTGCAAAGTGCTGCAGCTAATGGTGAATACTCTTGCAAGCAAGGTGTTTCCTGTAAAGCTTGGTGGAGCTTGTGGATGGAAATAACCAGAGCTTCCTCGAAGTTCTTCGATTGCATTTTCATGACTGGTCATTAGTTATTATGTTCTCTATTCTTTCCTTAGGAGCTTGGTTTTGAAGAAGGACAAAGTGTCCTGCTGCTGGAGAAATTTTCATCTGTGCAGGCTGTTCTGGCAGCTTGTTCTGATGTTGCCAGGGGTACACATTTTAGGATCTGCATTTTCTCTTTGTAACAGTGGAGAGTAGTGATGTATACAATAGAATATATGCCCAAATCATACAGCCTTTTTCTATATGTTCTGTTGAAGAAGCTCTTTTTGTTTTGCAGCTGGGGGCCAAGATCCATCAGTTGTGCAGCCAGGGTAGGTGACAATTTGTTTGTCCAATCAAAGTGAGAGTCCAGGGGGGTTTGTAGCCCCTGTGACTAAAATTCATTTTGTTTTGTTACCTTAGTTTATGCATTTGGCTTTATAAGTTGTCACAACCTTAGTGTTCTTTGGACAAGTTTAAAGAAATGATGTATCTGATCTGCAAAGTTATTCCTTTTAATTGCATTCTTTGTCTTTTCTTCAGAAGCCCTTGTCCATCTCTGTGGGTGGGAAATGTGACGACGGAGCTAACTGAGAAACACCTATGGGACCTTTTTAAAATGTATGAGCCTAGTCCGGTAAAATATTTGATACTAACCTAATTTCTGACTTAAAATCAGTCTATATAATAATGGTCATATTTCTAATGCCATAACTGGAAAGGAATTGTAGCAGTCACTTGTGTTTGCACCTGTTTGAACATGGAAATCTAATATTTAACCAAGGTAGTCATGGACTTGTCTCCTAAGTCGTTTAATTTGCGTTGTAGGTATGGTGAGATAGAAAGTATTCGTGTGCTGCATGAGAGATTCTGTGCCTTTGTCAACTTCAAGAGTGCAAACATGGCTGCTCGCGCCATGGAGAAACTAAACGTGAGTACTTATTTGGCCCCCCTCTCTAAATCTTGTCCGTTCTTTAAAGAACATTGTTGTGGACTTAGAGTTGCATGTATACTTCCTCTCACAGGGTTATTGTATTGAAAACACGCGCTTAGTGGTGCGCTATCCTGACCGTCGCACTCAAAGGGTCCTTCCTATTCCACTTAAGAACTGTCTCCCTGTCACACAGCAGGCAGGGGCAGCTGCTGGGTAACAAGCACTTGAGCCTCTCTTTAGAAACTCTAGGTCGCTGAAATCATACAATAGGACTGCAGTTTTAATATGCTTTCTCTGTGTCTCATTGTGTCATCTGCCTCTCTGCCCAGACCGCGACGACGTGGCCCAGTGAACGGAGATGAGTGTTACTTCTGGAGAACAACTGGCTGCCATTTTGGGGACAAATGTCGCTACAAACACATTCCTGATCAGAAAGGCAAGGACAGAAAGCCCTGGCAGCCTTGAGCTCAGCCTACTCTCTGCCCCAGTAGTGTGCAGGAAACCGGGATACACAGACTGACCCATAGGCGTCTTCACTTACTGGAACAGCTTCCCTGGGCTAAAAATGTTTTCTGTAGCAGAATGGACCAGAATAGTCAAAAGGATCACAGCCAGCATTCAGGCTCTAAGGCAGGGATAGTCACACGTGCACACACACGTATGTCACACATAAACCAGAGGGGAGCAACAAATTCATCTGGTGTAGTCTTTGTTCTGAATGAAAAAACGCAGGGCTTCATGGCACATAGTGACCTATCCCTGTTTAAGGGATTCAACCTAACAAGGAAGTGAAACTGTCTGGTCAACTAATGAAATAAAGAAGTAATGTACAGCAGTAACAAAAAGAAAGACTCTTCATGGAATTTTCAGGCCAAGGTTCTTCAGTCCTGGGGACCTTACCTTCTTTAGAAATTCCACCACAAAGCAGTGTTCCTCCCCATATTTTCAGTTTAGTCACTTGATCAATACTTTAACTTGCAAAATGTGAAGTTGATTTTTAACAGTTTAGGTTTTTCAATGGCCCATAACATCTTACACCAGTCTGCATACTGGGGCTGCATTTACCACTCTTTGTTCCTGAGCCAATGTCAGCACATTGTCCACCAGACCAAAGACGTACCAACTGACGAACTTGACATTTTAGTACCTCGCCTACGCAGTTGAGTGTTTTCTTTTAGCCAATAAGCTACAGGGACTCAGAGAGGTGCCTTTTTACTGTAGCCTTAGTTAAGATGATCATACATGGGTAAACAGACTTGAGAGATTACAACATTATATGTATTAATGCATGGGTTAGATGGATATTTAACATTATTTTTGGCTGCCCATTCATGGAAAGATTGAATACACACACTGCATGCCTGTTCTGTTGTTGTTATGGAGTGTTATGGAGGCTCATTGTGATTTATAACCATGCGTGTTGGGTGTAGAAGAAGTAATAGAAGCACCTGATGATATGCAGTTCCGTAGAATAAATGCTACCTTTATGAAGGCTGTAATATTCAGTTTTTGGTGAGATTCTGTCAGAGAGTTTCAACTATATGGCAATTCTGAGGCCATAGTATTTGGTTTTGATGTATTGAATTGCATGAAATGCCAGGTGTAAAGTTCTTCAGCTCTGCAGACATCTCCCCGTTTAGTGTACTCTAGGAGAACTAGTTGCAGCACTGATCTGCGTACCCCATCACAATAAGAAATATACTTTCCTGGCACATTTGCATAGTAAACATTGCAGTGCTTTATGCCTATGCAAAAGAAAAGTGCCGACTTGACTGTCAGTTGTGTGTCGGACTGTCAGACCTACACACAAGACCACCTCTGGCACAAGTAGTCTGTTCTGTAGGTTGAAGAACTCAAGCTCAGTCATATGCACACACACATTCATGGCCATGTGTGTAACACAGTCCACTTAAAGAAATTTTAAATCTTGAAAAGCAGTGTTTTTGACCGGGGTGGGGGCGGGGAATCATTTCAGTATTTCGGTGAACCAAAGAATGTTTCATCTGATGACTCTGCGATGGTAACAGCTTTTTTTCTTTCATGAGTTACAACACTAGACAGTAAGATCCATTGTCATGTGTATCCACTAGATAACAATTACAGCTACAACACCTGGTTTAAGTCCACACTACATTCACTAGTAACTTATGCACAGCATAGTGAAAGTATTTATTTTCCTATTTATGTCTAAGTTTTGTTTTTTTCTATTCTTTTCATTCTTTTTACAACATACCTTGGGAGCTGAGTACAACTTTTAATTCTTTAATTATTTTTGTCTTTTCACTTTATGGTTGGAAAAAAAAAAGTCCCCTCTTTTTATTTCTGGCTTTAAGAGACGAGCATTATTAAGAATCATTGTCACATGCTCAAACACTTCTACTTTTCTTGTACTACTTTCTGTCTTGTGGCTCAAACTTGTTAAAATGGAATTGGACAACAAACCTCAAGAATAAGCACCTGCACTTGTCAATTTAACAAACATGCTTGTTCCTCATTTGACTGGTGGTGCACTGCATTTTATTATGCAGATTAATAAAATGTGTTGGGTGTTACCATTTCATCCTGTGGATATTTCAAAATTGGACGGATGCAAGATTTCCCTGACCTTAATTTTATCAATTTAGTATATTTTTTAGTCATTTTTTTGCCTCATTTCATACTATTTCAGGAACATGGATTTTTAATATTGATAACCTGAGCACTGCAATCCTGTTAATCTTCCAAATGTTTTGTATTATCATTACTGCACTGCAAAAGAGTCTTTTATATTTAATAAATGTATTTGAACCACCTACAACACTTTTTTTGAGTCTCTACATCAGTAATGGCACAAACTGGGGAAAAATGTCTGAGGTATGAGTTATTCTGCTAATGTCATCATTTTTTGGCAGCGGTGTGCAGTGTTCCTGCCCCGCCATACGGTGGCAGTGTTGTACATGAGAGGTTTACACCGAAATATGTCACCAGCTTAACCAGACTGTGTTTAGGGGGGTTTGGTAACCCTGTCATCACCAGTAGGAGACACTTGTTTGGCTAGCAAAAGTGCTTAAAGGAATCTGTAACCACCCTGACCAGTGGGAGATGGAGACATGACAAACAGTTTTGAGAATGTGTGGAAAAAGCAACCATTATGCCACTGATGACAATTTGAATAGAGGATTTGAACACTGTTGCAACCTGTGAATGCTTGGCTTTCATGTAGTGTTTTACAATTTCATGGTCTCAGTATTTATACTTTTTTATCTTGACATTGTGACATGTTTGCCATTATCTTAATTATCCATCTTTTATTCTTTAATTGTTCTTATTTAATTTTAGCCCATTAGCCTCTAAATCCATTTTACTTTGTTTTATCAATTGCTAGTAAAGTACTTTGAATTGCTTGAAAAATATGATAGATGTGTACTCCATAGAAGTGAGTACAAGATGTTGCAAAATTAAAGGGGCACACCACAGATCAGATGCCACGTGTGTAGTACAGCCATAGTTTGGAATGTTCTGGTGACATCTCGGCATGCTGACTGCCAACTCACATCACATGTTGCATTAAATCGAAGAATGCTTGGAGTGATTGCTGCAAGCAAAATCATACAAATACCCCCCCCCCCCCTTTTTTTTTTAATTTTTTTAATTTTTTACTTCTGTGTACAAAAAGGATCGATTGCAGGTATCATTTGACTGGAGAAGTTTTAATACTGCTTGATACTGGGTTATTTTGGTCCGATATCTTAAAGGTATTGAGTACAGATACGCAGCCCTATGCACAGCCTGCGAAAACATTTAGATAATTCCTTCCAAAGTTTAAAAAAATAACCGAGTAACAGAAAGCCTGCAATAAAAATAAGAGGTGAGGTTTGAAAGAAGGGTACATTAAAAAGGAGGCAGGGGTGGTCCAAGCAAAGGTGTATTAGGACTAAAATCAGGGTATTTTAGCCTCTGCTGCTTTGAATTTGACCTTTCATTCCCCTGAACTATGTGAAAGTACATTACTGAATTGGTGGAGTACCACTTCAAAATTGCATGCATGCACTTAAAGTTACTGAACCATTACATATCAGATTTAAGTTGCTGGAAGAAGGTATTCACTCTAACACTCTGAATTTTAACCCCATTTTATTATTATTATTGACCTATATAGTCAAATTTGAGCCATGTAGTTAAGGCAAATATGGTCTTTGATGTTAGTGTTAATGATGTGAACCTCTATGTCTGTGCACTCTCAGTCCTATAACCTGTACAACACATCCTCCATACAGTACATGCCCACATGGCCTCTAGCCAGTATGAAAGTAAAAGCATTATGAAAGCCTGGAGAGACGGTCGTGGGGGTGAGTGTGAGGAGGTGCTGTCATTTGAAAAGGCACTTGTTTATTGTTGGAGAGCATGTATTTATTTCATGCCCCCACAGATTGTGGGTAAGGGCAGAGCCGACTCGTTCGGTGTAATTAGAGAGGTGGAGAGAGAGAGAGAGAGAGAGAGAGAGAGCTCTGCCACAGAGAGCTGCTTTGCTCAGATACTCTTAGCCCTGTGAGCCCTCCAAGACCTCGTAATGCACTCACTAGCACACAACCACCGAGCTGTTAAATATTGACACACAAGCAGAGACACCTGTCTAGTTTACTTTAATTTGTCTGATATGCAACAGTGCCTCAAAAGTTATAATGGACGGATGTCACACAAAGCAATCATATTGTATTTTTAAAACCCCTTTCCCTTTTTAACACATCTTTCATTCCTCTCCCTGTCGGGCCTTGGAGATCCCTCTGATTTGGCCCCGCTAATAGGGGGTCTGCTCTTCCTGTTCGGGTTTACCAGTCAGGGAGGGACCACCATCCTGCCACCCAGTCGCACATCACTGGCACACACAAACATCTCAATTACAGCTTCAAAGTTTACATGTACGCACACAAATACACATAACGTACGGTTTTTTTTTTCTTTTTTCACCCCGTTGGAACAAGTAAGTGTTTTTACGGTCGTGGTTGATGTTTCAGTTCCTACCTCCCCTGTCATGATTGTAATTTTTCATGTCTATGAATAAACCCGGCTGCCTTAAAAAGGTGCCTGCTGAGGTTTACTTGAAAACTGACATAAAGTGCAACTCAAATAAATGTAATCAACACAACACCCCGAGGCCAAAAAAGGTCAGTGTTGCTAAATTTGTCCCAAATCCTCCCGAAATGGGTCAAAAAACAAATAAACAAGTTTCAAACATGTAGAAAGGCATTAGCAGACATCTGGAGGAAACCTAAGTTGGATCGGAACTGAGCACTGAAGTGACCCCGGCTAGAAAGCTGTAAAGGAGGACTTTTTAATCTGGATCTATGCTTTCTATATACTGTGATGACAGGTTAGACTATAGTAACATACTCCTGGCATCAGTCACGTTCACCATGGCTACGGTGAGGCTGGACTTATTTTAGAGTTGGTGGTTTGTGGCCATCTCAAAAGGGAAATATCTACCCTGTGGTATAGGGAGCTTCTTTAAGACACTTGGAACTTGATGTTTTAAAGTATTCTGGAACCAGAGTCCTTCCTGCTGGTCACATTTACACATGTTCGCCTGAAGGTTGTGAAACTGCCAGTTGTTTAAAGCATCATCAGCCTATCAAAGACGAGAGGTGTGAAGTGGCCCTGTCAGAGAAAAACACTTGATTTAATAATGAAAATTGGTTTAATAATGTATGACATCCATTTCTGCTCTTGTGGTTTCTGGAGACTAATTTCTCAAACGCACACTGTCAAATTCATTTATCTGTGAGGGAGGACAGCCCATGTTTCATCTCAGAGCTTATTCAACAATGTTTAAATTATTTATCCACAATTATACAAATGTCAGCAAAGAAAGAAACACAGAATAAGTTAAAAAAAAATAAAATAAATAAACCACATACTTTGATATTTTTAGATTTTATAGGAACAGGGTTGGAGCATTATTAAGACAGTTAGGCTGCACCAACTTTATATTTTAGCTTTCGTATTAAGTCAACGCTTCTGTACGAGAGAAAGATACCGAGAACGAACGAGAGCACAGGAGGAGGGAGGGAAGGAAGGAGGGACAGATATAGGGAGGAGGGAAGAAGGGAGGATTGCCTAAAGCATTTAGTGCACACTCCTTCACTCAGTCACTCTCCCCTACTCAGTGACGTCCACCACTGCAAACATTTGCTGCCTGCCAAGTAAGTGAACTTTTACCTTCTCATTTTACATTTTTCTTGATAAAGAATAATTTTATTTTCAAATGATGTCTCACTTCATTTTAGCCTATTTATTGTTTGCATTTTTTAAATAATATTTATTAATGCATCTGAGTGCATATGTGCAGGTGAGATGCTTTTCTCTTCTCTGGATTTTCAAAGTAGATATACAAAATAAGGTTTTATACAATACATCTTACATGCATATCACTATTATTCACCAAAGCCAGTCTCTATTTTCTTGTTGCTTTGTAATTTTACCATCACAGTAGACAAATTCTGTGTATTTTGTGCTCAGTGTTGCCCTGTGGCCTGCAGTGATTTAATATTTCAGTGTCTGTCTGTCTCCACTACTGCATTTTTGTTTGTATGTGTCACTTTGTAAAACTTCAATTTAAAAACTGCCTCGTGCTTCTGTCTGGTTAGTAAGCCTTGGGGAATATTTATTCACGGGAATTGCAATACAAAAGTGTGCCTCTAATTATAGGCTATGTTGCCCCGAGTGAAAAGCATTAATTTTATGCGTTTAGACTCCCACTGCATCACTGATGCTGCAGCAGTGACTAACATCAAATGTGGCACTGAAACGAGTCAAAATTTAGCTCTCTGATTGTGAACATATAAACTACCACTCTCATTTCTTGTGCATACCGGCTGCTGTATTCCGCCATGACAACCTGAACTATTTTGTCCAGAGGATGTCACCATTGGTCCGTTTAATATTCAGGCCTCTCCGTCTGTTTGACATGTATCAGGGAAATTACTCGACCGCAGTTTAAGTCTCAGGATGTAGGCCTGATCTGAAATTGATGATTGATGTTTCTCATTAAGAAGAAATGTACCCTGTAGCTCTAAACTGGCTGCTTAATTGACAAGTCAGTTAAATGACACCACTGGCCAATTTAACATAGCCTAAATGAATAAAAATAACGAGCTACAACATGTGGCCTAATTTAACTAAAGTAGAACAAACTGGCTCACGCAGTGTTTCAACCTTTACCCGCAGACCTCGCAGTGACGATGACCCGCGACCTCTGCTTGAGCTTCCTCCTCCTGCTGCTGCTGTCACTCTCGTGCCCCGCCCGTGCTGAACCCCGACGGGCCACCACTTCCGCTCAGCGCAGGGCAGCTCGCGCACCAGCCGCTAAGGTGCGTTTGGCCGGCAACTATCCACGAGAGCCGAACGAAGGGCGCGTGGAGGTGCTGCACAACAGCACCTGGGGGACCGTCTGCGACGATGAAGTGGACATCAAGCTGGCCAACGTGGTGTGCCGGGAGCTGGGTTACCAGGGTGGTATAACGTGGGCACACAGCGCAAAGTATGGAGAAGGAGAGGGTGAGAGCACTTCTGAGAGAACATTACAATTCAGCCACTTTTGGTGTCCTGAATTTTAGTGAAGAAAGGTCAAATGTACGGAGAGTCACCATGAATAAGTCACACCTGTGGTTTAATGTTACGCTCTGAAAAGGGTCCATTAGTTTAACATAGTCATTTATTAGATTTAAGATGTTCCACTCAGTGGCAGGCTGCCATATTGGACCAATTTATCCCAACCTGTCTCCTACAGAAACTTCCATGCTATACTTAAATGTATGACTTTACAAAAAGTCCACCAATTAAGACATCCAAAATAACTAACATCATAACGTGACAAAGATAACTTGTTGTGGGATTGTAGTCTACATCTCATTAAGGTCTCCTGGAGGGCTGGCAAATACAGGGCATAAAAGGGCATTTGTTTCAGAATAATGACAGCATTTGCTTGCCCGAGTTGTGCAACGCTTGCTGTGGTTTATGTACATTCTTTACTGCTGCTTTTAAATCCAAATTAAAGAGAAGGTTGATGATTCAAGTAGCAGGATCTACAGCGCCCTGCATTGTAAAATACTCTGTATCTACTGCTAAACAAGCAGCTATGGTGCAACCCTAAATCAGAGTGCCAGTAAAAGTCAAGTGTTAGGTGTTTGGGATCTGACTCAGGCATTTGTGTTGATACATTGCCCAGTTTGTCTATTGAGCAATCAATGAAAATCACACAGAGTGAAGTAATGAATTGTTTATCCTTTCATTAGGCCCAATATGGATGGATAATGTTCGCTGTGATGGATCAGAAAAGTCCTTGAAGGACTGCAAACACAACGGTTGGGGGGTAAATGACTGTAAACATTCTGAGGACTTGGGGGTGGTGTGCACCACTGAGCGCAGACTGGATCAGACAGCCAGCAGAGGCCACACCACCGCTGCCAGGCCTAATGGTAGCCCCGCACCTCAGTGGCGGGGCCTTGTGGCCTCTCATGGGCATCCAGGATATGGCTATTATGGAAACAGACACCCACATGAGATCCCCAGGTTCCAAAGACACCACAACTACCAGGTACAGCCGTTTACATCTGATACCCTTCTCTGTTTATCTTAGAAAGACTCGTAACAGTAGATGTGTTGTACATCTTCCCAAAGGGACCCAGCAAGGTGCAAATTGAAGAGGTCCGTCTTCGCCCCATCCTCATGGCTACCAAGAGGAAGAGCCTGATCGCAGAGGGTGTGGTGGAAGTGAAGCATGCTGGGAGATGGAGACAGGTTTGTGACTTGGGTTGGAGCCTCAACAGCAGCCGGGTTGTGTGCGGGATGCTCGGCTTTCCAGAGGCTACGAAGCACAATGTCAAAACATACAAGTGAGTATGAGTTTTTCCTGCTAGCTGCACTGAGAGCAACACAATTCACCTGAAGGAACTTCGATTACAGAGCACTGTTGACTGTAGTTCAAAAGGGCAACATGCTGTGCCATTGTTAAGTGAATAACAACACATCCTGAAGAAGAAAAAACAACAGTGGCATTCCATTTATAGAGCCACTTTGAGTAAAGGCCTTTTTTTGAGCTTATCTTCCTCCCCCAGCCACCTCTCCCCCGTGTCTCCCTTTACTCCCCCCTCCCTTCCTCAGCGTTAGGATGATGATAAAAGGATTGCTGTCCCCTCTCTACTGCCCTCTTTTCTGCACCCCTCTCTAGGCAAATCACCTCTGCTCACCTCATTACCTCTCTCTCACTCACTCTCTGATGCTATCTGCAGCTTGCAGCTCTCAGACAAACAGCCCCACTTTAACTTTTAGATTCCCATGCCAAGGTGTAATGTCACCGCTGATGGTGCTTTAACTCTCCCCTCGATACCATGTGTGAGACAGGGGTAGCTGTTGGAGAGCAGGATGAGGGTCTTTGTGAAGTGACTCGTTTTATTGGCAGGGCAGTCTCTGCAGGCGTGAGTCAGCCATGCATCCCTCCTTCACTTTTACATCCCACTCCAGCATGTGTGACATGCTGCCAGTGTGTGTGTGTGTGTGTGTGTGTGTGTGTGTGTGTGTGTATGTTTGCGTGTATACTTGTGCTCGGGGTCATTTCAAATTTTTTTGATGCTGTTGTTAATAGCCTTCACACCAATGCCAAAACAGCACTAGTAACATAGAATTGTGTTCGTTGTATATTTAACGAAATAAGCCAAAGTTCTCAAATTCTTTTGTATAATGACAAAGAATTTAAAACAAAGCTTTCCTAAATAAAGCACACTCTAAAATGAGGAAAAATCCGAGAATATACAAACAAGGATGACCAAGCATTTTGTGTGAGTCAGTACTTCAAGGAATAGTTGGACATTTTGGGAAAAATGCTTATTTCCTTTCCTGCCAAGATGCCACACTGAGCCAGCAGCGGTTAGTTTAGCTGAACATAAAGACCGAAAACTGGGGAAAACAGCAAGCCCACAAGGCTCTACAAATGCAACAAAATCCACCAAACACAACCAGCAAAGCTCAAAAATGTATAACATGTTATATTTAGTTTGTTTTATATCTTTAAAAAAACAGCTAGGCGGAGGTATAGGCGGATTTTGACAGAGCCAGTGGTTTCCAGCATGTTAAGCTAACCGGTTGCTGGTTCTCACTACATATTCAACTGACAAACATAAGAGTGGTATCAATGTCAATCTTGTCATTTAACTTTTGACATTTCCCAAAAGTCAAACTGTTCCTTTTTAACAGTGCCGAGGTTTGATTCCCAGCGCTGGCATGTACACGTACATACCCCGACACAAACACTGTTCAAATGAGACATGTGCTCAGTTTGCCACTTTTACACAGATCTTCACTGCTTCTTCTCCCACTGAAAAAAAGACATTGTCAGTGGTTCTTGGG
>JBBPCS010000573.1:10879695-10910374 GCA_037974645.1 Hollardia meadi | reverse complement strand
GCCGAGGTTTGATTCCCAGCGCTGGCATGTACACGTACATACCCCGACACAAACACTGTTCAAATGAGACATGTGCTTAAGTGTCTCAGTTTGCCACTTTTACACAGATCTTCACTGCTTCTTCTCCCACTGAAAAAAAGACATTGTCAGTGGTTCTTGGGGAAGTTCTGCTCTTGAACCACAGGAGGACCACACATTAGCAGGGAATTATTCGAGTGCTATTATTATAAGAATGAATAGTTTCTGACCATTGGCTAGTGGAAAGGGGACCCAGTTGGATCTTGCTCCTGGAGTGCTGCCGGCTCTCGGTGATTCACAGTTTAGCTATTCCTTCCCTCACTTGGCTTGGGTTGTTCTGAATAAACTGGCGACAGACCACAACATCTGCTCTGTAGGTGCTGGATTCCTCTTGCTACTGAAAGGCGGTAACTGTTGAAGGGTTAACTTGTTTTATAGACTTTTCTAACCTTTAATTGACTTTACAAACTGCCCCTATTGGAGCATACTCACTCATTGAGAGTACTTCTGCATTACCCTTAAGCTATTAAGCTATCTCCTCTGAACTTTGTGTTACTGGGAACACAGTGAGGCTATAACTGGATTCTATTGTTGGAAGAGGGCATCATCAGGCATCATATCTTCAGTAATAAAAGGTCCTCAGAATGAGCTGTCGTTGAGCAGCTCCGGCCTTTCTCTGTTCATGATCTGTACAGGATCATTTATTAGAGCACGGCTTTTCCGCATTGCAGGTGTGATGCTTTTCATGCCTCTATCGCAGCACAGACTTGACACTTAATGCAAAGAATGTGAGATGAGAAGTACAAGTTATAGTTCAATAAAGACGTAGATGGGTAGATTTGTATGACTGCAACATAAGAGGTTTGGCTGCACACCAAGAAGAGAGATATGACAGAGGAGGGCAGGGCTGCTGTACCTTGAAGGGCTTGGAGTAAAGCCTTTAGGGAATCTGGCTCAGGCTGTTTCAGGATGTTGTTTTTGAATTTCCTTCTAAGGTCACAGGCAAGAAACTTGAAAAATAGCACATGCTTATCCAACATATCTGCATCTAAATGTACAGTGAAAAGTTTGGGCAAACATATGCCATTGTGTTGATTTTTCTTATTGTGTGCATAAATTATATGGCTCTGGCATGGAAGCGGCCGTGACTTGATATATCTTGGTCTGCCTGCCCTGGATATGACCTGATGTTTTGCTATAGCACCAGACGTTATAGTGGTCTGAACCACGATGATGTGTTTGTTTCCAAATTTGTACCTGTTTTCTATCTACACAGAGGGATATTTGTTCCCTCTCAACATGCCTTTGCTGTCTTCAAACTGCTTCAAGGTGTAAACATGTCTCAGCAGCCTAGCTGCCAGTGATATACTCAAGTTATTTATTTTGCAGTATTTGGTTTCTAAAATCAGAATGAAACCCTTTCTTTGTTACTGTATTCGGGTTGTTAACCAGCAGTTCTGAACAGAAAAATACTTGAAATGATGGTAATAGTAAGAATTGCATTCTCACCGAAATTGCATCTGTAATTATGATAACAAAATGTGAACACAGAGAAATAGTTGGGTTTGAGACAATATGGTGTTCAGTTTTCATGTAACATTGCATTACATGGTTTGACCAAATTTAGCGAGTGACACTCCCCCCTGTTTCTCCACCTTGCTACAAGTCTCTCAGTCCATTCATAGAAATCTGCCATGTCTCTCAGCTCCCTGTGTTTCTTGGATGAGACTCTGAAGATGCTGTAATTACAGTTTGGTCAGGACCAAGGCTGTCCAGGTTTTCTGCTGAGAGTGAAAAACACCGGCAATTACAGCTGTGTGTGTGAGAGAGAGTAAGACGGAGTTGGCGTAAGGAGGCAGACGAGTGTAACAAGAGAAAGAGGAGATGGAGAGAATGAAAAAGAGCAGCAGTCAGACGAGCCAGATTTTCGCTTGCTCGTGTGAAATATGTCCAATTACAGCTGCAGTTTGCCATGCAACCCGCTGTGTCAGCAGCTGTCTGTCTACATTTGTCACTATAGTTATTTGGCAACTTAACCGACATTTTATGTTTAATTATGCTCCAGCTGAACTTTTCCTCTGATGAGGGTATCATTTTCAGTATTTTGGGTTACACTTTGTGTGACCGAGTCTGTTTTTCCTGTCTGAAGTCTGTACGATATTTTCTCAATGACGTTCTCTCTAATTTGTTTTACCATCTTTTAATTTCTGTATGGATGCCGGTGGCTATTTTTGTGGCCCGGAACAGAGTGTGGAAGCCAGCTTTCAAAACTAAGTTGAAGCACTGTGATTTTTATCAGCTCACTCTGGTCAGTATGGAAATATTTAGCAACTATTTGACACGCAAGATCATTTTCACAGATATTTCAAAGTAGGGCAAAATTAAATCTTCTGAAATATTTTATGTTGGCTTCAGTATTCTCTGTAAGAGGAATAATATGTTGATCATTCGTCCCACGGTTAGATAACTTCTGGTAATGTGGAAAATCAGGCACCATAATGTCACCTAATGAGCAGAATAAGCATCTTGTAAACCAAGGTTTAATAGTAATATATTTTTAGCATATTTAATGCCCCTATAGTATAGAGTATAAAAGGGTCGATATTTTTAGCTTTTGCTAATTTTCACAGCAGTAAATAGTGATTTTTGTTAAGGGAGCAGATTAAAGTAAAAGGCTATAACAAAACTAAGGTTTATGCCCTGCTAAAATGTTTCCAAGCACCCAAAAGTTGTGTTTTCTGATGCAAGAAGATACTACTCACTATTCAGACAAGGTCTCTTTGGGGCAAGAACAGCTCAGAATATGCCTTTGGTACTACAAAGGGGAAAATCTTGCATTGCAATGCATTGTCGAGCCTTTTTAAATTAACAAAATTTCATTCATTGATTTTGTTTTTGGAAATGAAGCCAGTGAGCAGTGAGAGGTTGATGAAGCCAAAACATCAAGTCATGTAATGCTTGTTTTTTTTTTTTTAACAGGCGGGTGGGACTCCCTATCATTAGCCTCTGTTCTCTTGGCTCCACAGCAAGTGCTGGATATACTGTTTGGCTAAGCAACAGTGATGAATGCTATGGAGGTGGAAAACAAAGTAATGCTGAGGCTGTCTGTTCATTGCATCAGCAGACAGCTTGTAGAGAAATGCTCACGTACTGGCATCTATTATAATTACATGCATTTATATAGGATTATTTCTACTCTTCATAAATGCGGCAAAGCCCTAATTGTTACTTGTTTGATTTTATACCTACATATAAATTACATTTATGCATTTTATTTTCCTTTAATGAAATTCAACATTAACAAACAGTGCTGTAATTCAGTCAAATGAAAGACCTGTGAAGGGTTCATTTATAGGCTGTGTACTAGTCCTGTCAATATATGAAGGGGGAAAATGGTTAGCTGACTGCTCTGTGGTGAGGTCACAAACAAAGCACAGACATGTTTGCCTCATGGGGAAATGTGTGTCTATGTGTATGCTCCTCATTGTCTCTCCCAGATGACATGTTACTGCCAAGCCACATGGTAGACGCATTTAAGATATTTTACAAGTATAATTCAAGACACTGTAAAGAATAAGTGTTAAATTCTATACAATGTGTTGCAAGTTACAGCAGGTCTCAAGACATCTCGCAAGGCTTTATTTAGAGTCATACACATGATTTAAAATTGTGATTTTTTTGGCCATCAAGGTTATGTTTGATATAGCTTTAAAAGGCTATTTAAGCTATTGAGATTTCATTTAGTGATGCTCATTATATAAGGACTTCATTGAGCTCTTTGGAGTTGCAGTTTGTTCTTCAAATGGGCCTGAGAAAAGTCCATTTGAAAAGTGTTATTTAAAAAAAGCCCGCAATTTGCAAAATTCCTCTATTGTCTAAAAGATTGCTGAATTGAAAGTATACTTGTTTCTTTACCAAATACTAATATTTTTGATGAGAGGTCGCTTCTGGCTCATTGACTACTTACAGCATCAGGGAACAAGTTGTTGTGTGATTTTGGAAAGTCAGCAGTTCACTTCACACAACCATCAACATAACATCATGTCAATGACAATGCCTCTCTTGATTCCAACATCGTCAGTTTGTTTTTCAAAGGTTTTTTGCTTTCCCTTTAAGGAACTGTCTAGAGTTCGTCAGAAATTCAAATATTGCCCTGCCTGTGCTTTCATACAAATGTCCTTAGACATGTTTGTTTCTTTAAAGGGGAATGCTACCGAAATCAGCATTGGGGTATTTGTAATTAAGTTTTATACCACTTAAACCTCTCACACTTGTGATGCCATGATGTTCCCCAGAGATTAAACTTGAAAAGATGCGTATGTGTGTGTGCTTCGCTGTTATAATGGAAACTACACCTCACCAGCTCATTTTGATGAATGCCAGTTGTGAGTGTTCACATTTTAGAGCCCAATAAACACTACAGACTATTCTGAACATTGGGTTGATGAGTCACAAGTGAAGTGCAAGACACTGAGAGCTTTAAATTATGTGCTATATACAGTAAATCGTAGGGATTTCTGGTACAACTTCCAAGGTGGGAAATTTAAAAAGTCTGAAGAGGTCAAAACTCCAGCAACATTATTGTCAGACCTTGGAAACATCAGTCAGGCTGTAGCGTGTGTATCTCTGAGTGTTTTGGTGTAATTGATGTGAATGTCAGTGATGGTGTATGCACTTTGGTGGTTTGAGGATGTCCTGGCATGGTCTGTGTGGCATGTCTGCTTTTCATGTCTGCCAAAAAACAGGCTTTCCTCTCCACAGCTCTCCAGAGTTATCCAACCCTTGCTGCATAAATCTTTATTTGGCTCGGGCATTTCTCGGACGTACAGCGCAATGTAGTGCCAGAGTTTTTGTTTGTACATCGTGGTTGGTTAAACCCTGTTTTCCCAAAAATGTTTTACATCATTGATGTTGAATGTCATGATTTTTTTGGATCGTATGTGGCTTTGGAGGTTAATAACATAGCTCATAATATATTGGGTTTTTTAAAAATCATTTTATCGTTCTTGCATCCTCTAGTTATGTACAAGTCTTACATTCAGAAGGTCTATATTAGCTTGAAAGGCAAGTACATTTTATTTAATGTAAAGGTGTGTAATTTGGATTAGCAGCACATTCCCGTTGAACACTTATCCTTGGTATGTTGGTACCAGTAAGTAGTGTTATATGTTATAGCTCAGGAACATACTGTATGATACACTGGTCACTCTAAACATAAACACAGTAAATAGCAAGCAGCCCACATTCCAGATGGGAATATATGCTACTGAACCTATAAAGCAAGAAAAAAATAGCGAAAATGAAGTTCCTGAGAGAGAACAAGAAAACATGCATTCTTCCTTAAAGTCATCTCCATCGCTATACTGTACCTAACATTACACTTACCACAAAGCCGCATGCGCAAGTCATTCTGGTTTCATATACAAAAGTTTTATTTATAGCTGTATGATTCTTTTTTTTTTTTTGATCAAGTCAGCATCTGAGCTGTAACTATTTTAAGTCATCACCAAGTACACTAGGAAAGTGACTTTTTTTTTATGTGTTTGTATCACTGCGTGGTGTCACAGAGATCCCTTCTGTGAGGCCAGGTTACATATAAAACAAGATGCTACAGTAAATCCCAAAGTCACTACATCTTTGCATGAGAAATTGGTCACCTCACAGGATGATATGTTTGTGTTGGTAACCTCAACAAATATACAGATCTGATACAACTAACATCCATCTCCGCTTTTTGTTTTTTTTATAGGAAAATATGGGATACCAAGGTTGCAGATCCCTCAACAAGGTAACAAAAAGAGAACTATTCCTCACATTGCCATATTTGAACTCACTCATTTTATAACTCTGTGAGATTCACTTAGCAAGTTGAACGTGAACTGACCCTGAAAATCTATTTCTCCAAACTTCTTACTGTGAGTCCAGGGTTGGGTGATGTCTATTAAATTTGTGTATGAAGATGTCCACAGTGAAACATCATAATGGACGATGATATCGACCCTCAGAGTCTGCTTTGTTGACTGTATCAGTAAGGCTGTCTCATAGCAGAAAAGCCGACTTGCTTAAGGAGAATCCTCACCTGCTCAGCACTGTCGTCACCGCTACTTCCCACAACCTCCAGCTGTCTCAACAACCTGAGAAAACCGTTGTGTTGAGCCTCTGAATGTTGAAACAATGTTAACCGGTTAGCTCAGTAGTTTTCCATAAGTGTCAACTGTCAGACAGATGGCAGAATATTAAAACATTTTCACCCGACTACTTTCTGTTTCAAGTCATTTGGTCCCTATATGACCAAAGTGAGAGCTGTGTTCCATTTCTTGGCACAAAGTCAAACACATTGTCAATGGATGTTGGACTCCACCAAGGTTACCCCTTGTCTCCGATCCTGTTTGTTATATTCATGGAAAGGATCTCAAGGCACAGCCGGGTTGAGGAGTGTGTCCGGGTTGGGAACCTCAGAATTGCGTCTCTGCTTTTTGTAGATGACGTGGTTCTGTCGGCTTCATCAGCCCATGACCTTCAGCATGCACTGGGATGGGTTGCAGCCAAATGTGGAGCAGCTGGTATGAGAATCAGCACCTCCAAGTCTGAGGCCATGGTTCTCTGCCAGAAAAATGTGGATTGCTCCCTCTGGGTTGGGGGTGAATTGCTGCCCCAAGCGAGGGAGTCTCGGGGTCTTGTTTACGAGTGATGGGAAAATGGAGCGCGAGATGGACAGGCAGTGATGCTGCACCTCAGCTATAATGCCCTCACCCATGGCCATGAGCTTTCATTAGTGACCAAATATTTAGAAATACTAAAGATTTAAAACCAAGTTATCAGAGGTTTTAAGAATATATTACCAAAAACCTTCTCTTCTTTCTAGATTGAGCCTCATGTCAAAGAAGAAAGGATTCTGGGTAGAAAAAGTTAACTGTCTGGGCACTGAGAACACCCTGTCAGAGTGCCATGCTCAGCTGTCAATCCCCCGAAGTCCTACCCCTTGTAAGAATGGTAGACATGCAGTGGTCAAGTGCATACCAGGACCTCAGTTTGCTCGCATCTCCTCAGGCAGACCCCAGGCCCCATATCCAGTTGTGGTAAGATTAACAAAGTTAGGCCTACTCTAGCACATTCATACAGGGTGTTTATGAACTGCACGTAAGCTGATGTATTCTCTCTTTGCTGCACTGTACAGCCTGTGCGTCTGAAGGCTGGCCCCAGGCTGGGCGAGGGTCGTGTGGAGGTGCTCCGAGATGGAAAATGGGGTACCATCGTGGACCACATGTGGGACAGAACTGCAGCCAGTGTGGTGTGCAGAGAACTGGGCTTCGGTACTGCCAAGGATGCCTTGCATGGAGCCTTTATGGGTCAAGGTGAGTGAGAAAAGTACTGTACTAAGAGCAAAGGCTTTCAATCAACTTACACTGGAAATTCTGGAAAACTCCACAGAGTCTGCATTTTGGATGTTTGAATATGTTTATCATGCATCATGGTATTCCAGAGAAGACGGGGAGACTTTTCCAGTGTTTTGCTTATCTTTTGCTTATCTTAGACACCGCACCCGTCTGCCCCGATTGATCAGATAATGTATGGGCTTGTGTGTTTGTCTGTCTGTCTGTGTATGTTACCTTCTGAAGCTGCAAATGTGTTGATTGCAGTATCTCCAACTGTGATTACATGAGTCTTGTGCCAGGGCTAAACACCACACACACACACACACACACACTTAAAATGCAATACTATAAGCCATGGTGGTTAACAGTGGCATTTAGTAACTATATCCACAGACATGATCTTGCTAGTTTCAAGCAAGCTTTTCATTCACTCCCTGAGAGCTGTGGTCTTGTTCCTTCAATTTTAAATTTCCAGCTTTGGTGATGGACAGATTCAGTCAGTATCCAGCTGCGCCAGTGGTGTCTCCACCCTTATGAGATGTGAGAACGCCTTCCCCATGCCTCAGGGTAGGGTGTAGCCTTTAATCATGCTGATCGAGATGAAATGTGGATGACACTCTGTTGGTTTAGTTGATCATACAAAGGATATTTTTGTATGTGTTGGAGTAGTCCAATTTGTTTTTTAACCTCATAAATTTGGTTTTCTGTAGATGATGTTATTTAAACTACCTTTCCTTTTGATGAGTCTAACAGAACAAAAATCTGGTTTAGTTGGCTCCTCAAAGGAGACTTATATTGCGCCAGGCTTCACACCCCCTTAGTCGTGGTCAGTTTTCAGGTTCATCATGGCTCCAGCAGTCTGAGGCACAGGTGTTTAATTGTCAGGAGGGGCCAAAAAAGCTTTCAATTTTCTACCTAAAATAGGTTTCCTCTGATCTAACCACAAAGCTACATTTGTGTATGTATAAGCCCGTGCTAGCATGTATATATTGCATGGTTGTGTGTCTGTGTGGCTCTGTTTGGTTAGACAAATGGCAGGTTTACCCTCTACTTTTATATTACTCCAGTCTTGCTCCAGGAAATGCAGGTTTCCTATATAATGTTTCCTGAGATGGTGAATCACTCACTCACACACTTTGGACCCTATTTTCATCTCGGCGCAATGACCATTGCAGGCAGTGCTCCAACCGTTATTTTATTTTATAAGTGGTATACCGTTATAACCAGTATTTTCCTGACCTTGACATTGGTTTTGCCTGTCTGTGTGGTATTTTGTTGCTCAGCACAGAGTGCACGGTGCACAGGTGGGAGGAGAGGGGCAAACAGGTGGGAGGCACCATCCAGACAACAATATGATTTCCTGGAGAAATGTTGAGCTTTTGTTGTCCTACGTCACTGTGATTGGCACTGTTGTTTCATAGCAATGAGACCAGTGATGTGACTGGCTAAGAGTGTATTTATTAATAACCACACCCTTCACATCTACATTCACCTTTATCTGCAGCCTGCTTGCACAACTACTGCAAAAAAACAAAAACAGTCACATGCATGTTCTGTTACACATAAACACACTTCAAATACATGCAGGTACATACTCTTTACACCCATGTGCATGCACACATTGAGTACAGTACTCTCTCTTCATGTCTGCCTCTTGTAAGTGTAAGAACACTTACATATACACTGCCATTGCTGGATTATTGGACTTCAAAGTCCTCTCACAGCTTCCTTTCTATAACATGCAGCCTGTTACACATTTTACTGTGACATATAATTTTCCATGTGCTCGATGGCCACATAAATACAGGCCTATATGTCTTTGGAAAAGGCCTAAATTAGACTCCTTTTAGAATGTCTTTCTCAGTGAGGGTTTGTTAAAGTGTAAGGGTTTGTACAAATGTTTAAACTGTGCACATAGTTCATATCATTATATTTCTTTCAAGGCATCAGTATTTTGAGATAGAATTTAATACACTCTGTCAGATTGCATTACATTCAGGTATACCTTCGGCCTATTCAGCACTAGAGAAAAGAAATCCCCATGATTTCTGTCAAATCTTTCAGTCAGCAATCTGGCATCAGGACCCCACAGGAGAGTGTTGGATTATTTCTGATGATGAAATGCGATAATGTGATAAAGGCTGTGGTTGACTTGCGGTTTGGTTGATAGTCTGCCATTTAGAGATTCTGGCTAGGAATGTAGTCTCACTCATCAGATTTGTTGCAACACTTGCACTGATTTGCAAGCGCGGCATACAGACACACACAAGCCCACACACTGGTGTCACCTTATAACTTGTTCACCATCTTTGAAATGCTTTTGACAAAAGAAACATGACTTTGATGCTAGTTGGCTTCTGCCATCTAAAAGCCCACAGGCAGACAGATATATTTACAAATGTATGTGACTTTAGTATTTGGCTAAGAAACAGATCTGTCTGATGACAGAAAGTTTTTGTTAGGGGCATAGAAAGAGATGTTCCATGGAAAGAAAAACAGTACACATGCAGCATTAATGTGCCTAAAACAGAGTGTAATTTCAGAGAGGAAAAGAACAGGGTTTCCCTTGTAACCACTAACCAACTACTTTGTGCTATTCTCAACAAGAATGTGACAGATGTTATGCTATTTCCATGCCCTGAAGTCAAATATCTTGTAAATACTGACTTTAAGCTACTACAGGATTTAAATTTTTCCTGAGTGTTGCTCTCATAGGTCTGTCTGCTGTCAAATTTAGACATTTAATGTTGATGTTCATGGAAATTTATGTCGGATAGAATGAAATTGATGAAAATATTCTAAGGTCTGTGCAGACTTCATCTGCCAACCCTCTAGCTCCCATCATCATTACATTTATCATCACCATCAGTGATTTAAATTACAGGGACAATGTTTCTATTTCTGTTCTTAACCAGCGATGTTATTTTACTGTGTAATTTTCCCTGTGAGGTGCACATACACATAGCATACATATACGTACATAAGGGAGTAAAACACCCTGAATGCCTGTGTGTATGTGTGCATGTTAATTTTGTATTTCTTGGAATTTATTTTGAGTTTCCGTGGATAACCCAAGAGTTTAAATTCAGCATGTCACAGTTCATTTTGAGGATCCCTCAAGTTGGCCTCATGTTTGACTTGATAACTTAAACAGTAGGAGTTTGGATCTAGCTTGTGGCCTTTACCATGTAGATAGAGTCGGAAGTGGTTTAGATGTATCTTTTTCATACATGTGAACCCACACTTGTTGACCAAGGCCTGCAATCTACCAAAACCAACACAGAGACAGATTGGGTTCGGCTTCAATCTTGTCCCTACCATTTTGGTCATTTCTTTTTCGCCCTTCTTTCTTGGTTTTTCACTCTTTTCCCCAGTTTATGTGGTTTCGGTTGTGTTTATTTCAATGCAACCTCATTTCCAAGTTTGCAGTTTGTGCCTTTTGTTTTAAGAAGACACAAGCCATAGTTTGCTTTGTGTTTTCATTTCTTGTAATCATTGTGGCAGCAGCTGTTTGCTTTCACAAAATCTTCAGCTTTTTTTCCCACCATCTTCTATGTTGTTTAGAGATCATCTGGTTTTCCAGAACAAACGAATAGTCTTGAAAGTCTTTATTTTGTTGACACAGATTTGGTCTTGTTTGCTCACCCAGGGTGGTGGATTTGTTGTTGTTGCTGTGCCTAAAGCAGCAGAATGGTGGTAATGAGGTGTGACAGATCCCCAAAGTAGATGTTGGTGGTTCTTCTGCTTGACTTGCAGGAGGATTTTGTCATGACAACTTTTCACTTGCCTTGAAGATAAAGTATACAAAATGCATTGGAAGGAAATACAGGGCCTTGCATCTGTGTGTTTTCCTTTGCCTAACAAAGTCTGCTAATCTCATTAAGTCTATGCTGGGTGGCCCTAAACAATGCACAAGAAATATTGCCCTTTATTCATGTGCATGCTCTTTTGGTTTCTCTATTTTTTCTGCTTTATTTTTGTTGGCATAGTATTTTAATCTGCCACATGTCCTCCTCCCTCTTCAGGTACAGGACCAATCCATATGAATAGTGTTCAGTGTATGGGGTCAGAGCGCTCCATCCTAGACTGCTACTTCCAGGAAGTCCAACCGTGGACATTTAAACACAGCCAGGATGCCTCAGTACGCTGCAATGTCCCTGCAACTGGCATAGAGAACACGGTACATGAGCTACACTGTAACAAGATAAACTAAAATCAGCTTTAATTGATAACCAATCACCCATTTAATCCCTTTAATCTAATGGATGTCCAGGTTCGGCTTGCTGGTGGTAGAGTTCATTCAGAAGGCCGTGTGGAGGTGTTGATGGAGGTTGGTGGTCGTAAGCGCTGGGGTACTGTCTGTAGTGAGAACTGGGGCATCAACGAAGCCATGGTGGTATGCAGACAGCTTGGCCTGGGCTTCGCAGCCAGCGCTCATCAGGTAACAATACCCCTGACCAACACAACATCAATAAGTGACAATGTGGCAGCAAGCATGTCATTTTGATCTCTGATTGTAGTGCCACCCTTAACCTGGGTAATGAAAATGACACCACATGCCCCCTCAAACTTTTCAGATCATCAGTGTGTAAAATTATGGGCATGATGTCCTGGATTGATAAACAACGTAGCACTCCCACCTCTAAACCAATTTGTGTAATTTTGAAAATGTCAGACGAGAGTGGTCAGAGGCATCATTCCTCGAAGATTTGTCAAACTCTCATCAGCAGTGTCTGCGTTATTGACAAAAGAACAAACAAACAGATGTTGGAGCAAATGTACAGATGGAGGCCAATCCATAGTCATACCCTCTGTATTCACTGTGAATGACAATGAGCTATGATACTGCTCATTGATTAAAAAGAAAAACTTGTCCTGTGACCCCACCCCCACGCATTCCCTTTGACAGGAGACCTGGTACTGGTCCGGTGATCCAAATGCAGCTGATGTGATTCTCAGTGGAACTCACTGTGTGGGCACAGAGCTTTCAGTTCAACAGTGTCGTCGCAACAACCATGTCCATTGTCCTCGAGGAGGTGGAAATAAGGCAGCGGGGGTCACCTGCTCAGACAGTAAGTTGAGCCATCTTCCTGTAGCTCATATCTTCTCCTCTGGTTCTAAATCTGTCTGAATCCTCACATATAAACTCTGACCTGCTTTAGCGGCACCTGACCTGGTTCTGGATGCGCAGCTGGTCCAGGAGACAGCCTACCTAGAAGACCGACCCCTCCACCTGCTGACCTGTGCCAATGAGGAGAACTGTCTGTCCTCATCTGCTGCCAGGATGAACTGGCCTTATGGCCACCGACGCTTGCTGCGCTTCTCCTCCCGCATCATGAACCTTGGTCGGTCCGATTTCAGGCCCAAAGCAACAAGAGAGAGCTGGACATGGCACCAGTGTCACAGGTAGAGTGAGTTTATGGAGGTGTTACATTACTTAGGCTTAGGTAGGTTGTTGCAATGGAAAGAACTGTTTAAGTACTTACTATTTGTGGGATGTTGTGGTTGCCCTTGCGGCCTTCTAAGTGTTTTTTTTTGGGGGGGGGGGGGGGGGGGGGGGACTGTGGTTTATAGGGAAAAAGGTGAGCTGTGGCTTTTAAATACAACTGACAAACACCTGTTCCTCATACAAAATAGCTTGTACATGCGTTAATGACATAGCTCCCTCCACGTTGAGTAATTTTGAGTAATTTGGGTTATATTTAATGTCATTGCATATAATTGCTATCAGGAAAGAAAACATGCTGAAGTGTGATCTCTGTGCCAGTGCACATATGAATTGACAAGGACTCTGCAGGTAGTGTCCTATGGTCTACTCTTAAGACATTCCACTCCACCTTTCAGTTTGCCCCTTCAGTAAGTTATTTTCTTGTCAGATGACGAGAGCACTTTTCAGGCCCGTCTTAATGAGAGAAGAAGGAGCCATTTGATGGCCACAGTATTGGCTGTGTGAGATGTGTCCCAGTGAGTTACGGGTGGCCTGAAACAGTGTTGTCATCTCTCCTGATTCATTAGCCGCCCTGCAGCACGTGTCTGTGAAAATGATGGTTGAACCAATCAGGTTACCACAGGGCGGGTGTAATACAACGGACAGGGTAACTCACGCAGGGTCAGGTCTGCCACAGTTTGTTACAACAACACATCAGAGCTATGGGTGTGTGTTTGAAAGCGCTCCATTCACTGAGAATGAGTAAACAGCTCAAACATGCCGGCGCTAAAACAAGCTTCTGTGAGAGGTGTTACGGTGACACCCATGCTCATGTTCAAGCAGTGAGGTCATTAGGCTACGAACCATAGGGAGCCAGTGTTCGATTAGCGTAAATGCACACACTCATAGACGTACAGACATGCACACATACACACTCTCACCTGGATTTTCCCTTCTGTCGTCCCAGGCACTATCACAGCATCGAGGTGTTCACACATTACGACCTGCTGACTCTGAATGGCACGAGGATTGCAGAGGGACACAAGGCCAGTTTCTGTCTGGAGGACACGTACTGCCCGGATGGTAATCACTATTCATGAGTCCCAGGAAAATACTCTTTCCCATTAGTGACAGGAAATTAATATCAATTTATCAGCTGCAGCTAGTTTTACTTTTTGGTCAATGTATTAGATCACTGTTCTTGTTGTTTGTTCACTCTCTCTGTTTACTTGTTATATTATGGTTGAACTAACCAATCAAAAAGCAGCGTTCATATGTAGTCTAACAAAATTCTTAAAAATAAGAGGGAGTGCGCTAAAATGAGCTTTGATGTTGTGATTGCTAATGTTGGTGTGCATGTATGTGTGTTAGGACTCCAGAAGCGGTTCTCCTGCTATAACATGGGCGACCAGGGTATCTCTGTGGGCTGTTGGGACACGTATCGGCATGATATTGACTGTCAGTGGATTGACGTGACAGATGTACGGCCAGGGGACTACATCTTCCAGGTCAGAACTCATTTTAAATCCGTCACGTCTCCCCTTTTGCAGTTTGGGTACATGTCAAAGTTATTTCATGTCACAAAAATCAAACACTGTTAACTTTGTGTTTAAAGGAATAGTTTGACATTTTGGGAAATATGCTTATTTTTCTTTTTTGCCAAATGTTAGATGACTTTGTCTCCAAATGACTTCTTAGCTCCAACTACTCCAATCCAAGAAATAGTCCTTTTATGCTTATGTTTTTGTACGGATTAAACTAACAAGATATATCATGCTAATCAGTGAGCTTCAGAGGAGCTGATGGGTGGATTTTTTTAAATCTTTGGACAGAGCCAGGCTAGCTTTTTCCCCTTGTTTCAAGTCTTTGTGCTAAACTAAGCTAACGAGCTGCTAGCTGTAGCTTTAAATTTAGTGTACAGGTAAGTATAAGAGTGGTATCAAACTCTGCAAGAAATCAAATAACATATTAGTTCATATAGTATAGTATATAGTATAACATATAGTTCACAGGCTGTTATGGTGGGCTTCCTCATGATTCATTGGGGTCCCCGTCTATTTCAGTAAAACCTCCTGATCTACCTCAGTCATCACCTCAACCATTCTTCTGTCTGTTATTACTTTGACCTGGGTCAATCAGTCAAGTCATTGTGGCTAGCTGCTACACTCCAACACATCAAGGACTCCATCTCCCATTATCTTCTATTTCCAGTTTAGACTACTGTTCCCACCATGGTATGCAGCAGTCCTCGGATCTCATGCTGCCAATTACTTCCAGGCTGTGGAAGATTGGTTACAGTGTCTGATAATTACTGCTCTTTAAGAGGTCACACTCATTCTTTGTAATTACACTTCTCTCTCTATCGAAGATGGATTTATTTAATTTCTTCGTGAAAAAGATGAGACTTAAACATATGAGCCAACGGCATGAATTTTAATGTTGAGCGGGGTGTAATTATAAAGTAGTACTTATAGCACAATGTGGAGGTGGAAAAAAAAGAATGAATGATAGAGGAGGACAGAAGTGGAGAATTGGAAGAAGCTAAAAAAGGTCAGGGTCATTTGAGGAAACCAGCACTAAGGAGACATAATCACATTTGACTGAGAAGAACACGAGAGAAAAAATAGAGAACACAAAGTAAGCCAAGTAGAGAGTCAATTATTCACCAAGGCTGCAGAATTGGAAAAATATAAACATCTTTTACAGCAGCTGTCCTTCTCTCTGCTGTGTTCTTTCACTTATCTAGTAAAGTGCAGATGATGCCTGACTTCTCTGATCCCCGGCTTTACAGAAAGGTTCAGCAGGCCTACCCTTGAACCACCCACTGCTAATGAAACACACCAATTACCCAAATTAACTATTGCCTCCCTTTAGTCAAACAGCACCTAGTCACCCCTTCCATTAGGAACGGCTAATTTGCCACCAAGGAATTCCTCCTGCCCTGTTTTTATTTTTATTGCCACCTACTCACTGAGCGCCACGTTCTGCCACTGAACCGGCCCTCTGCAAAAGCCTTGTGCGCTACGGTTCAACACTGTAATTTTATCTTGAAAAATTAAGAGAAAAGTTTTTGTGCATACACTAAGTTGTTTAAAGTTTTTTTTAGTGTAGTTTGCCTTCTCTCTCCCTGTTGCTGTTTGTAACATGTACTTAAAGTGGGTGTAACAGTTTACAGAGCAGCTATTAGAGTAAATGGCTTCTCAGTATTATCACCAGACCAGATTATGAGAATGGTGGCATCAGCAGTTATAGAGCTGCTCTGCAAAATTATTGACTATTAGTACAGTGTATGGCAGCACTCAGAATAAGACTGATTTCAGACATACAAACATAACTATTGCAACAGGCTTTCATTTCAGGATAATTCAGTCCTTATTATTGCATACCTACAGCATGTTGGTATGAGCAGATTTCTCTCCTGCAGGACCTGGGGGCCACGCTGTGGTAGAACCACATTCCATGAACCTCGGCTGTAAAGTTACATAACCTCTCATGCAGCTACAGTAGTTATCGTGTTTTGTGTGAGCGTACATGTCTTGGTTGCGTGTTTTTCACACAAGGTATTTTAAGATGGGCTTTTGTTTTGTAGCTTTGTTTTTCGTGCTTTGCAGAACACATGTTTAAAGCAAGTGTTTTACATGTTATTCCATCCATACGCTTAACTGTAGACAACCAAGTAAACTTTATTTGAAAATCAAGTCCTTGAGAATGTAGCGTGTCTTTTTCTTTCCTAATATGAATACTGTATGGAAAAGTCATCCAGCTTTTTATAGATGAGAAAGGGATTGAGTATAAAAACAATACCAGCCACGAGCGCTCTCTAACAATGTCTTCCTCGGTGTGTAGAGAGAGGACACTTACCTCTAGTTAGACCATGTGCCTAGTCAGCTGGAGATACAGTGTTACTGTAGATGAAAATGAGATCATCTAAGTGATAAACTCTCACCTAATCCTAATAAACATTTGTCACAATGATGAAGTATGCAGCTGCAACTCTTAAGGTCAGAGACTTCTGTTGTTGTGACATTGAATCAGTGCTTACATTGTCAACAGAGGTTGAGTATGATTGTGTCTTTTGGCAGGTGGAAGTAAATCCCTCAATGGATATGGCAGAGTCTGACTTTATGAACAATGTCATGAGATGTCGGTGCAAATATGATGGCCACAGAGCATACATGTATGGATGTCATGCAGGTGAGGACAGGACACCCTCCTTCTCTTTTCATTTTCATGTCTGTCCTCCTCTGTCACTGATAGTTATGCTCTTTTTTCCCTCACAGGCGATGCATACAGTGCAGAGATTGAAGACTTGTTTGAGCACCAGAGGCAAATCACCAACAACTTTGTGTAGCCCATCCCATGGCCCAGTACGTAGGCCTTCCAGTGGGGCCCAGAGACTACTCAGAGTGGGCTGAGGTTGGTGGCTCCAGGCCCTTGGGACCTTTGGACCTACAATAAGAGAGAACACACAAAATGGCGCCTGTTCATCTCCTTGGCAGATGTGGCTGAAATATTCATAAGCACGTCATATCACGGCAGCGGCCATTGCAGAGACTCCATTGACAACAAGAGTGGAACAAGTGCCAGACGACTCAACAAGTTTTTTTACTCTAGATAAGTAAGAAGATATTGGATAATGATTCAAACTATACTGATTTTTGTGAATGTGGACGACTAGTAACTTAAGTTAGTTATTCAAACATATACTCATGAAAGACCTTAATGTCGCTGTAACAAAGACAACGGGGATGCTGATGCTGTTGGGAAATCTCATTCCCAAGCTAGAAGATATGAGAATCTGAGAAAAAAGATAATAACATTGTGAGTTTGTATCATTTCTGTCACAAAAGGCTGATTTAATGCAAATGTAGCAAAGAGTACTATAATTCCCTCTGTTGGCATTATTTCAACTAGATTCTTTACTTATGGAATAATTTCTAACTGTTGAGCTTTTCCTTCATTATTGGTGCTCTTTAACAATACTGTATGTTATATTAACCTCACTGCATTTCAGGTGAACAGTGTACAATGCATTTTCTTTTACAGTCAATTAGGTATTATTGTGTCAGTTTTAACAAATTCATTGTTTTATAGAAGTGTAGTACAAAATTTTGCTTCTCATCTGGTAAGAAGAGGTCAAAGGATTTTTTTATGGAACAAAGCACTTTATATTTTAAACATCAGTATTCTAGTTTTTCGCCCCCATAATATATAATTGTATCCACCAAATCTACATTTACGGTGTTAATCTAAAAAATACTGTGTCATGTTTTACTTTTCAGAAAGTTAAATATAAGGTTTGTGTTTAACTTTCATATACAATGTACTATTTATGCTGTAACTTTATTTATTCATGGACTTCACAACACACACACAGCATGTCAGTAAAGAGTTTGTTAGTGTTTGATTAGCAATACTGAATTTTTTTTCTGACATTAACCAGGGAGAAAAAAAAAAGATTTTATACAGTAGTTACAGGACATGGTATTAGAACGTTCCCATGATGCAGATGAATAATTGTTGATTTATTTTATTTTTGGTTATTAAACTGTAACTGTAGTTTTTCTCTTCCAGCCTCTCTTATGGGAGGGAAAACTGGTCTGACAAAACCACAGTATTGTGGTAGGCAGGCAGGCAGGCTGGGTTTTGAGAGCGTATAAAAAGCCTTTTAATTACGTCTGTTTGGGTTAGACTTAAGGTTAGGGTTAAGGTTAGGACTGTAGCATCTGCTTTATGAAGAAACACCATGGAATTGTTGCTTATGGGATCAGGGAAAGAGCAAGAATCTGGATTTCTGTCTTTATACAGACTGCAAGAAAGTTTGTGGAAGATTTAGTGAGGGAGATGGTGATCGGAAGAAAGAATAAGAAAGTGAGACTGAAAGAGAAAAAGGGATGAACTTTGAAGAAAGACTCCTGCAGACACAGTTTTACTACTAGAGCTGCCTTTTTTTGTAGGCAGCCATACAGAGACCACAAGCTAGCATTTTCAGCTCCCCAATGAGAACAACATGTTCGTAAGCAAAAAAAGTAAACCCAAGTCATACTTCTTCAAAGTAAACAGTGGCCTTATTTGTACTAAAGCTGGGGCCACTAAATAATACTATCTTTCATTTAAACATGAAGTTTACATATACACATATACATTCCATTTACAACATGGAACTTGTGTTAATCGTGTGTCCCCCCCCTTTTAATGTGTTTGATGTGTTTGGCTTATTGTGAGTGGTTAAACGTGTTGAGATGGTTTTCTAATGGACAGTTTCCAGAACACGCTGTGGAAAGGACACGTCACTCGTTAACTGGAGACTTCATTAATTTCTTTAGGAGATTGTCTCCCTCCTCACTGAGCCTTCAGGATTTTGACTCCCCAAAGAAGACTTGGAAAGAATTAGCAGCTTTTTTAGAATAACCCTTTATGAAGAAATGTTAGAAAAAGTCTAAAATGGGTTTTTGCTGATATGCTTTTCTGTTGTTTTGTGCTTGTGTACAGTTGCTATTGACATATTACCATGGTCTGTCTGTGTGTTATTTAAAACTATATATCATTTTATAGATTAAGTTGCTTCACATTTACCACTCTCATCACATTACTGTATTTGTACCCAAGCTGTAGCCATAGCACTGGGACATTGTTTTTCATGGCCAGTTATACTTGTGACTTTAAAGCTGAGAGTGTGAGCGATGTGGTGCTTCTCTACAATCACATTCATAGAAAGCTGTGCTCTCAGGGACTTTGAACTCATCTAAAGAGTAAAAATAGCATTTGATGTGATTTAGGCTGCTTTTAGCTGGGATGCAGACACGATGACACCAAATGAACTGGAGCTGTTTTGTTTTTTGTTTTTTTGTCAGCATTCTTACAAAAACTGATCTGTAGCCACTTGTTTATTTTGCAGGTAAAAATTTAAGGTATGAAGGTGACAAAACTTTGTTAGGATTTATCATTGAGGGAAGTTGCTATGGACACTGGCTGAGTCAGAAGCAAATTTCAGTTAAAGAGCAAATCACAAGCCATTCATTCATCATTACTGTGAATCAATAAACCTTCATCACATACTAAAATGTCCTTTTGCTTCATGCCTCTTTCTTGCCGTTAATTCATGACGCTGTAGAATTTGTTGATAAGAAAGTGGCTGGAATTGTATGCGTTCCCTGCATCAAGAAGCAGCATTTTCCATCCACCTGCTCTGATACATGTTATATTATTAAAAGATATGATCTGTCCAAGCTGGTTACTCAAGCACTCTGGGTTCTTGGTTTTTAGATACTTAAAAGCCGGTGGAATACAGGAACTTTCCCCTAAAATGACTAGGCTGCCCAAAGACAACACTTTCAAGCTGTTAGATTTTCTGTGACTTAATCCTTTGCAAATACTGACCCTTGTGGGAACTGAGAAATCAGCAAACGGTTTCTGCAACAAAAATACACAACAGTGTCCTGGAATTAATGACTAAATTCAAGCATATCAAATCTGGTAGAAGTGGGTGGAGTAATCAACCATGTCTGGAAAGGAAATTTACTTTTAACAAAAGTCTGATTTGATCACAGCTGACAAGTCCACCCAGAAAGAAAACAGCAGAGCTAAGAAGTGGTCACTTGCTGGGATGAAACAGCTGCTGGGCAAACAGGAAAGGAATACTTGAAAGCAGAGCACCTGGGTTCACGGAGTGTTCAGCATCCTTCATGCACTTTCAGCATTCCTATAAACACACATGCAAGTGCACACATACTGTAAGCAAGTATAGTTGACTAAACAGATTATCTTGAGTTATTTAAATCTTAAAATCTTTTCTCTTCATGATGTTGAACAATGGCTGAATGTTTAGAACCTTTGAAAGTGCCAGTTAGAGATAAATTCACTTGCTCATTGTGCAGTTGGGCAACTTGTTCAATGGAAATATGTCAACTGCCGTGGAAAGAGCTCAAATTATCTCATCACACCAGCAGACGCTAGATACCAATGTCTGGAACCTGCTTCAGGAGAATATAATTTTGTAGATTTTGTAACTTGATTACAGTGCACGAGAAGACGTGTGGAACCAAGCAAACTGGATCAGATTGGAGGAAGAAAGCAATTTGAGGTTAAAGAAAAAAAAGAGCCGAGGAGATATGACCAAACTCCATTCATAAACGCTCGGCCACGCAGTTCTCGTTTTATCCTTACTGCCCTGCTTCCTGTTTGCAGCACGTGTTTTTATTTGGGAGGCCCACACGCTACCCCACCCCGGCCCGATGTGGACCACCGACATCTCCACAATGGAGACTGTGTGCACCCTCTGAATGACAGACCTGTCCATACAAGCTACAAGGAACCCCCCCAGTCTCCCACCCATTACACACACATAAAAAACAACTGGGCTGCATGACAGATTTTCTTTTTTGGAAGCAGTGTTCCATGGTTTATAAGGCAGACAGACATGACGAAGGATTTAAGTCATCAAACTTCAGATTGTTGAGCACGAATGTCTTCTGTCTTCTCTGAAAGCCACGTGGCAGCTTTGATAACAGGAAACGTCAGGTTTTGTGTGGCCCCCACAATGACTTTCCTTTTTATCATGTTCGGTTTGATGAGCTGCTAGTGCAGCTAAGAGCCTGGCGCAATGGCTCATTAGTGTTTTCTTCCACTTGTAATTGATTTCCCTCTTTTCATTATTTTGTATATGAGATTGTGAGTGCGTTTCCATGTGCTCATGGATCATACGCAGAACACCTGACACGAAGGCCCTAACTCATCACCTGGGATTGTTAATATTTACTGATAAGGATTATGCTTTCCTGAATCATTAATGTATTTGCATAATTCTCCCATCCTGTTGAATAAAAAACATATTATGAGACACATTCGATTGTCTGGCCCATTGAGACAGTAAATGAATAGGCAGTGAGATATAATGGCTTATAGCAACACAGAGTGCTCGCAAATTAGTACAACGTCTTTTCTTAGGTGCCTGGGCATTTTTACTTTACATTTACTTCTCTATGCTCTTACTATGTTTGAGCATTGTGTGTAAGTGAAAGTGTCTTTACATGTGTGCACGTGCTTGTGTGCACGTACATACCCCCCCCCCAACCCCAATCCTCTCCTCTCCACTACCAGATTTATTGCAAAGCTGCCCTGTGAAAGAGTACACATGCTCTGCCCAGTCTCTGTACTGCACCCTGACAATTACTGCTATATATACCACTCCAAATGAGAGCCATGAACCGGTGTGATTATAGGGTGGAGCAGAAGCAATGAGGCAAAGGGGGGAACCGAAAGAGTGAGGCAAGTTGGGAGAGAGAGGGAGAAAGAAAGAGGAGAAAAAGGGCGACAGGCAGTACAAGGGGAAGTGATTGAAGTCTGCTGTAAGTTGTATTGTTCATCTTTCATAAATCACAGTACGAGACAAGCTATGTTTTAGTCTGAAATGTTTCCTTTTCAAAAGAATGAAGATGAGATTAAAGGGATGAGAAGCATGTAGGGGATGTGCAGCAATAGTCAAGATTATGACCTCTGTCTGCATACTTTGCCTCAATAAATTACACAGCAGAGATTTAAGTGCAGGAAAACTGTATGTGGCAGGGGTTACAAAAACATTTAGTAACAAAGTGCTGCCCTCTTCTGGAGGTGATGGAAACCAAATAAATGGAACATGAATGAGACCTTGCAAGAGGAAAGAGTTCAGATTTAAATCACTTTTCAGATGCTATATATATATATATATGTTTATATGCATTGTCCACAGTGCAAATAAAGTTTCTGGAAGCCTGAGAAGAAAATAGACACAAAAGAAGAGAATAATGTTTGACGCAACCATCCCGGCAGGACACAAAGCTTCCACAGGCTATAAATCCCATACTTCTCTATCCATCTCTCACTTCCCCGGTGGCTGTCCAACGCTGAGCTTGTCACTTCAGCAGAGTGACAGCCTGCTGTCATTCGCAGGGCTGCCCTGACTCTCCCATCACCTCTGCCTGGTTGTCTAGTGACATCAGGCTGCCTAAAAAAAGAGGCATCAAAAGAAAGATTGATAACACAGGAACTGATGTCACAGCGAAATTCCCCACATATGATGTATTGAACTGCTGGATATAATAGATGCAGGCTGCTGCAGAGCTCAGGCCCCATTGATGATCCATGTACTTAAATTAATAGATCAGTCTGCCTTATGGGGTCATGAAACTGTGGGTGAACTAGGAAGTGTTGAGTAGAGAAATGGCTATTCCTTTAATCCCCCCCTCCATGAGCAGAAACCATCCCTGTGGGGAGGGGGGAAGCAGCAGGCTCACATTACCCATGGACAAGTTTTCATTGCACAAAAACCCACGCTCTGCCTCACTCCAGCGGCTTGCATAATTGGAAGCATCTTGGCATGAAGATAGAGTCAAGGTGGCATATCAATGGGTGCATACTCCAAGGGCATGCAGATAAGAAAAGGCTGCTTCTCTTAACAGGTCATTTCCATGATAGGGTCACTGGCCCTCCCTAAAAAGACAACCGGCTGGGTGTTGACTCACATACAAAGAGCTATAACTGATCAGTGGTGTGGAGCCTTGTAGTACAATTCACTCCCAGTGGCGCTCATCCCTAACACCAACAAGAAACTGTTTTGTTGCCAAGCCTTGTCTCATTATGCATGCATGCAGAGAATCCCTGCAGCTCAGGATAAAGAAAACCAAGTTTCATTCACGCAGCATGAATGAAAATCAATTCCTCTGAACAGAAATTTGCTCTGCAACTTTACTGCTTTTTGTCATTTCATTACACAGTATCATAACAGCTCTGCATATAAATGGTTATTTAACTGCCCTGCACTGTCATGTGAAATGCCGTAGGACATTGGTATGTAAAGTTTTACCAGGGTCTGGCAACATTGTTGAAATCAGTATCACAATATCAAACTGGTATTCTGCTAGTTTCGAGTTGGCTTCTATAAAATATGGGGATTTGCAATGGACAGGTTCCGAACACAGGTCAATAATCGATGCATAGGGGCCAAAATATCCTTACTGTTGGTCACTTCCCACAGTCTTTTATTACAAACTCATGTCAAGGAAATGCCCATGCCTTACAGGATTAAATCTGGAAATCCTTACATGATGCCTTACAGGTTGTTCAAATTTCAGAGCCCCAGCTGAGATAACCCCGATGACGTCACCATGGCATCATAAGGGTTATTTTCTCAGGACACACAGGACACAGGCCCTAAATTTAGTTTAATTGTTCTATCCAAAAAAGGAAAAAAAAAACTCAGAGACAGAGACAATAATCACAATGCAGCTTTTACGAGTGATGTACAGATGATGGACTGAAGACCAGGCTTTGTTGGATTATTTGTGCTGAGGACGACATCCAGAGGAAATTTGAGATGGCTACTCACAATTAAAGGGTTTAAAGACGACATTATGTAGTATTCTCCATTGGACAGACTTTTCAAACATAAAACTGAAACTTTAGTTTGTTAGCTTGTAATGACAATTTATTTTGTAACACAATGAAAGGCCAGTTCATAATATAATACTGTTATTTCTCACCAGCTCTAAGTCGTACATTGATTCAGTCCTGCATCGCACTTCTCATACAGTCATAATAAAAATGCTCATTTTTTCTTTCTCCCACACACTTGCTCTGTCTTAGCTAAGCATCCCCCATCGCACCACTTCTTCTCATCCTGAAACAGTATCCATTTCACTCTACTCCTACTCCTGAAGGGAGAGAAGAGTGGGACCTCTCTACCTCCGCACAAATAAAACTGTGTGCCAAGCTGCATTAACCCTGCACCCTTATCGCCTATTTGACTTGAGACATTTTATGAGCGGGAGTTGTCAGCCCCCCTCAGACTCCTACAACAAAAAGAGGCATGCTTTATGCACGACTGCATCACTGTTTACTCGACACCATTATCATTTAACTGCATGTACACTGCGAAAGGTTTCGGATTTCAATTTATCACATCTTGTTATATGATATATATGTATAATGTGGCTTCAAAGAAGTCCCTGAGCTGAGGGCAGATCAAATTAAGCAAAACTGTGGTGAAGTAACTCATAAACACAGTTATGTGCACATATCTAGTTGAGGCAAAAGACCTGCTGTGGCCTCTGCTGCCAGCTTAAACCAGCTCTCTGGACTCTCTAAACATTTCTGCCCACACAAACACTGACCACACTGGCCTTTGCTGTTTCTGAAATAGGCGTTTATGCTTACTGAGAAGAAATTGACTTGATAGTTTGCTGGGAATGTGTGCATATTTCCACAAATATCAAAATAAAAGTGTAAAATAATGAAAAGTGTCTAATTTTAAAACAGTGGCATTTTATTGGTCAACATGCCCCACCAGAACAAATTCATTTCATGCTTCTAAATTTACAATTTAAATGTTTGGTCTTCTTTTCAGTATGCGTCCACTGTTGCCTGAATCGACATTTCCGCCACATCGCCCTGGCTTGTGTAGACTACAGCATTAGTATATGCAAAACCTCATAATCATGCTATGGCTTTGGCCCTTTGCAGTGACTTAATTGTGCTCCAGTAATCAGAATAATTATAGATATTACTGTAACCATAGCAATTACTGCAGTGCACTCTGTCCTATCCTTTAATGGATGCTTAAATAAACAAATAGATATTAGATACGTTTTGGAAGAAAACTAATTTATGGTTGGGGAGATCAATCAGGTGACGGGCTTCAGGTTGGGAGGGTGTAATAGGGCGGGGTTCAGTAATTAATACAGAATGCAGTAAGAGATGGAACCTGGCTCTTCCTTCTTTTTTTTCAATTCTGCCTTCCTTTCATCCCTACATCCCTCCTTCTCTCCGTGCCTGTGCCGCATTATTTATCTCCGCTGTCACACCATTGTTGTGATTATGGATGTCATGCAGCCGTAAAGCGCCCCACGATCAATAGGCCTGAAATTAAACCAAAAAATGAATTTCCGCAGCACTGGCCACATGCACTCCTGAGCAGGAATTACCTTGCAGGCTGATTAGTCTACTGAGAAGACAGCAGCAGAAACACGGGAGAAGGGAAAGCGCTTGACTGGCAGCAATAGCACTCTCTTATTTATTTATTTATTTATTTTATACAGCTACAGTCCACACACATGGTATAGAAGTTGGAACTTTGTGTAAACCAAGTCCTCAAACACTAATTTTGAGTTCATTAAAAATCCATCAGACTTGATAGATTAGATTGCAATTAGTGCTAACTGTCTGTAAGGTAACAAATCTTGGTTGTTCATGATGACACACAGGCCGAGGAGATGACGTAGTCATTTCTTCCAGGCTGAGATCAATATACTATTAGGCATGATGAGATGAAAAAATACTCTTTATCATAAGGTCATTAGAAGCCTGCAGACTAGCATGGTCAAATTGCAAGACCCAATGAATAACACAATAATCATTTTAAAAATTAGAGGTTTAAGTGTAAGCTCATAAGAAACATAGATGGAAATTTTGTAGTATATAGTGAGAAAGGTGCAGTAAAGATGGGAGTTCTGTGAAGTTATGTTTTGGTCAGCTAGGACTGTCTCTCTCCACACCAGTAGTTGCTTTTTATTCTTAGAAACAGACATGGAGCTGGAGAGAGAAGTTGGGGATGTCAGGGCCCTCCAGCATCCCTCCTCCGGAGATGGACGCTTCCTTTTCTTTCTCGGTTGTTTCCCCCTGTCCCTCATTTAGAATCGATTTGCTATTAATGCCAGAGCATCACAGAGGGAGGCTGACAAAGGGGTCGAGGTGGCTGCAGCTGCTTGACAGGCTTCTCCGTCTCAGGAAGTTTGGTTTACATCAGCCGTGGGGCGGGAACTGTCATCAGGAGACCTCAGGGCTAATGGGCTGGATTTATGCGCCCCTCTCCTCCTTTTCGGTGTGGAGCAAGTTGGAAGAAGCTGAAGCCACTGATCTGAAGTCTGTTTAGTGTTTCCTTCCATAGGTTATGATATTCCAATGATAAACTGTGAAATCTGAGCTTAAATTTGAGCATGGTAATGCCTTTATATAACACGGTCAAGCACTTCACCCAAAGTCAATTCTTTCCTTTCCCCAAACTTCACATGTCAAGACAAATTTCATTCATCACTCCGAGAAGTCTGGTGCTGGGCAATAACCACAGTTTGGTTTTCAAATCAATTTGACAAATCCTCTCAGAACTGTAAAACAGTCTTAGAGCAAATAATAGACACACTGACACCCTGCATTAGCAGAAGAGATATGACTCAAGACTGACGTCTGACCATGTGGCTTCTGGGTTTACAAGGAAACATTGTGTTCTGTCCCTTATGACATCACGGTAAGATGTCAATAAAGTACACGAAGGACAACAATGCCCGGAAGCAAAGTGTATTATAGCTCAATGCAGCCATCAGCTTCATTTAAAAGTGAGAAAAACATGTGACTTGTGCCCTAATTCCAGGGTTAAAAACAAAGGATAAAGTGAAAAGTTGATTCTAATAATTAAATGTTCTCTGTGGTGATGATCTGAATAAAGTGTATTAGATCAAATTTCATAGTATGCATATAATAATAATTAACCGCTGTATCATTCTTTATATATTGCTTTCTGTTCCTGTTCTTTCCTCCTCATTCCTTCTCTCTCTCTCCCATCCTTATGAGCATCGCAGTGACTGAACTCATTCTCAACTATTTATTTGCTTTATTTCCTGAGATCAGCTATAAAGAACAAACACTATTAAGCCAGCCAATCAATAAGGGAACATCAGTGCTGTTATCCCTCCCTCTCTCCGCAAAATAGATTTATATCTTCTGCCTGAGCAACATAAATCACATATTCATACATTAAATTAAAAATGTGATTGATAGCAATGCAGAGAGTGTGTACAAAACCTCATGATGTAAAAAAAACAAAACAAAAAACAAATATTAGTTGGGGACTGCAGAGGGAGAAGAGAGAACAATATTGTTTTTCAAGTGCAATTCTTCACAGTCTTGTGAGGACATGCAAGTTGAGGAGATGAGTTATTCCGTAGGAAAAGGAAAGGAAACTACAGAAGCAGATCATGTAAATAACTACCAACATCTGAACTCATATTGCTGAACAGTTGTCACACAACTCTTAAAGGCCAACTCGGCATCCAAGAAACATTTATCTTAACTTTAAAGGAGCTGGTCAGCTTCTGGCCCCTATCCTCTGCATGTCATTCTGTGAGGCGAACTGCCTGAGGAGAAACGGGTTCATTCACAAAGTGACACTTAACGGGATATATACAGATTGTGTCGTGCATTACAGGGCCCAGTGGTTATGGGAGCATTCCAGAGGAGAAAGGCAGAGAAATATGGCAGCATCTTTCAGAGGCTCGGCCAGAGAGAAAAAGGTGCAGGAAGAGAGAGGGAATGGGAGCTAGGGGGTTGGGGGGCTGCCAAGGACATTTAAGAGAGCTGTCAGGGGAGGCTGATCTATGAAGGACCCTGTTGGCTAAACCTATACCCTAGCATTGCTGTGTGTGTGTGTGTGTGTGCGTGCGTGTGTGTGTGTGTGTGTGTGTGTGTTAGAGAAAGATATAAGTGCAGCACATGCACCCCTCGAGGCTTAAGTACAGTACAGTAGTCTCAGTGCACAGGTTCAAAGATCAGAGCTGGAGCTCATCCATACTTCCTCTGAGCATGAAATGGAACAGAGAATTAAAATAACACAAGGAGGGTTAACAACAAGAGAGAAACTGTTCAACTGCAAAAACAAGTTATACTTAAAACTTATACAAACCAGATACAGAATACAGCAAATACATTTTCAGATGATGCCACAAGAAGTCCGACAATAGGGTTATCAATTAAAGCATATCATTTCAGGTCTACATAATTTACAAAGCATGATTATAACCATCAAAGCTAAATAAAAAGCCCATCCAGGCTTCTTTTGAGACAAAGTAGGTTTAAGCTGAGCTAGAGAGAGGATTAGTAGGTCTCAACTGATTTCACATGTAACTCTTCACACAGAAACAGAACTTCTCCTACATCTAGTGTAGGAGTTTTGTCCTATATGTCCCATAATGTGTATGTGGGACACAAGCATGTGCAGGCTCTGAGAACAAATTTCCTTCCTGTTAGAACATGGCACTTGCATTTATATCGCGCCTTTCAAGTCTACCGACTCCTCAAAGCGCCCTTTCACCCATTCACACACACATTCATACACTGGTGGCAGAGACTACCATCTAAGGTGAAAGGGAGCCTGAGAGCAATTTGGGGTTCAGTATCTTGCCCAAGGATACTTCAACTATATGGTCAGGGATCGAACCATCCTCCAATCAGTGGACGACTGCTCTACCTCCTGAGCCACGGCCAACTCTACAGATTAAAGACAACGATGCGTCAAAAGGAGTTGGACTGTGTTGTGTCTGGAATTATAACACTTAATTGCTGTCGAGCTTCTCTTTATATAGTAAAGAAAAAGTGCCTTAATTATGTGCTATTTGAGAGCATTGATATACATATTCTCAAAATAACAAAAACAAAAAAAAAACAACAAAATTTTATAGTGGGGAGTTAAAGGTTCATGTATAATGAAAAATTGATGAGAAAAAATTCTAAATATAGCAGCTTCACTAAACATCGCTCCAGGAAGTGGACTCTTTCTCAGCTGTGTCTGAGGTAGCCCAGCAGCAGCAGCAGCAGCAGCAGCAGCAGCAGCAGCAGGAGCAGCAGCAGCAGCAGTAAGGCAGTGGGAATCCGTAGCCAGAAGGCCTGTTAGCCAGAGGAATGAACGCCAGGCAACCCTACCAGAGGGGACGAGGCACTGGGACCATTACTAAAGCTTAATGATATGAGAAGTGCTCTCCTATCCAGCGTGGAGGGGATTCATCATGATGCTGTCGCACTATACATCTTTCAACAGCCCTTAAAGAGGAACTGGGACATTTCTTCATGCTGTTGTAAAAGCCCCTCCCTTCCCTTGAGCCTTCTACGCTCCTCATCTTCACTTAAAGAAGCTCTATTTTAAGATCATTGTGTCTGAGAAGGCGGGGGCCATGACCTTGGCTACATGTGAGGGTTCAGGAAGTAAGGTGGTGAGATGCACTGAGTGTGTGTAGCCGATGGAGAAAGTTACAAACCCCAATATCTTGTCTGGGATTTGTCCCAGTGTGCCCCAGGGGAAGGAATACAATTCACTCTCCGCCTCAAAGTCACACTATACACCGTCACTGGCTTCAGCTGAGTGCTGATAGATGACTCTTTGTCCCCTCATAAATAAAAACACTCTGGTCTCTGCTGCAAGAGACTGTAGATCAGGGAGTAAATAGCTGAAGGTATCATGCACTGCAGTATGTCAAGCCTGGAGGACTTTCTCTTTCTTCCAACCCTTCACATTTTGCGACCGTGTCAGAGAGCGTTGCAACCTGTAAATCAAATGGTGCAGACAAACTGCAACGCAAGAGCAATCAAAATAAGTAAAAGCAGTGTTGACTTTGGGTCTTTAACTTGATTTTATAGCCTGGAGCCAGTGCAGTAATGACAACATGGAAAAGCGTAACGTTTCATGTCTTGAAATTTGCATTGTTTGAGTCACAGCCTGCAGATTTACATCAGTAGATCACAGACAATAACAGTAAAGACAGAAGTGCACTGGTTTATGACTTCAGCACTTTCAGTTTGAAGCCTTCCAGCACCAGTGAGTTTAAATTATGGTGGGAGACGTCCTTGGGATGTGAACATCTCATTTCACCAGGCTGTGTGCAACCACATACACACCAACACACACACACCTATATACACACAAGTCATTTCATTGGGGGTCTCTGGGAGGCTGAACTCAGTGGGGCATGACATAAGAATTATGTCATGTCTTTCTCTCTCTCTCTCTCTCTCTCTCTCTCTCTCTCTCTCTCTCTCTCTCTCTCTCTCTCTCTCTCTCTCT
>JBBPCS010000573.1:10848703-10859296 GCA_037974645.1 Hollardia meadi | reverse complement strand
CCCCCCCCCCCCCCCCCCCCCCCCCCCCCCCCCCCCCCCCCCCCCCCCCCCCCCCCCCCCCCCCCCCCCCCCACGCCTACAGCTGTGATGTGGATCACCAGTATTCACTGCTGTAAATGAGAGGGATAAGTAATCCAAGGTGTTCTTAGTCAGCTGTTTGATATTGGTGCCAAAAGCATGTGAACAGAGCATAGAACCAAGCGGTCCCACAGCAGGCCCAATTTGCCAGCACTCAAAGCGGCTTGACCCCAAACCCACCTGACATGAATGCAATCATTCAGCGAGACCGGAGAACATTGGGTCTCCCAGGTGGCTGGTAGATTTCCTCCTTCCAGATTTCAGAACTGCTGCACACACTACGCTGCCAATGCGTCAGCAGATGGACACAGTGTCAGTGACCCCCATGAAAACGATCGAGCATTGACGTCCCCTCTAATCAAGGGTAAGCCTGCTGAATCAGCTACACGACGGTTGGTGAGATGGTGTGAATCATGGAAACAGACGTGATGGAATGAGAGAAAACAGGAATGGAAAAACTGAAATAAAAGAAATTATGATTATTTTGGTTTGGACAGCTGTTTGAGAGTGAAAGATATTCCCTCACAGACACTCTGGGTGCTGGCTCGTACATGGGTCTAACGCCTATGTGTGGGTTCTGTTGCACTTATGTTTATTATTTTGCGTTTCCACTGTGTTCGTGTAAGCCAGCTCCTGTTCTCGAGGTTGTACGTCCTAAGCCCCAGCAGGGAGAGTGAGAATGCTGTGGATCACCTCCTCGCCTTTTTCTCTCCACTTTTCTTAGAACCTTGTGCTCTCATGTTTCAGCATGCGGATGTTGGTAAGCGTCCCGCTGCCCCTGTGGTGGTACCCATAAGCCTGGCGCTGCCCCTCCAGTCACCGAGCGCTGCTGCCTGCCGACGACATGCTGCTGCTGGGACTGGAGCTGACTGAGCCCCGGTCTTCAAACACACTGATCTCTAGCTGAGGACATAAGGAATGTCAAGGGTCATCATGATAGAGAGAGTATTAAAATAAAAAGGGTTGAGAAAGTGCTGGAAGCTAAAAGACAATCAAAATATACAAATTTCTGTTCTGCACACACTATTATTGATCCTGTTTCTTTCGCATTAGATACTTCTTATTTCTAACAGACTCATCTCCAAGCTGCCCCAACATCATCGCATCTTGTTTTTGTCTGTGATAAAATCGACAGCTCCTGACAAGGTCAAGATATGTCTCAATATCGCTCAAACTAGATGTGATTGGATTTGCCAAAGTTTTTTGATTCACATTTCAAAAATATAGTCTGGAATTGCCAAATCAATGCCAAAGTAGTTTTTACTGCACTGGGCCAAGACCATTGGCCCTCGACCTATGGGTCCCAATATGATGGGCAACAAGACCAGTTTCAAAGCAAGAATTAATGTACTCAAACTGGTCTTTCATAATAAAAAATATTAGTAGCGTGAGGCAGCTTTGTTGCTGAACCGCTGTGGCTCGCAGAGAGAGAGAGAAGAGAGCACACCAGAAAAATATTGCCTTTCATGTTTTGATTTTCTCATGTCTGTGGCATATCCTGCAGATATACAGTAGACACTGAAACTGCAGTGAAACACTGGTATGATGTCGATATGACTATCCACAGATCGTTTCCTGGTCTAATTTTGCTGGGACCTTTATTTGAGGTGCCACTGGAGCCGCACTGCTCACACGGGATGTGTGGCTGCTCTAACCTGTGAAAAGCAAGAGTCTCCACAACGCTCATGCAGCCTGTGTAGTCCAGCCGTAAGAGGTAATGCAAACAAGAAATAAAAAGGGGAGACATTCTGTGCTGTTAGAAGAATGAGGTCTCTAACTGGCATTCACAAACAGAGACCATATTGTATAGGAGTGTATTGACAATAAGTATGGTAATAGGTTAGCCCTGAGACTTTTCTTCTGGCAGTCAGTCTGGCCCAGGCCTGTGTGATGGTCTACTAGACACATTTTTGCCTTTTATCTACATGAGGAACTGTGCTGAGATCGTTGTTACTGACAAAGAGAGACCCACTGCTGAAAATGAAGCAACTCAACTATAAAAAGAACAAATGGCGCATGAGCCACGTGAAGAGTAAGAAACATTTGAAAAGATTGTCATACAACATCTAATTTAGGAACAGTATAAAACACAACAACAAACCTTACGCTGCTTATTCATCACATAACCCTGTTTTTCTCCCCTATTTGTTTTCAAAGGACATTTGACAGAGTTTGCATGCCTTATTCAGCCCTGCCCTGCTTCACATTTACTCTTGGAATCAATAGCTGGCCATTAAACTGTTCCTGTGCAGCAGTTAGATTTTAACTGCTTTGTTCAAGGACACATTGATGGTAATATATGAGGAAGAGGAGGTAGTTCTTATTCATTTATCCAACCCAGATGTTTCTAGCAAATGCAGTGATTCTAACTGGTGACCTTCCACCCATGAAGCCTGGTTTCTCCAGCCTATAATCCAACCATTCTCAACTAGTGGGCCGTGGCAGTGGTACTGCCAAATGCTTAGATTAAATTTAAAACATTTTTTTTCTCATAATTTACAAAAGCTAGTTCTGTTTAGATCTGAATTTGCTCAAGTATTCACGTAAAAACGTCAAATTGAAATGTATAATTTCAGTGATCTACGTTTCCAGGGACGCAGCAACAGAAAATGAATTGGTTGTTGAAAAGAAAAAGTGATGTGGGAGACAACCGTGCAGCAGTAAAAGCCTCAAAGCATGTGGTGAGGAAATATGGACCCGCAATACAATAAATTTGGATTCATAATGGCAGGCAGTAATGCTAAGCCGAAAGCACCGTGTGCTGAATGCTGTGAATGCCTGTTACAGCCCCCCCCCCCCTTTCTTTGTCATGTAATGTGTTTTTTCTCATTTACATGGGAAGGTGGTCAGAAGTGGGCCTTCAGTTATAAAAGGTTGAGAACCCCTGCTCTAAACTACTGCCACCTCGTATCAGTCTTCGATATATCTGCCTGTCCTGTCTGGGCCTTTAATCGTACTTTATTCTAGAAAACAGGAGCAGATGCACAAAGGATACAACCCTCATTCCTCTCTCTATGGGGTCTGTGAGAAGCAGACCTCTTGGAGCATAGATCTTCTCATTCTGCTCCTGGATGTAGCCCGATATCTTCTTCAGCACCTGGAATAAAACAGGAAGTTGGAGAGGGGTTAGAAAGGGAGATGTATAGATAATCCAGATTTGATTAGAACCACTGGGGACATGATCAAAGCCTAAAAACACAAGCAGAACGTGTGGTTTAGCAGAAAATAATCTGAACGGACATTACCTGCATGTTACTTTTCAAAGTGCACTCTGTGTTAATAACCATCTACCTACAAGAGGCTAAACATGGGCAGGGCTGCAGCAAATTTAACTGCCTTCTGTGGTGTCTTGGGTGGAAAAAATGAAAAATGGAAGAAATTAGTTTGCAGTTCTTCTAAGCATAGTTAGTATACGGTATATGATACTGACTTTCTTGAGCCATTGGCCTTCTTTATTTTTCCTTTATAATCTAAACTCCAAGTAATTCCATTATGCTCTAAGTACGACAGATATTTTTACACGTAGTTCCAAGCCAGTCATGTCAAGCAAGGCTGTATGAATTAAATTACTAAAGTTGACGAGCCTGAACTTTCCTCTTCTTGAAGTTTTCCATTTGGAAGCTTTAGTTACTAATTCCAAAGATGGCTCTCAGGCTACATGTCCTGTCTTGGTTAACTGTCAGGGCAATTTGGAAACACTCTAACATGGGAGGAGGACAGTTTATTTAGATGGCATTCGCACTGGACTTATTATTAAGTTTAGCAAGTGTGTACTGCATCAACGGCGCGAAAACCACAGAGCAGCAGTGGAGTGAAGCTGAGCACTAAGTTCAGGCCATGCCTTGGCACACAAATCCAAACAAACATATATTATCTTACTACACACAGACCAAGACACACACAGTTTGCCCTGCAATGTAGAAGAACCTAATACTGTGATAGTTCCGGGCTGGTACTGATAGCAACCAAACGAGTGCTGACGGATGGCCATTGATGCTTAATGCACAGATATTAGCTGAAATGGCATCATTAGAGCAGCTTATTCAGCCTCAGCTATGCCTCTGTGAACACCAGCAATGCTGATGTGCCATGCCTCCCTTAAACTCTGCCTAGCCATGTTAATCAACTACACCACGCTCCACTGGGCCTCATATACACAAAGGAAGTGCAATCTTTAGCACATCTGCGTGTCTGTGCTAAAACAACACACATTTGTATCACTTAAAGAAAAATGACAGCATTACATTTATTACAACATTGGTCTTACTTTTAGTCTTAGCACTTTTTTTCAACCCACCAGGTTAATTGCAGAGATCTGGAAACACAGTGACATTGCTAAAATTAAGTCCAATTGGGTGAGAAGCATGAGCGGCCAGACAGACAAGTTGTGAACAAGCCAACACTTTAGTCATATTTATCTACAACTTTGTAAGGATGTCAGACTGACACTGACTGCACCCGAGTGTGTGACTAAGCTAGAGGCTTGTTTAAAACCTGTATGATGTCTGGCTACTTGTGTTTCTTTCCCAGTCAGACTTCTTTTTAGCAACAGTGACTTGCTTTTTGCATAGTGCTTATCCAGTCTATCAAGCACTCAAAGCGATTTACAACACATGCCACATTCACCCATTCATACACACATTTATACACTGATGGCAGAGGCTGCAATGCAAGGTGCCTCCCTGCTCATCAGAAAAAGCTATTGGGAACAATTTGAGGTTACGTATCTTGCCCAAGGACACTTCTCCATGCAGCCAGAGCCTGGGATCACACCACCGACCTTCCGGTAAGTAGATGACCTCTACCTCTTGAGCCACAGCAACATTGCCTCATTATCAAAACACTAGGACAATGTTAAAACTACAAAATTAGGATTCTAGTTATAAGCTACAATTATCCTTTGAAGTATGCTGTATAGGGATGTAACTTTTATGTGTATTCCCTAACTGCTTTATTCAACTTGACAGATTCCTCTTTTGTAAGTTAACTAAAGGTCACTGTAGCACACTCAGCCTTGAGAGATTAAAACAATAGAGACTGAGCAACACACTGAGCAGCACTCCTCTGGGATGTCAAAGGTCTGTTACAGCTGCAGGCACAGCTGCTAATATAGTGACCCCTGCTCAAGAAGAAGAAGAAGAAGCCAACAGAGTCTGCTCCATTGGGCTGCTTTAAATCGGTCAGATCTATGTCAAGTATACCTACGCAGAAAGTGATCTACATTTTGAATAATGACAGTATATCTATACAATAGCAATCGTCTCTTAGGTAAAAACAAAACAAAAAAAACTCCATCAAAGAGAATCAAATATCGTAAAGCGGAAGCAGGGACACAGAGCACAGCCCTGCCTAATAGGTTTATTGTGGTGTCAGCAAAAGGCCAATCCTTTCACAGCTAGCAAGCTCTCAGGGAAGCTCAATCCTTTTCAGCGTAACAATATGACACTCAAGCACACAAGCTGTGCCTCTGTTGCACTGGCTTGTGTGCGAGAGCCCGTCCAGGAAAAGCTTTGTGAATGTGTATATCACCTCAGAAGCAAAGGTGTCACAGTCTGCTTCACATGCATGGTACGACTGTGTGCTCCAATGCTACAATGAAAGTTGTTTATGTCACCAAGTGCAATATAAAGGAAATGATCTGTGTATACATGTGTGTGAGTGAGTCCCACATGTGCAGACACATTCTTGTGAATAATAGAAGAAGAAAAGTAGGAGATGGAGGGCACATACTATGCATGAGGGAAGCTTTATGAATGCTCGTGCGCACATGTATCTGTTCTGGCATGTTGGGAGCAATCAGTGTCCTTTGATAGGGTGAGATATAAGCAAGGGCTCTGGGTGCTCCAGTGAATCTAAACACTGATCCATGCCCAGTGGTGTGTGTCCTCGTTATCAGCACACACACACGTACGCGCACACTCAGCGTCGACTTGGGTGGGTATATTTGATCATCGTCAGTCATAACGCCATTCAGCCAAGATGATTAAGTTAAACAAGTAAATAAACAACTCTCCTGTGAGGCTGATAGCATCTCAGCATCTAAATGGGGCGGCACCCAGTTGACAGGGAGATGAAAGGAGCCTTAGACCGGGGCATTTCTGCATGGCTTCAACATGGCAATAAGTCCTTTTGTGCTTCTTGGTCAAGCTCCCAGTACCTTTGCACTGCTTTGAAGAAGAATGTTTACAAAATGCAACAAGACTAGGGAGATGAATGTTGCGGGTCACAGAGATCAGAAGAGGGAGGCATGCTGGGACTTCACGCCACTCCAGTTTAATCTAAAACACCGGCAGGTAATCAAGCAGCCACAAGAGGATTAATCAAACCCACTGTGTAATGTGTTCTTGTTCCATCTCATGGAGCGACAAGCAGCAACACTGTTTAATCACCTGCCCTTTCTCAAGATGGACATCTCGGTTGCACTGAAGGTAAAAGCCATGTCACATGTTTGCGTGCCATGCCTTGCCCACTGGCACACAGGTGTGGGCTTTACAGCGGGTTTTAATAGAGGATGGACAGCTGAAGAGGAACACTGTGTACAAGAGAATCAGATCGTATCTCCTGTTTTTTTGGCTCAGCAGAGAGCCGTAGTGCGTTAGAACACACAAGTGAATGTTTCTTTGTGTCTGAGAGAGAGCCAGCTTCCATAAAAAAAGGACAAAAATGGTAGTAAATAAGTCTTGTGGATGGGCAGTTGAGTTTATAACAACCAGCTGTCAATGAACAATGGTTGAGCGTTTAAATCCGACTACGACATTAATATTATACTGCACACTAACAGGATCCAGATCCATTCAATCACCTTCATATCTTTGATATTTTAATATTAAAATATTTCATGTTTAAACATTTCTAAGAGGGTCCTGGGTTTGGACCTGCTGGGTCTTTTCAGTTTATGTTCTCCCAGGGCCTGTTTGGGTTTCTTCCAAGTGCTCTGGTTTTCTCCCACAGTCCAAAGACATGCCGAATATTTGCCGGGTATTTAGTAGGATAGGATTGTAAATATCCTGTGGGTGTGAATGGTTGTTTGTCTATATGTATTAGTGGTGTGAAAGACTGGTGACCTATCCAAAGTGCAATCTACCTTTCGCCAAATATAACCCAATATAAACTAGGATAGACTTTAGCCCCCTGAAACCCTTGTACACAGGTTAGAAAAAGGATGCATATTTATTTGTTTTCCATATTTATAGTACAAGTCCACCAAGATAAACTGTGTTTTTCCCACAAGGCTTCATCACGTTTGCTCAGTGATCAGTAATAAATCAACCTTCTCCTAACACACTGTGTTATGAGACTGTGGCCTTAATGTTTGAGCTTCTGAGAGAAGGTCGGTTTTAGCTGCAGAAAGAACAAAACACTGAGTAAAAACGCCAAAACACGTTCTATAAAAAGTCAAGCTTGGTATGTTCTAAGTAAATGTTAAAGTTTAAAGGAGGCTTTAAGAAGTCATTCAATATTTTGAGAATTACTCCTATTTGCTTTATTTCTGAGAGAAGATGTAAAGGTCAATATTTATACCTATGTTTTTCTTAGCAAAAATGTCTTCCATGAAAAAGTCCCACTGACCTATCTCAGCATAAATACTGGAAGCAGAGGGAAACAGCTGGTTACATGGTGTAACTATCTCCAGATTAAGTTTGTCCGCCCATTTGTACAGCACGTAATTCCTCTAAAAAAGAGAAATTGAGTTTGTTTTTGTAAAGACTAAAACATTATACATATTTTGATAAGCTTTCAAGATTTTGAACTTTAGAAAGAGCCAGGTAAGCTGTTTCCCCACACTGTCTTTTTATGATAAGCTAAGTTAATTGCCTACCTATAAAACACACACATACATGAGAGTGGTATGATCTCAACAATCTAGCTCTCAACAAGTAAGCACATAAGCATATTTCTCAAAACTATTTGTTTAATTCTGGTCTACAGGTGGCATTTGGCAATCTTGTGTAGCTGTGAAGAGGTTCCTTACCTTCTCATAGCGTGTCTCCATGCAGAGGAAGATGATATAAGCTGTTGCACAAGCCAAACATCCTTCCAGGTATGACTGACCTCCAATTTTTTCGGCCTCCACATAGTAAGAGTTCAGCGTCTTCACCGTCTCCTCAAGCAAAGTTCGCTCAATCTACTTGCAGACACAAACAAACATCCAGGTAGAGATACGGAGCATGCACACACCATAAGGACTGCAAAAGTGTTCCAGCAGAACTGTGAGAACAAGATATTCAGCTTTAAAACAGTTCAACACCAAATACCTCTACTTCGTTAAGCAATTCAGAAGAATTGGCAGAAGTGTGACAGCATTGAGGACGAGTTTGAGAACATTTACAGTGAAGTAATAGAGATTTTAGAAAATATTTACTAACGGTCAGAAATGGCCTGGTCCAATTGTCAGTCTAGAAATAAACATGTATTAGTGTATGACTATGTGCATTCACTTACACGTTTCAGTTCATGCATAAGCCAATATACATCATTCAAATGTGTTTGAACCAGGTTGCACCATTGCATTGATATTGTTCAGCTATATTGAACCATTACTCTTTCTGTTTTGACAAGTGTGGGTGTTGTTTCAGGTGAGTTGGGGTTTTGCATTTGCTTGGATGTGTGTATGAGTCTGTGTTTGTGCTCACCCTGTTGTCGAGCTCTGAGGGGAACTTGGTCAGGAAGCGGCAGACTGTTCCTTCGCTGTAGTCTCTCTGTATAAACACCTTTGTTACCAGTGATGCACTGTGCCTCAGCTCCTGAAGGTTGTGGAACTAAGCGCAGAACATGGGAAAAGCGCACATGTTAAATGTGTCTGCCAAAATACTTGATATTCATGTAGGTACGAGAGTAGCAGCTCTATCTTTGATACTTTTTTTTTTTTTTTTTTTAGAACTGGGCCTGTACAATGGCTCCCCACCAGGCACAGACATTTAATTCTTAAATTTGATTAATTTAATTCATTAATTTAATTTAGTTAATTAATATAAAAAATTAAATTTTCTTTCTAAAGAAAATTCCAGTCAAAAAACATATCAGATGGTGATTTACTGTACAGTATATAAAGACAAGCAAGATACCAAGCTACACCATGTCACCACGCATAAGGAAACGAGCATTTACTCATGGACGAGAAGCTCATGCTCATGAATAGATGCAAACTTCCTTCGGTGCGGTGATATGGAAAGAAAATAGTTCCTCCATGAAACTGCTCACAACAAGGTCTGTGGAGTATCTTGATTAACGGGGTCATGATATCTGCAAAGAGACATTGCTGTTGATTTTTTCAAATGAAGTTTTTGGCGCTTTGAGCACCACAAGTGAAATGCCAAATAATTCCATTATGTTTGAGAGAAGGCAGACAACTCTACAGCTGATATCTCAAAAACTCACCAACTCACACCAAAACAATCTGGATGGATAAATAGCACTACGGGTAAGATAAATAGTTTAGTTTAATATATATGTAGGTAATAGTATAGTTTAAAATCCACTTACTAAAGGCCCATAATATATTTTAATAAATTTATCCAATATTTCCTGCCAGTTGTGAGTTGCATTTTTGCAGCTCATCACAGGGGCAGAGGAGCTACACAGTGAGTGAGTGGTATGCTACATCAATAGCAGTGCAGACTTAGTTATACCACTCTCACTGTATTCTTATTGTATCAATAGACCACTTGTAGTAATAATGAAATACTTTACAGTATGCCCCTTTACAGCACTTTGGTGGTGAGTGATGTGTTTTACACCCAAACAGCCATTCCCCTGGGAAGCATACAGCAGCAATCAAATGGGCCAGTGTAACTTGTCCCCTGCTGTTTTAAATTACTCCTCTCAAGAGGATGGTAATTAGAGATGCAGTGGAAGCTTAGAGGGTGGGAGAGGGATGAACAAAATAAAGGAAACCGAAAGAGAGGTGTTGTATTTATTTCAGAGCCTCAAATAATTTTATAAAAGTCCATATTTCACAAAAAAATGCAATATTTACTATCAAATCCAAGGTTTGGCTAGGTACTGAAGTGTTGTTATTGAAAGCAAGCACAGTCTGTGTTTATGAGGTTACCTGCATGAATGAGCCCAGGAGATTCATTTCCATGTAAGCATAGAACAGTGCCAGGCTTTCATCTCTATATAGGGTATATCATTCACAAGCAGGAATAGCATCCAAGCTGCTATTTTTGTCAGCTAAAAGCCAAAACCATCTCACAGCCAGTAGATCTTTCTGTCTGCCAGAGCTTTTAATATCCTTCTTTTTGCCTTCTCTGTCTCTCTAGCACTGCCCCCGCCTCCTCCTCCCTGCGCTATCTCCGGGCCATCATGATGAACAACAAGTCACTCTATTAATAGAAGCAATTATCAGCACACGATTGAGCATCATTTATCCAAGTTAGAATCAGTTGGACAAGAGTCAGGTTCATTAAGATTGTACAGGTCCTTTGCTTGTGACTGTGGGAATGTGTGTGTGTGTGTGTGTGTGTGTGTGTGTGTGTGTGTGTGTGTGTGTGTGTGTGTGTGTGTGTGTGTGTG
>JBBPCS010000573.1:10810737-10822357 GCA_037974645.1 Hollardia meadi | reverse complement strand
TGTGTGTGTGTGTGTGTGTGTGTGTGTGTGTGTGTGTGTGTGTGTGTGTGTGTGTGTGTGTGTGTGTGTGAGCGTGCGTGCGTGTGTGTGTGTGAGTAAGAGAAGGGGCCTCTAAGAGCACTAATGACAGCCGATGATAGGCTGAGAAGAATGGTTCTATGACTGATGAAAGCTGCTGCGACGCCAAGAGAGAGAGAGGGGGGTCAGATTGTGGCTGGGTGGACCAAAGCGCACAAAAGATAAAGCTAATGACACAGCTATTTCAACATTTAACACTTGCTTGGCCAACAAACTGACAATGAGGGGGAGCCGCTATAATAAAACCCTGAGACCCTTAAAACCTATTTTCTAAATCAGATTCTGACTAGGAGTGCTGGGATCAGATTAGCTGACTTTAATAAATAAAACCAAAGGAGAGTTTTGCTTATGTGACAAATATAGTTTTGAATATTTAAAGTTTACAAGTAAAATAAACAAGTTCACACAATGCTGATTAAGCCTTTACCACCTGATAAATCTCTCTGTATTTTGCAGTATACCGAAGTTTTTAAATCTGGAGTCTGAGGCAAATTTCCCATGCTGGTGCACCAGTAGCAATGAATTTTATATCAACCAGCAATGTTTGATTTGCTACAGCTGAAGGGGGGAGTAACTGTAGTGATGGGTAGGCTACAACAAACAGGAGTACAGCGGAGCCTATGGTGTCATAAGCACGTTGACAGTGTTTGTGTAATTACTTTCACTGCCAGAAGGGGGAGACCAAAGTTCTCACGTTGGAGGTTTAAGATTTCTTCAGAGGCTTTAAAACAAGTTTTGGCAGCTCTCTTGTAGTGTAGGGTGCATTTTGCAAAGGGATAAATAAATGCAAAGGGAATTTGGTGATCCTATTCTTCCCCTGAGTTTGACAGGAGTGGTTGCCTGCAGGATGTCATTGGCCGCATCCATTGAGCCCTGGTGGTCACTAAAACATTTTGATGAGCATAGAAATGACGTTAACCCCATGCCATGGCCATTTCAGTCACATCTTAGCACTTTTTAAATGGGACATTTTGGGTTGGCGCCTGAAGCTGTGCTTTCCACAAACTACCAACAGGAATTAAAAACCAAATCATGTAATCTGTCATGGAAGAACACTGTCATATCCTTCCAGCAGAGTTGCAGGCACTCATAGTAAAAGATCCCAGAGTTCAAACTGTTCTGATGGCTCTGGAGAGGTCCAACACAGTCATAAAGCTTAATATTTGCTTTACTTCGTATTTTTGGCTACTTGCATAGCATTTGGTTTTAATAGTGCAGCTTGTGAAAATATTTATTTGAGGACCCAAATTAGTTGGATCTACAACTATAAGCCAGAAAATACTTAAACTCTTGAAGCATGATTTAGGACAGCTGAAACAAGGCTGTGACTGATGATGGCTGACATAATCAACAAAGTCCTTCAAAGTCTGGCCCAGTCTCTACTGTATAGCCTCAGGCGGACCATGCATCAATCTGGAGACAGCACTGAGGTGGTTCTATACATCCAGTAGATAGCATCATACATCAAACAAACTCTGGATATTCTACCCTGCTCTTCGGCTGCGAGAGAAAGCTATCTGGCTTTAGCCCACACATGGCTTCACATGGAAAATGTACATGTGGAATGCTTAAATACACTAACAATTTGGTGTTTTTATTTTTAAACGGTGGACTTTCACTATTAAATCAGTGTTGCTATCTCACTTCACAATCAACACGCTCCTATTACAGGTAAAATAAGATGTAACAGTCGGTCGTTTTTTACATTTAAGGGTCAAATGTGCACCAGTGGTGCTGCTGGACTGTGTAAGGATAATATGTGAAACATTCGATACTTCCTTTAACGACTCATTCCACTGTTGAATAGTAAAATAGTTTGTTAGAAGGGAGTCGATGCTACACCCAAAAAGTGTGTGAGAGCCATGGTGGGCATCCTCTTACTCAGTTACACCTGATAAGAGCTGTTTGGTGCTGATCTGACAGATCTTATCTGATGTTATAAAAAACCTAAACTTCTGTAGTGCAGAGACATGTACAAATGATCAGTTATAGATAGAAGAGACGTGGAGCTGATTGGAGACACAGAGATGTACACTCTAACCACACTAATCTCTCTTTAAACTCATTGCTAAGAAAAATACAGCCCTGCTATTACTGTCCATACAGAGAGCACTGTGTACAGTAGGTGACAGCATACAGATGCTCTGTTGATACAGTATACACAGACAGCAGACACATCCTGTATGTATTACAGAGGACATGGCACCAGGAAGCCCACACATCAAACAAAGAGTCTTCAGCCTTCAGGCTGAGAGCAAAAAAAAGCCTTCATTGTGAAATGCTGTAACTGGAGCTTAACACAAACACAAACAATTTGGTCATATCCTGCACAGATGCAAACAAACAAAAGGAAGAGGACTACAAGAACAACAACTATCTGATGTCGTCATTACAACTACGGCTTTCTGGCAGCAGAATTACACCAGTCCACCAGTGCTCTTACATTTACAGCAAAATAAATAAGATGGGAGGTGAAAGAACTGCAGTCAGTGGGATATTTGACAGGACTATTAACAGAATTATTAAAGGAGCAACAGACTTAAGTAACAAGCAAAGGAATGAAAGTGGGCAAAAAGTGTCGACGAGTAAGGAAGAAAGACGGAGTTTGAGAGACCAAACAGGGAGAAATGGGAGGGAGAAGGGCAACGTCTGAGTGTAGGAGACGCAGGAATGTTAATCCTCTTTGTATGTCTCCCACCAATGATTAAACTTTTCTAATATCAGGCATGACGAGAAAAAATGGGTCATAAATAGGTCAGCTGTGGGTGAGGAGGAAAAAACAAGACCAAAGCCAGTGGGTCACAGCAGCACCGCTTTAAAATCACACATTGCAAAGCCACAAACAAGTCAGTCTTACTGCCTGCAGGCATTCGTGCACAGCACATCCAAAGCCTGTTTTTAGTTAGCATGTGTCAGCTACACTGGGACGGGTGTACATCACTAGTAAGTAGGACATGCATACATTTTATTCACCCTAAACTAAACCAAACTACAACTGAACTGCTGGTCCTGCTGGTGATTGTTCCTGATTATTCATTAACCACAATAGCCGGAGCCACGTGACATATGTAATACATCATGCCAGCTGCTACTGTGTGAAAATGGCCCAAGAAGCTGGCAGGCTGAATGAAGGAGTCATAGAGAACCACTTAGCAGCTACGCTAGGCTAATCAGAGGTGAGAGGTCAGTGCCAAACTGTGTGTGCTTAACCCCTATGCTTCCTGGAAATTGTGCTCTCTGGAGGAGGATGAAGAGACAAAAGAGTGCACATTTTCCACACTTAAGAAATCCCTGAGGCTCTGGGGACGTATCCCTCTTTTTCTCATTTTTTTTCCCTCCCGGTCTCTGTTTCCCCCTGCTCTCACCACTTTCAATGAGCTGCATCATTACCAGCAGATTTAAAGACAGGGCAGACGAGGAGCAACACAGGGAAAGTGAAGGGCAAGGGTGGGCTAAGGGGGGGCACATGTTTGTGTCTATTACACCCTCCTTTCAGCAGGGAGACAGATTGGAGAAGTATTTCCTTGCCTGTCAGAGGAAAGGCCCTCTCACAGGAGGGCTCAGACATCATAAATCCTCTGTGATTCTTTCCATGCCCCTCTCTCTCTCTCCCTCTCTCACTTTCTACGTCTCTCTGAGCCCATATTCTAGTTGTCGTGTCGAAAACAATCCGATTCATAATTTCCCCAGAGTGGCTCTGTGAATTAGCCCCTCACACAGAATAACAGGCGTAACTTTCACACGGTCCCTATTCATCAGCGTCAAACACTCTAAACTGGCACTAACCTCCAGGCCTGTCCAGCACCCAGAGAGCAGCCACACTGGACTGTATCCACTGATACTTCATTAAGCTCAAACAGTGCCACTTATCTCTGCGATTCTGTCATGTATTTCTATGTTAAGTACTATGTTCAAGTACTGTTTTATGGGGCCTTTATTGTGAAATACCATAGACACCCATATACCCACTTAGGCTGTTTCACACGCTCTCACTAGTCTCTCTATATATATTCTTCCATCAAAAGCAGTGCAGCAGTGATCATTAACATTCTTACACTGAAGGGCAGTTTTATCACTCCAACCACACGAAGGAGTCGCTCCCTTTGAAGTTGAGTTATAGTCGGCATCGGCTCTGTGTTTCATGCTAACTTCACATTTATCTGCAGGATGTATAAGTACTGCTGGTCTAATGAGAAATCTGTCACCGAGTGCTCTGCAATGGACTCATCCAACATTGATGAGCAACAATAGTTGAATCTGTTTGGGGGCAAGAGAGCCACTGTGTATCTGTATCTGCTAACTATCTGATTTACACCCTCACCTCTGGATTAGTTCACTTATCAGGCTGCTTACCGTTCCTCAGATTCTTTGCTGGAAGGGGGAAACCCACTGCATGAAGTTCTCTTTACACACACACACATGAGACCAAATAAGACACTGAATATAAAAACTTGATCTAAAGTGATACACAGGTGCCAGACAGTATTTATTTATACTGCACATGACTGCCCTCTTCTGGTCTTAGTCATTTCAAGTGATTTCTAAACTGTATGGTTTGTTGTGTTTCAAATATTTAGCATAAGAATTTTTACTTTTGCATATTATGGTTACTGTTATTTATCGTAATGCATGTGCCAATTCTGAAAAGCATTTCTGTCATTTTGGCATTAAATATAGTTAGAGATTTTGATGTCCAATCATGATCTAGCTGTTTCTAGGTTTGCTGTGGTAAGGTTTAATGAGGATTTGGGTTTTACGAGAGTGAAGTATTGAGCTAAGTTTAACTTTGTCAGGCCTAAAGCTGCAGCCTAGTGGCTCTTAAAGGCTCTCAGTTCTGGAAGGGAACTAACAGCTTCTGCTCTGACTGCAAAGACCTGGTCAGACGTTCAGTGGCACACCAGCTCTCTTTTCACTGCAGCCATTATATTTGCATGTACCAGTGATCTGTGTCCACTCCCAACAGGACAAGTTGTGAATTTTAAGATTTGTCCTCTGGTTTGGTGATTATTAAAAAAAACAAAAAAACATTATTTTTATTACAGTAACACAATTAAGCTGTAGGCAGCAGTGCTTTGGAATGAGTGGTGAAATGTAGGTACATTTACTCATGTACTGTACTTATGTACAATTTTGAGGTACTTGTATTTGAGTATTTCCATTTTATACGACTTTATACTTCTACTCCACTACATCTCACTAGCAAACATTGTACTTATTATTTTACTACATTTATTTGACAACATTAGTTTATATTACAGATTCAGATGATTCCGTAAACATATAAATCAACTAATAAATGAAGATACATTATCATAAATTAAATTCTAACAGCAAAAAGTAGTTCAAATTGGCTCAAACTTTACCAGGTGCAACATTAAAGTGATGAACACATTATTTTATCAATAATTACAATCCAATAATAGACATGTATATGATCCTGAAATGGACCATTCTGCATTATAAGTACTTCACCTTTGGTACTTTAAGTAAAAGATCTGAGTACTTTTTCCACCCCTGTTTGGAAAAATTTATTTTCATTACACAGTGCACAGGTACATTGGGGATGATGTAGGGCTGAACGGTCTGGTAACCTGTACATGACATCACCGACACTTCAGGTGTACATAACAGGTCAGATGCTATGAAAAAGTGCTGGCCTTCTGTTTGTGGACTTACTGCCCTGTGGTTTGCCCCTCAACCCCCCTCTCTCATTTGACTTCCTCTCAGGTGCCTGCAGAAGCAGAGAGGGTCCCATGTGTTAGCTCATCTGTCCCTTGACACACATTCCCTAAACAAGCACACTCCAAAACACCGCTGGTTGCCATGGCAGTGCTTCTAGCCTGAGTAAATAAGAGAGAGGGGAAATAATGTCCATAGAGGAAGGGAGTGTTGAATGTAGTGTGTGTGCGTATGTGTGTGCGTCTTTTCGCCCCTGTACTGCCGCGTTGGAGAGCTGCCTGGCAGAATCATTACGGACTGTGCAAACACATACTGACGTCTCGACTTAAGTCACCCCTGCCACACACGAACATGCACAAGATTACACAAGTTTCACATGCACAAACACACACACACACACACACTTACAAATATGCATTATTATTGCATATGTGAGCACACATTTTACCCATGTCCACCACAAATGTTCATTTCAGTGTCCTGCAGATGCTCACTAATTGCCACTGTTGCTGACACACATGTGCTCAATATTCTAATTGCATATTTCCTCATGTTTGTTAACAGAATTGCAACTTGTAGATCTGAAATAAACCATATCTACTCTCTGACTCTTCATCTTGTTTAGTCTGACACATAATGGTCAGCATGTTTAGTCTGGTTCTTTATTTTCCTTAAAATTTCCTCTAAATGCTTCATTGCTTAAAATACAAAGGAGCTTGGAGCATTCAGGAACCCAAGAACAGGTTATGAGTCAGCGTCAGGTAATGACATAATTACAATGCATCTAAACAAAGACACACGCTATTATACAGTAACACATTGCCAGTCTGAGGCACTTCCAGATAATTCTGATAATTTTGTTGGGAAATAATCATGATGCACATCCATGTATACATGAGCACACACATTTGTATTTCTATACTTGTGAGGTCCCTTACTAGGAAAGAAGTACAGTAATTTTAGTTAGGTCTGGCCAAAATCTCCACACGTTCCAAAAATGTCTCCACTATCAAGGTCTAAAACTTAAACTTAAACTCAAACCTAAACCTCACCACACCCTAACTTCACACTAATCTTAACTCTAAAAAATTATGATTTACGCTGTGTGGACTTGCATTTTGTCCCCATAAGAAAAACAACACAAACACACACACACACACACACACAGACACACACACACACACACACACACACACACACACACACACACACATGTAGTCCTTGCTTGGCCACAGTCCACTGTGGGTTCCATTTTTCAATCTCAGACTGAGACTTGGCGAACATACTGTAACCTGCGGACCCTCCTGCTACCCCTCACTCCCACTGGTTGCATATCACATAGTCTAGCAGTAAATCTTACTGAGGTTTCTTGATGTATCCTTGTTTTAGTTGGCACTGTTCTGTGCGTATATACAGTATATACGTATATATGTGTATGCACATGCACTTATATTTATATGTGCATATGTGAGTACAGTATGGTACTGTACAGAAAGTTTGTAGTGCATAGATCACATTGAGCATAATGTATTGTATGTGCACTCATGGCTTTGTTATTGCATATATAAAGTAGTGATTAGTGGAACCCAGCACTGCAGATGAAAATTTTAAAAAATGTCTCTGCTCTAAAAGATTTTGTTAATTTGTGATGTTGCAGTATAAAAGTTTTCTGCCAAATACTAAGGTTTCAGCTGAAATAATCTTTAATTCAATTTGGTCGACGTTTCAAACTTTTCATTTTAGCTCTCTTAATCTCCTCAATTTGCCAAAGTCCCAGTTCTTATGCCAGCTGTCTTTAAACTCACATGAATAACATATAATTTCAAAATATCAGCTTCCCCACAGTATACGTAGGAATGATGATAAAGAACACCTTAAAGAGATTTACTAGCTTCATTAGCTTTTGCAGTACACGTGAGCTGCCTTTAGTTTTCTTTCCATGTTGAACATACAAATGACAACAGAAAGAAAAGAACAAGGTTAATGAAGTTAAATAGTTCCTTGGTTACCACTACTGTAGGCAGTTTAAAAACAACCCATAAATCACACCTCAGTGGACTTTGCAGACACATAAACCATGGTTGGGACACGAATCGGACCAATTCACTTGCATGGCGGAACCACCCATTGCATCATCAAAAAGCAATGGCACCCTGGTCTATCTAAATCATATGACCCTGCCCAGCCCTCACTTGTGGCCGAGTGGGGGATCCTTTGGCAGGCACTAACCAAGTCAAGTTGGCCCTTTATTACATACCTAATAATCCAGGGTCCAAAGGCCACATCTGGAGCTAACCGAGACCTGCAGGCCTGAGACAAGCCAAAGAGCAGCCTGTCATGGTCAACATGGTCAACACACACAAGCAAAGCCTGCAGGGGCAGGACACAGAGTGATGTTTCAATCTGCATCCTAACTGTTTCGGTCAGGTTTGTAACAATTTATTACTCCACCTGCAAATAATAAATTCAGATTTCAAGCCTCCCTCTTCCTGTTAATTTAGAGTGGTAAGGCTGTCTTCTCTAAGCATGGGGGGGAAAAGCATATATCTGTGTGTGTGTGGTCTTATACGAGAGTGTGAAAACTCTATTTGGATAATTGGCATGCATATCCGTACAGTAAGTATATATTGGCCTTTGTGTTGTGTGTGTGTGTGTGTGTGTGCGTGCGTGTGTGCGTGCTGGGAGGTACTTGGCTATAAGTGTCTATGCTTATTCTTTATCTCCAAGTCTACGTGAGCATTAGCGACATGAAAAAGGCTTGTGTCAGTCTTAGCACCCCATAAATCTCCTCCCCACCCTGTCCCTGGCTGATGACATACAGTATGTCTCTGTCTCGCTAAACATTGTTGTGCCAAAACGTTACTTCTTCCAAGTGCCACGTCAGTGAGGAACACATTTTCATTAGCAGACCAGAACACACACGTAGCACTTTGCTTATGCAGTGTATACAATATACTCACACGGCGACACACACAGAACATGTCGATGCACACATGCATGCATGGGAACACACACAATACAGCGAAATAAAGTGGGAGAAAACTTCAGAGTGGACAGAGTGCTACATTACATATAAAGCATTGAGTACAACCTCTTAGGGGCAGATGAGGAGCAATGGGACACACAGCAGCAGCCAAATACAGGGAGCTCATGTGATGATGTGGTCAGCAGTCTGCTGCATGATGGATCTCCAGGTACAATTAAGCAAACAGCTCATTATCAGCAGCTATGATGGATGTACAGTACAGTAGCAGGAAGGCAGGCCTTTCCCTGGACACCTTGGATCCACACTCACCTGAGAGACATCATTGAAGCATAACACACAGAAATTACATTGCTGATCTCTGTATCATCTGACATTTTCCCCAGGATGCCTATATGTGCACCTGAGAGACATAAATCACTGACACCGGTTTGAGCGCGGGCCAAACACACAAACACACATCAGAGAGAACCGCCTTGGCACAGCTGTCAATCATGTCTTGGCAGAACATACCAGAACTGGAGGAGAAAACTGTAGGAAATGATGGATATTGAATGAATGGAATAACAGTCTTCCCACTCACACAAATGACAGGTACACACTCATCACACAAAGTACACATGCAGTGAGGTTAGCATAGCCCTCACAGGTAATTCTGTTTGATGGCTTTAACAAGCCATCACTTCCATTTCTCTTAGACTGTCTGTTTAAACACTCGTGGTGTAATATTACATTTTCTGTTTAGTCAGCCCAAATTGGCCATTTGGCTAACCTAAAGGAACAAGGCAAGAAGTATGCACAATGTGCACAGCAGGGCGGATTACTCCTCAGAAGTGATTTTGTCACTTTTACAGTATGAATATTTGAGGAGTGATGGAAGAGGAAAGATTGAGTGTTTTTAATTAAAATAAATTCAAACTTTGCATGCATGGAACACATTTTGGTTTTAGTTTCTTTAGCACCTTTAATTCGGGGTTCATTTCAGTTGGACTGTGTGTCAAACACATTTTCTCATATCAAATTCCGTCCATTTCTCCTGAGTTTTGTCAAGAACAAATTTTTGCTTCTTGTCCTAAAATTGACCTCTCATTGCCCACCCCAAAAGAAGCTTAAAAGCATTTCATGTAATGTAATTTGATGTGATGTGATGATATTCTGCTTGACATTAACTTGAATGGAACATGTACATACATAGTGATGCCTTTTACATGTGTTATACGTCTTGTTTTATATTTTATGTTATATTTTGTTGTATGTGGACCCCTGGAAGAGCAAATGGGGTTCCAAATAAAGAATAAAGATCTACAGCCAAAACATGCAAAAATATGCAGTTCTTTTTGCCTGCTTTGACTGATCACTACTGGAGCATAGAGACTGATTTGCAGCCAATAGCACAAACAGACTTTTTTTTGACACTACTGTGTCTTTATCAGAGTCAAAATGGACAATGCCATAAGGCAAATGAATAGAGTGAAATCAATGTGTGCTTCAGTCTTTTTAACTTTTGAAGTTTGTTATAACTGATCTAAAATGTACCCAGCTGTACATTGATGGAAGATGCAAAATCAACATTTTTCACTGTCACACAAACCCATGTGCACATTTCAGTCCTGGAATTCTATTATTAAAAAGTTCAATACATAGCTTTGACTCTTACTCTCTAATTTGTTCCCCTGTAATTCATTGGGTCAAAATGTGTCCAACACATTTTTCTTTCATTTTTGTCAGCTGTATCTGTCAATATGTTGTTGTTGTTGGTTGTGAGAGCAATTAAGTGGGTGGGTGGTTTTGTAACATGAATTTATAGACTTTCCACTGTATTGTTTTAATTTAGTTTACACAAGTTTCACACGCGTGCATGCACACACACACACACACATCCCTGGGAGTCCTGGTGCAGGCTGCAGGTAGACCCTAAAACGACTAATCTCATCATCTGCTGGACCAAGGGACTGCCAAAGAGGAAATATTGAGCACAGGTCAAAATTCCAACAAACACACATACACAGACATGCATTCAGACAGTCACACACATGGTCACACACACAGACCCTGCAACATAAATGTTTTTGTCCTGCTCCAACTGCAATTCCATGAGTTCATTCTTGTTAACTGGAAAGCCAAGTCCCTTTTGTTTAGAAGAAAGAGAATAATGGCTTGTTGGAAAGGGTCACCCTCCTTTACTTCCATGCTGGTGGTTGTTACGGATTTCTGAGGATTTAGAATAAAGCCATTTGAGGATCATGTCATTGTTCGGCGCAGCATGAATACACAGGGAATGGAAATTCACAGAATTTAGGTAGAGCTTGCAGTTCAAGATGTTTGGAAATGATGATGGAGAGATTAATGTGTAAAGCCAAAGTCAACTGCATGCCTATGTATATATTGCACCATGCAAACATGTGCACTGTATGTGCACGTGCATTACATTGCACGTGCATGCATGTGGGCATCTTTATAATCTGATGCTTGTGGGAAAATGCATAGCCTTGATCCAGTATTCCTGCTTAAATATACCAAAGACATCTAGATAAGATCTTCGGGAGCGAAGGAAAAAGTGTGGGAGTGATTTGGGGAGTGGAAGGCTGAGATTTGATGAGGTAGAAAGTGGGGTTTAAGGGATTAGGATGACCCCACCTCCCAGTAAGAGCACAGAGAGGAGCTCAATCATGACTCATGCAGACTGTTAGCTAGGAAGCAAAGTACCATACATGGCTGAGATGCACACAACCAGCACAGAGAAGAGGATATACCACATTACACATGGAATGTAAACGCATGCAAGTAATTAAATTTCTCCAGGCAGACAGACACACACACACACACACACACACACACACACACACACACACACACACACACACACACACACACACACAC
>JBBPCS010000573.1:10753470-10810637 GCA_037974645.1 Hollardia meadi | reverse complement strand
TAGATAGATAGATAGATAGATAGATAGATAGATAGATAGATAGATAGATAGATAGATAGATAGATAGATAGATAGACCTACTGAACAACTGCAGAGCTGTTTTTGTACTCGCAAAAGTTCAAGTGAATTTGTGCATCTTTTTGGTCAGCAGGCATCCACATATGTCCAAGTGTACCTTTGTGCATTTGATGTTACAAAGTGTCCCTGACCCTGAAGCTCTGTAGCTGTGACAGAGTCTGTGAAATTCAAAAAGGTCACTGGATGAACTGCTGTCCTGTGATGTCCTGTGCTCTGTCACGTCTAACAGGTATCATCCGCCTCTACAGGAGAAAACAAAGCTTGAGGAAAACTGAACTCTCTTACATAGCCTTGGGGCGTTAGCTGCATTGATTTTAAGTCTGTGCAGCCATGCATTTTGCTGCAGGCCTGCGAGCAAAAAGTACCAAGTGCATAAATGATTGTGTGATATGTCCAAGATCTGTTTTGAACTGAATTATTCAGATGTGCTTTTCCTCTTAGTTCCAAGCCAGTGGTACATGTTAATGTGAAATTACTCAAACTTTACACTGCTGATCTTTATGTGCACATGCATTTACAGTATTACATATCATAATAAATCAGCCCCTACAACCAGATTTCTGAATAAATCAAGGTTACATCTTGTCAAGTTGTGTGAGTCAATGGGATATGAGAGCAGAGCTTTCTTGGGTGTTATTTGAAACAATTTGCACTGATTGTGCCGGCATGCTGCACTGGCATGTTTGTACACACGCAGTCAAGTATGTTGACTATTGACTACTTTGTGGTTGAAATTACCATAAGACATAAGACAGGTTATTTGCCATTGTACGTATACGACGAAATTGTGTTTGGTGACTTCTCCCCGACCAGCAGCAAGTCAAACTAAATATGAGATAAAACATATAACAACAAGATAAAAACAAAGAGACAAACAACAAGCAATAAATAAGTCAATCTATAATAAATAGCAGCAGCAGGTTGTAGTGCAGACAGTTCATCATCAGTCCGGTTATTGCAGGGTATAAAGTGCATATTGCTCAGGTTTGGGAAAGTGTGTGTGCATGTGTTGTGGATGGGAGGGTGGGGGTGATGGAGGCTACAGCTCTGGGGAAGAAGCTGTTCCTCAGTCTGTTAGTCCAAAAAAAACAAACACCACGAAATGTAATGTGAATTAAACTAAAATGACACTTCCTGCACTGCACTCTGCACTGCTATTTTACCATCTCCCCTATGTTTAATAAAAACTAAAAGTATAGTACACACACAGACAAACTGAGTATCTCTTTAAATCTTAATTTACTTGCTGAACTGAACCCCTTTGATCGTCTAGTGAGAACAGATCATTGACAGTTTTGTGGTTTTCACAAGAACAAAAGTATCTCCAGCGTGGCTTCAGAAAAAGAACAAAGAATAAAGGAGCGACACAGTCATATGGCACGTGACCCTACCTGTTAAGGTACAAGGAGCATGCTTTTAAAATCCCTCCCTTTCCTGCCTCTGTGAATGTCTCGGGCTGCTGGTGTGGGCAGATCAAGCTAATATAATGTGATGTGAAGTTGGTTCTACATCCTGAAGGCAGCAAAGCACGAGGGCAGGCAGAAAGGTCTCAGATGTGGAAAGCAGTTTGACCTTGTGCATACGGATTGAAGGCACAGGGGTAATGTTTCAACTTCCATTTCATGACAATTATTTTAGCTTGCACATCAAGTCTTCTGACATAATTTAAAGGAAATGATCTTTCATTTAAATCAATAAGGCGTTTTTTTTCTTTCTGAAGGTCAAATAAAGGGTTTTTGTGCTTGAATCCCTTTAAAGACGGTGCTGGCCCCAGGTCAGCAGGGCACTCTTGTTGAATCATGTTTGATGTTCTGCGTTCACCTCAAAGGTGGGCAGGGAGGCAGTGCCATGCCCGTGTTTACAGACGGCAGAAGCTAGCAAGAATCTGAGCTGTACAGTACTGAGAATAAGAACAAAGCACTCAATGACACAGAGGAAGGAATAACAATGAGTGCTGTGCCGCAGTGTTATGAGATTCTACTGTGAACAAAGACACCGAGTGTGGTACAGGGGTTGTGTGTGTGTGCACGTCAGAAGGTTTGGGATTATTATCAGAGCACGAGGAGCATGTACCGTATATATCATTTCACTAATTACTGTTCCGTGCTCTAATTACAATGCAGCAGGGACACATTCAACTCTCAGATCCTAGCTTATATAAAATCTCTATTCAGATTCTGTTGTCAATCACACACACACACACACACACACACACACACACACACACAAAGGAAATAAAGTGTGATTCTTCTTCTTCCTCTTGGAAATCCGATCTGCTCCCTGTGCTCTCCATACAGCTGTCACTCCTCTCTTTCTTCATCCTTTGTCAGCCTTGCCTTCACTCTTCCCTGCTAAAATGTCTGGAAAGTAATACCAAAAATAAGACAGGCATATTTGAAATCTAGAGTATAAGTTTCAGGTAAAAAGAACATCATAAAAGGTTGTTGTGCCTCAAAATGACAGTTACTGGGCCGATTCACGAGACAGGCAGCAGTGTAAATCTAATTTATGATGACCCCAAGAGAAGATTTATTAAAGATGCATAGTAGATGCAAACTTGATGGTTCACTACAGTCCAGGGATTTTGATGGCTGGGCAGCTAGGTGTCTGCACATTTTATTAATTTTACTTTAAAGAAGCTGTGCTGACTAGAGAAATTGGGCTACGGACATTTGTCATAACAAATATGAAAGATCCAAGTGCCAAGTTTGTTAATAAAGACGGTTTCTGGACAGCCCGGCTAATGAGTGGACGGGAGAAATTCAAAAATCTCCGTCCACACACTAAAAGACAGAGCAGGAACTACAAAATCTTTGTTTGATTTACTTTTGCCTACTTTGGTCCATAATGGTGTTTTTTGTTTGTTTTTTTTACCACAAAGGACTGATGACAGGGCGCCAGAAATACATGCCATTTACAAAACCATTGCGCAGAAAAGCCTCCTTCTGTCATTTTCCATAATTTTTGGAAGCATAAACACATTTTCATTTATATGCACATAACTTAGAAAACTACTAAAATGTGCATGTTGCCTCAAAGGCAACAATGTGCCACAAAGGAATCTCAGTTTGCCACCACACTGCTGTTGCGTGTACAGAACTATAATAGCTACAAGTGCAAAAGTCAGCGTGACTGGATTCTTTCTGCAACTCTGCTGTTTATAATTAAAACTAGATTTAGAATATTAGTGTCTCAGTGCAATGTTTTGTTTTGTTCTATTTTACATCTGACCAATAAAATGATTTTTACCAAGCAACAACATGATGGTGATTCTCCAAGGTGTCAAACCACAATCACCGCTGAAACAATAAGGAGCAGGTCAGGTCAGCCATTAATTGGTCCTGATGCCCTCATCTAAGGTCAGTTTGGGTCTCCTTATTGTATAAGGCCAACGAGGCCCACAGACCTTTGCACCATAACCAGTGGTGGAGGAAATGATTCTTTACCTAAGTAGAAGTATGTATGTAAGTATGAGTTTAGAGGGACAATCAGTGACCCTATTTTGTGGTCACTTTTGTAAGGGGTCCTCTTTAACAATGTATTATAATGTTTAATGTAAAATCTTTTTTTTTTTTACATAGCTACCAAAGAAATATATTGGAGTAAGAAATACTGTACATCACACCAAAAAGTAGAAGAATATTATGATATATGGTAAATGTACTTAGTTACTTTCCACCACTGACCATAATGGTGAAGAATACGCTGAGCACAAAGCAAACCACCACATCTAGCTGCAGCTATATAACTGCTGGATCATCATTCCACATCTCATCTATAGTTCTAAGATTTATGGAGTGAATGAAAAGTTAAGATAACCTACTGTATATAGGCACTGAAATGAGGTTATCTGCACAATGAGCTTACTTTACACAACAAGATGAGAAGCTCAGCAAATTGAGGATTATCTCATTCTGCTACTTTCTCTGCATTGAGGGAGTCAGCTGGGGTTTCTGCACCGTAAAGCTGCCCTGCAGATGCCTCAGTTTGCTATTGCACCAGCCCGGCATTACTGAGTAGAGTTCGGACACATGGAAGGGACTTTATCTCCCACATGACCTGTGAATCCAGGAGAAGGTAGAGGAAACTGATGGGAAAGAAGGCATCTGGTGGAAGCTGGGTAACCCTGGTCCAAATGTCCAAATTCACATATTATTATATGATCTTAATGTGATGTTATCTTGATGTCAGTCACCATTTTAGAGTTGTTGTTTTTTTTAATAAATCAAAATAGCAGGTCAATTCAGTCTAACGTATCATTCTATTATGGTGTGATGAGGGTTGCATTAGAATGGTTTGCCCTCCTCAAACAAAACCTTTTGTGCCACCTAGTGACTGCAAGCTGACATACATGATGGCATCATTACTAGATATGACCACTGGAAGGCAGCGTTTTTTTTCTAATAGTATAATTTGTCACATTGTTTATGGAATATCTGTGAAGGGCTGTTGGTTTGAGGATAAAAACAGCTTTTTCACCAAAGAACAGCTGGAAATGCCTGGATGGGGTACAGGAAATGTGTAATGCTCTTAATTTACTCATCAAAAACTTGAATGTCTGTGAATGTATGTCCAAAAACAACTGGCTTTCTCGAGCTAAATGAAGGTGAGGACTGCTTTACTGTTGAAGATTTCCTCCATGTTTTAAGACATACATAGAAATTCTCATATATGTGTCTGACATGGTTTTTGAAGAAAAAAAAATATCAGATTAAAATCCTCACAATGGCACCTATTCCTTTCTCCCTCATTAAAAATTCCAGAATATATGAATATGCAAATATGTTTCATTTTACAAGTTTAACTGCTGGACACAAGATGTCTCCTCCTTCACTGTAAGGTCCATTCTCAGTGTTTGCGCAATGGAGGTTGGTTTCCAAACTATTTGTGATGTCAAAAAATCATGCTCATATGCCTGCATCTTAAAAGCAGATTTTCATTGAGCACATAGAACATTTACCCTGTTAAAGTCCACTTTAAAAACAAGAAAAAGGACAAACAATCCAAAGTCTCACTTATTTATTATCATACATTTCAAAAATAACACATCAAACTGTATCAAAAAGCTTCATCAAGCTTCCAGCAACCGGAAAAAGTTGGTGATAGACAATTTTTCAGAGGCACAGTAGGTTTTGACACTGTTACCATGAACATTTTAATATGAGAACATCAGTGTTTCAAGTTTCTTTCCCTGCACAGCAAGGAACGTCTTTTCATGAGTCTGGCCCTGCAGCTATTTTTTTTATTATTATTGCTGATCTCTAGGCAGAGCTGACCAGCTGACACTTTTCAGAAAATATAAACCAGTGACTGGCTCCAATTCATAGCGCTGTTACTTGCAGAACCACTGAGTTAAAGCAGCTCTAAATGTGCAGTCACGTGTATGTTTGTTTGTTCTTCTACATCAACATACCGATCTGTGGTGTTTCCATATCACACACATAACCAGAGACATGGTGGGTAAAACATAAAACTTAACTCAGTTTTAACACTTTGAGTAATGTGAATACAAAGTCACAAAGTTAACATCATTTCAAGCTAATATTCATACAGTATATCAACTCACACATCTACATCTTCATATATGGCTTCTTGCAATACTGGAGGTGGATATAATAGTTAATGTAAAAATACATCCACACATTATATCAATACTTGGGGACAATTTTACAGTAACTTATTTGCCTAACAGTAATCAATTTAATAAATTCATTATTACTAACTTGTTCACTTTTTGAGTTACACCACTGAAATACAAATCTACATGGTTAGTGTGAGTAGCATCGGATAAAATTTAGGAAAACCCTGAGGAGCCAGGAGCGGGTCGGAGGTTTGTCCTGCCTTTATCATACAGGTGACGATGTGTCTCCAACAAGGTACAGTGTTGTGTATTCCTGCCATCTGATCAGTATCATTAAAAAAAAAAAGAAAAGCCAGACATTATGAGAAACCATTCTATTTTTTCAACCTACAATACAGTTTCACGTGTAACTGTAAAGGTGTTGTTGAGCTGATCAAATTAATTCAAAATAGCTCCAGTTTCTGAAACATCAGAACAGTACTCAGGAGAGACGAGCGGGCTGTGTTGAGGGCTGGATCTCAGAGGTTTTAGTCAAGTCAGTGGAGTATTCTGTGGAGGTATCTCTCTGGGTTGTTCTCTCCTCCTCTCCTCAGTCCTGAGCTGCTTCTAACCGGTCTCTCAGAAGTCCCTGCAGGGCCCTGGCTCTCAGTTAGTACCAGTGTGGCCCCTGTACCTCTTCCTGTTGTCCCTGTGGAGTTGTGTCGGTGTGGATCTGGACTGCTATGTGCTCCATCCTCAGAATCACTCTCCCCCACAGGGTCCTTCCCCTGGCTGCCTGGCAAGCTCTCCCCGATCCTGAACAACATAAATAGTTTTGTTGAACACAATATGCATACCAAGTGATTAAAACGTCATTATGATTAATTTTGAGAACTTCAGGTTTGCAGTTTTTCTACCTGAGATGATTAAAAGCTTGTAGCCAGTGTGAGCCCAGTACATCCCTCCCGTTAGTCCGTAGCCCTCTCCTGTGACTTCGGGCCCGCAGTCCAATTAAGGCCTGAGCCAGTTCAGCCTCATCCCTGTGGCCCCAAACAAGCTGGGCCCTCTGCTCCGCATCCTGGTCCCCAGCCGCCCTGAACAGTCTCTGGAGCTGCCACAGATTCACATTGCTGAAAATGTTCCCTGAGCCAGCCTTCCTGCTCCTCCTCTCGGCCAGCCGCCAAAGCGAGGAAGGGCCTGCCACCATGGAGGAAGGTGGAGTGGCAGGTCTGGTATCCATCTGGAGGAAGACAGGAAAAGGTGGCATAGACTGCGCTCTCCACTAAGGAACACAAGTTGTAACTCATGTATGTGTTGACAACGTAAAAGATGCTTAAATATTTGTGATAAATGTGTGACAGAGTGCAACAAAGCAGAACACAACATAAAGCGGGCTACATGAGCACAGGCTGCGCCACAACACCTATGGACAGCTGTCACAAGTCAGCCAGTCAGCTGTGAGTCTTGATTCTTTAATCCTACTTTAGGAAGTTAGTGACGAGCTGCGCTTGAGAGCCTATTAAAGTGCAGATGGAAACTTCATCTCTCTGTAGTCACACATTTTAAGTGGGTCGCTAACAACAGAGCTGAGTGACCAAGATCATGATTGCGTGTGGGTCAGTAGCCTTTCCACTCTGACACATCTTTCTTTTAGCTTGACAGAATAATCTCACACAAAAGGTCCACTTATACTGGCTCCCTCTGGGGCTTTCAACAGCAGATCAACTCGCAGGTGAAGAATGAAGATCAGGAGTTATCATGTGTCACACCTACTAATTCCTCAGTCAGAAATTAAAGTTATCTTTTAGTTTGTCTTCATTCTTCAGATTCTCTCTGTCACTAGAGGTCAAAATCTCTTATTTTTCCCTATTAAGTCTATGAATGCACTTCAAACTATTTAATTTATCTTCAGCCCTGCACTACTGACACTTATAACTAATATTCTGTGCAATAATTCCGTGGTGCAATAACACTTATTTACACTGTATCATGCAGATTTTTTACATATTTATTTTCTTCTTTTTCTGTTTTATATATATATATATACATATACACATACATATACATACAATGTATGTATATTATACATATAGGTTGTAGTATAATGCACATATTTTTCAAATTTATATTTTCTATTACTATAATTCTCTATGTTCTGTTGTATCTTCTGTTTTTACGGGTCTATCCGGGAATACAAAGGAAAACAAAACACTGCGTCACAATCGACTTATGCGGGAAAATGTAGCCTACATTGGCCTGTGCATAATTCCTACAGTAAGTGGGTTATTTGAGGACATAACTGATCTTGCATGAAGATTATAGACATTCTGGGGTGCAGAGACAAACACGTTCACCTACATTAGAAGTAGGTTCTTGACAGCCCACTGTTTTTAAACAGACTGTTACGGCAATTGGAGCAGAAATACTGGATACGCTATGCATGACTCTGAAAAAAGGACGTAGGCCTATCATCTTTGTGGGCCTACCGTATGGGATAAAATACTCTGCAGTGACTGAACAAATTACTGTAGGCCTAGTCCGTGCTGGGTTTCATTAGGCTGTAAACAAGAATCTTGTGAGAGTCATGTGAAAAATGAGGACATCTGCTTACCCGAAGATTGATGTGTTCAATGCACTCTGCTCCTACAGCATTTCCCTCCGAGATGTGTTGCCAATGACAGCCGCCACAAAGGCTAAAATGTAGGACAGTCTGCCCTACAGTTTGTCTGTTTTATATACAGTCAATTGTCCAGCCTCATTTGGAATCACGTTGTGTCCTTAAGCCGACTGTCAATCACAAATCAATGTCGCCAAACAACCAATGGCGGTAGAGAGCACTCCTGTTCCCTCCAACGGCACTGGGAAAGAGCGTTGTTTCGACCAATCACGCGTTTGGGGAGGAGGTGTCTGCCCCGCCTCCTGGCCACGTAGGGTGTGTTTGTACGGTGAAATCCATTGACGTCAATGAGCCTGGCTGGCACGAGCGGGTCTGCCAATTAGGTGAGAAGGAAGTTAACGTCTGAGCATCCTGCGCTGAAACACGCAAACAGGATGACGCATGGGATCCCAAACATCTGGGCTGTATGAACCGACGCTGTTGCTCCAACTTTCACCGCTTCTCTGTTATGTTTTGTCCAGTGGAGTAAGACACATATTTGTATACTGGCTTGTAGTCAATGAAAGCCTGAGAATGATTAGGTTTTGCTCAAACTTGCCATACTTTTATGCAGCACATTCTCTCCGAAAGGACGGGAGGGGGGAAAGGTCACACATCCCAGGGGGGAAATGCAGCATGGGGGGGGGGGGGGTGCATCAGCAGATGAGTGGCCGTGGATGAATCCAGCAGAGGAGGAGCCGGCTTTGAATTACAGGCCGCCCCCTCTCCATCACCCAGCCCCCCGATACAGACGCTACATTCAACAGAGGAAACGGAAAAGACGAAACATTCAAGAAGGTTTTTCATTTCAAAACCCCGGGGCTGTGGAAAGAACAGAGAGTTCCTTCTTATACCTAAAGGTGGTCACTTTTTGGCTCCACTGTGAGACAACAAACCCGGCCCTATACACCCCATTCGTCCCACTTCTTGCCCATCTTTTTTCCCAGCTGTTTGCAGCTGGCAGAAAGCACCCGCCCTGTCCGGGAAAAAGGGACCGACCGTGACCGGAGGAGGAGAGAGATGCCACCCCAACCTCCACAGCCGCAGGTGAAGGAGAATATCCTGAAGTTCCTCAAAAGTTTTTTGGGAATCATCCGGATCCTGCAGATTGCGTTCGGTGCCGGGCTGTGGGTCACCATCGCCGCCAACAAATACGAGGGATCTATCCACTTCGTCCTGTTCGTGGCCGTCCTCTTCTGGCTCCTCACCCTCGCCCTCTTCTTCCTCACGCTTCTGGACAAGCAGGACCTCGTCCCGCTGCTGGGAGGGGAACGTTGGTTGTCCACCAACTTGGCGCACGACGTGGCCGCCGCCACGCTCTACCTGCCGGCCATAGGCGTCATGATCTACAAGACGGATCGCAACTCCTACTGCAACTTGGAGCAGTACACGCACCTCTGTCTTTACAAGGTCTACCTGACAGCCGCCGTGTTTGCCTGCCTGTGCTGTCTGTCTTACCTCCTGTCGGTTATTTATGGAGCGTGCAGGAAGTGTCGAGGAGAACAAACGGTCATCTGATGGGACTTATGGGAGGGTGATGGCAACAGGAAGGGAGGGAGTGGGTATCCATAACAAGATGAGGAATAGTTAACTTCACTGTAAGCTACTCTTGTCACAGATTAGTCCCCGGAATCATCCAAAAGTCACTCCTCACAGTCAGGGTGGGTGACATGTGAGAACCCAAGCAGGTCAGGGTACAGAGGTCTAGCAGCAGGATGGGAGTCTGATTGGAAATGTTTTTAAAAGATGAAGTAGCCTAATTGTACCCCTTTATTAAGGCACAAGTGACATGTGTTTGTAGTAGTTAAGGCCATGCCTCCAAAGTTTGTTTATCAGTAATTTAATGTTATTTTCCCTCATAAAGAATCATTATAATATTTCTGTGTGGACCTATTATAGAGTGCTCACAATATATTCAGTTTTAAGTTTGTGATACGCCTAACATGTGTTTTGTAGATTTGTGTTGGTACTAAAACCTCTCATAAGATCACCATAGTTGTTGTTTTTTATCAAAGGGTTATTTTCGTTACCTTTTTTAAAAAATATATTTTTATGTTTTTGTTCAACGGCAAACTATGCTGAACAGTTACTGAAGCGTGACGGACTAAAACGCTTGGAAATCACATTGACCAGCTCCGTTCGTTGTGTTGTCTGACTCAGTTTTTATCAGTGCCTTCTGTCAGAATGCTGTATATTCAACAAGGTTGTGACGACAACAACGCCACAATATGGATGTGATTGGTGCTACGTGTATGCTGAACAAAAAATATTACTAAAGTGTTCATTATGTAAAGCCAAAGATTTAAAAAAAAAAAAAAAAGCGTACAAATAAAGACCAGTAAGTGAGAGCCAGTGAGATGTTTCATTGGTTGTGATCCTGTTGTATTGGTACAAAGAAGCATTTAGACAAGCTGCTGGAGGAAAATGCTTTGCTCATTTTGTTTGGGTACTTTAAGTTACATTTAGAGAAAGCTGGGCCGTGCACACATATTGTGTGTTTGGTGGCTTTTCCCAAATGAAACACAGATAGGGATAGGCTGATAGCCCTCAAGAACTTCCTGTTTGGAGATAAAAGCCTTGGCCGTGCGGCAGGGATCTTTTCCATGCTATGCCACTTGACCACATGAAAGACATAGATCCTCACACCTATCTGTGTCTGTATAATTGAACAGTGGTTCTCAAAGTGGGGTCCAGGGACACCCCAGGATTATTTTGGGGGGTCCCCATGCAGCAAAAAGGAGAATAATTAATCTACTATAATTCTATCCATAACTAACACAATGAATGTAATCAGATGGAGGATCCTGAGACAAAATCTTATCAAATGGGGGTCTGTGATCAAATATCTACCAGTAGGGGTCCTTGACTTGAAAAAGTTTGAGAACTACTGTAATATACAAGGAGAGGGTCACACCGACACCCACACAGACAATGTGAGTGTCCTGTATAAAAGAGATTGTGTGTGCGCGCGTGTGTGCGTGCTAATCTGGAAAGGGGCTTGTTCTTACTGGAACAGTCTGTTGGGGTTCTGGAGGTGTGTTAATGTTCAGCCAATGAAAATGAAGCCAAGTGGAAGAGGATTCAACATCTCGAGTTGTTTTGGTTGCCTTCATGCAGTCAGCAAGAAAGCACCAGTGCTATGTGTGAACAGCTGTGCAATTCTCTGATAAATTCATATTTATACTTTGCAAACTTGTTGATGGGCCGTGAGAAAGTGCTGCAGATAGCTCACACATAAACACACACTGTTCGCTTTTTTTGGCCACTTCTCTTTCTTTTTGAATGTGATGAGTTATTCTTGGAGATGAGCATCCGAGACGAATTGTTGCATCGCCAGATTCGCAATCAAGAATCGAAACAAAGGCAAGGCAACAAAAGTTCAGAGATTAGACTATAAAAGCAGCAGCAACACAATAAATGAAGGTAATATACAGAAAGTGGAGGGCAATAGGTGAAGGAAAAAAGAAAGAAAATTCTGCTTATTTGCAAAAATCCCTGACTTATTTAGTGCTTACATTTCAGAGGCACAAAAAAGTGATAAAAACAGACAGCTCAGACTGCAAGCAGGAAAATCTAGCAGAAAAATGCTACATTAATTTGGTATTTTATTCAGGTAGTACTTCCATGTAAAATTATGTTGAAAGAGCAATTGTGCAGAATATCATCCTTTGGATCAGTGGACTTTCTATGACACAGGAAAAAATGTATGTGTGCTGAAGGGACATCTGTGGCCAGAGTTACGGGAGTGGAAGGGTTAATGTTAACCAGCTGCAGCACCGGATATAAATCTAACACTTCTAACGGAGTAGAGGAGGCCCCCCCCTTACCCCCCACTCTCCCACCCAAGCTTTCCCCCCTCTGAGATTTCCACAAAAGTGTTGTCCTGTCCACGTGTCGGCTCCAGTGGAAACACACTGTTGTATTCAACCAAATGGAGGCAGGACACAACAGCTATGCGTGCTGCGTAAACAAGCAGCTAAAACTAGGGTTCAGTTTGATATTGATAGTAAACATGGTGAATCAGTTAAGTTTTTTTGAATGACTCACAACCTTAGACCAGAAAAGGATTCTCCACATATTCGCTGAAATTCTTTTTGAGTTTACCACATCAACAGGCCCCAGGCTTGCTGGATAGCCCACACTTCATAGATGTCATAGCTGTTCATACTCTGTGCCTGAGCCCATGTTTCAATTTAATCCTTATCCAAACAAGAGAGCCTTGTAACCAGGTAATAACACGAATTTGGAATCTCATGATACATCCTAACAGTATTATAAGGGCGTGGGCACATCAAGAGTGAGGTTATTGTATTTCTTTCCAGCTACACAGGCGGTAAAGAAAATCTAGACAACTTGGTGTGAGGATGTATATTAAGCTAGGCGCTTCTCTGAAGTGCCAGCTGATATTTATATTGGCTACTCAACCAAGACATTTCCTGTAAGCGCGTTCCAACATGTCTGCAAGAGACCAACCATCCAATAGTCATCATAGCCCCTCCAAATGGTTCCTCTGGCCCTCCCTTAAAGCAAACAGCATCACACATGCTGTTGCCATGGACTGATGTCAGTTAACTGAAAAACTGATTAACTAATTCCCCGCCAGAAAACCTAAAATTGTGTTCTGTCCAAATGGATGGCAATAACATGGCTGTGAGTCATGACTATAAAGCACTGGCAGGATTGCCGTAAAGAAATTGTGAGAATGTCTTTTGTAAAAGAAAATCAACAGAACAACTTGCAACTTGCAAAAATGCATCTTGTCTCCCGTGTCCCTACACAGTGGTGTACAGAACATAGTGTTAGCTACATAAGAGCATCAATGGAGCTGACAGGGAACACGTCATGTTCAGACCTACTTTACCTGGCCAGATGATTGACATGAAGGTCTTCTTGCTAGAATAAAATCTTCTAATACAACCCTTTGTTGCTTCAAGAGTTTATGTGATTGTGTAACAAAATACGTGTAACACCAAATATTCACAAAACAAAAAGAAAAGACTCCTGACCTTAAAGTTCACCATTTTAAAAAAAAGAGTCAATCTTAAAACAATACTGACATGGCCAAATTAGAAGGGTTTGTGGCCACTGTAATTGGTCCTGTCCATACCGGTTGTGAAAATGAGAGATCTGTTTCGAAAGTGATTCCAATGTAAGTGAAGGGGGACGAAATTCACAATCCTTATGAGCAAAATTCCTTTCTGAAGTTCAACCAAAGCAAATGAGGCTCAAGCTGCCCCAGATAGACAGATGACATGGGTAATTTACAAAGGCCTTCTTTGTGCAAGACTTCCTCTTTCTGTTACTATCCCCACACTGTAGCTCAGCAAGGAAATGCTGTCCTTCACAAGTGAATTTTGCAATAAAAAGACTTTAAATTTGGAAGATACCCGATTGACTGGACTAACTGCTGAAGCCTCATATTTCTTTATGCGGAAATTAGGAATAAATATTTTTCACAGAAAGAAGACCGTGGATTTTGGCCCTAATGTCTTACATTGTAACAACTTTAAGAAGGAATTTTAGGAGGAACAATTGAAGTTATTGAAAACTCTTTCAATGCACAAATAATGTCAACTTTACAGACATGAAAAATGTGAACCTATCCTTTAAACATATATGAAATATGTTTAGTTTTTTAGTTTTTTGTTTTTTACTGTGCACAGTCCTGACGTTCATCTCAGTAGCCATCCAAAATTTGGGTGGGTAATTCCAACTATCCAAATGTGTCTGCCTCTTTTTTTCCCTGCTGAAAGCCCTTATATCCCTTCTCCTTCTGGGAGGCTACATGTACACACATGAAACATGAAAACACAGACGCACGCATGGCAGCGCCCTGTTAACCACTCTTTCATCAAATACTGCTGAGATGCACATTCCACTGCAAAGGAGAGCGAAAGAGGAGCTGGTAACACGGATGGGGACTTAACGGAACATGAACAGAACAAGTGAATGAGCAGGGGAAAAAAACAGAAGTAAAAGGGGGAAGGAGAACACAAAGATCCAAGCTGGAGTCTGAGATTGACATTTGCTGTCTGTGTAAGGCATGAATTGGCACACTGTTTGGGGCGTGTAAGCCTTGTAGAGTGCCGCTGTCATTTGCCAGTTTATAGTTTCCTAACATGGTGATTGGGGTTCCACATTGATGCCACATCTGTTACAGGACACCCCCCCCCTCACACACACACACACACAGTACCTCTGAATGGGCACAGTTATAATGTGTTGCGTGAGGGTAATGGCTGCCAGTGGTGGGAAACGATGCTATTTATAGAGCCTTGAAAATACCACTGCTTCGTTCACTCTTCTAATCTTTAGCCAAGATGTTGAGAGTGTGTTACAGAGTGAATGAGTCTGGGAAAGTTAGAGAGAAAGGGAGGGGGGTCACTGGGTGGATGAATTCATTAATTTCCTGTCTGACATTTCTTAAATCTTGGGCATGTACTAGAAACTTACGTTCGCAACACGTCTTTCACCAACTGTAATTTTCACCTCTAGAGCATAAAGCATAATGTAGCTACAATAAATAACTAAAGCATAATGTTAAAGAGTTGGAAGTGATGATTAGTGCATCTCTAGTGCAGTGTAAGTGGACAGTGTAAGTTCTTATAATATAACTCACATGGCTCAGACCTGTTTCCTTGCAGCATCACTTTTCCCACAGCTTTCACACACACCCAAGTCCAAATTCTTTACATCATACAGCTGTTTTAAGGAAACAGCTAATTTTAAAAGCTGTCCCCCCCCCCCCCTTCTAATTAAATACAGCCCCTTCATTTATTCTGGTCATAAAATTAGCATGTGTCTAAGACCATGATATTTGGGGGGGAAAAAATCACATGTGCATTATTTGATATACTCTTAAACTGCATTATCAATAGTTTTGTCACAACAGCAGCAGAACTAAGCCAAAAAAAAAACAAAACAAAGAAAAATTGTGAGAGGAAAACATGATATCCAAAGGTATGACATCAGAAACATCATATAATTACTGATGGACTTCATAGCACTGATAACTACCCTACATATGTGTTTAAAGTCATCACTTCTGATTGCTCAAGATTGTGAACAACAATTGAATTTACCCACTAGGAGGTGTAATATGACTTTACAAAACATATTATTCCCAGTTTGTTTCATTGATTTAACTTACATTTTCCTAAAGTTGGTTTCTCTTTACCCTCTGAAGACGTCCACTGAGAGTAGACATGCCATTTTAAAATAAAACAAACAAGATAATAAACATAATCATAAAAACTGTAAGGTGCTCTTCTAATGGTTTGATGCAGCTGTTCACAACCAAAAACTGATACTGTGTATCTTATAGTCTGCAGCTAAAAAGCAGAAATACACCTGTAGAATTGCTTCTTTTCGAATATACACCGGTCAGCCACAACATTAAAACCACTGACAGATGAAGTGAACAACATTGATCATGGCTACAGTACAATGTTCTAGTTGAAAACTCTGGGTCCTGGTATTCATGTGGATGTTCGTTGACCCATAAGACCCACCCAAACATTGTTTCAGACAAAGTAAACCCCCTCATGCCAACAGCACTCTATCAGCAATCTAAATGGGGTTTTTTTGTCGATAGATAGATAGATAGATAGATAGATAGATAGATAGATAGATAGATAGATAGATAGATAGATAGATATGGTGTAATATAGAAACACAATGTAATCAATAAAGTCAATAAAGTAGGCTACAGCACAATGTACATTGTGAAGGTCAGGGAACACTCCCCACCGTTGACGCCTACCGCTGTCATTGGTCGAGGAATAAAAGACACGTACTTTGCCGGAATCTAATTGGATGTGAAAACCAGGAAGTAGGGGAGTAACCAATCCACGCGATAAAAATGCTTTCCGGTTTGACAGTTACAGAGTGGACTTGTCTTCTTCTCTGTCATTCTCTGCATCTGGTTTTAAAATTGTTCATTTAACTATTTTCACCCTCCCCATTTAACTCGGGCATAGCAGCCTATAGTCAATCATGGCTGCCCACAAATTGGTGTTGATTCGCCACGGAGAGAGCAACTGGAACCAGGAGAACCGGTTCTGCGGCTGGTTCGATGCAGATCTGAGCGAAACTGGGGAGAAAGAGGCGAGGAGAGGTGGACAGGCTCTGAAAGGTGAGGTGGAACTCATTCATTTTTCACTGGAATGTCACATGAAATGCTGTGGGCTAATGCAAAGCTACGATTATGTAACAGCCGCTGCATCAAACCATAGCCCCCCTACCCCCCTGAGCGTGTGAGGACTAGCCTATGTGGAAGTTGTGCAAAAGTGATGAATTTATGTGGCTGCACTCACTGGTACAGCGCTATTACAGGGCCATAGAGCAGTAGAATTAAAGTAGAATGCCTCAAAAAATATAGGATCTCTATTAATTTTGTGATCCTTTAGATCTTTGACCTCAGAGCAGCCTACAAAAGGAGCAGAAATAAACCCAATGTAAAGCAAAGTGGACTTCATTCAAATGTCATACTTTCCTGTTTTTCTTTATGGACATTTTTTGATACTGGAGCTGTATAATTTTTTCTCTCCTTCTTCTAGACCTACTATAAAAGCACCTTTAACTCATTCATGCAACCAGACTTGTTTTTTCCAGAAGACATTGTGTGAAATTTTACTAACCAAACAAGTGGGCAGAAAAGTGGAATTTTGTTTGCAGCCAACGCTTTACGCTCTTGCGTCTCTCACTTTCACAGATGCCGGCTTTGAGTTTGACATTTGCTACACCTCTGTGCTGAAACGGGCCACTAGGACGCTATGGCTGGTCCTGGATGGCATTGACCAGATGTGGGTGCCAGTGCATCGCACCTGGCGGCTCAACGAGCGCCACTACGGAGGCCTGACTGGGCTAAACAAGGCAGAGACGGCTGCCAAGCACGGAGAGGCTCAGGTGAAGATTTGGAGGCGCTCGTTTGATATCCCTCCTCCCCCAATGGGTCCAGACCATGACTACTATGCTATCATCAGCAAGGTAAGATATGATATCTGCAGTACATACACAAGACAACCAAAGAGCTTTGTTGGCCTGTGAGGAAAGACATGCTTTTGTGCATATTGACCAACTATCAGCACACAGGCAAAACAAAGAAGAGTCATGACTAGAAGTGATCTCTGCTGCCAGGCCCTATAGTCAGCTGTGCCACCATGAATGAGTGAAATCAGCAGAATCACTGGACTGTAGGATGTGAAATGAGTAGATTTAAGGTCGTGTGTTTCATTTTTTTTTGTTCACAGCACAGCCAGCACGAATGTACAGTAGTGCAAATGTAATCTGACAGCCACACCACACACTGGGGATGTAGTCCCTTATTATTTGGAGCATGTGCTCCACCATTATTACCTAATACTAATGTCCAAGGTGAGTTAATATATGACTGGCAATGAGGTCTGCTAGATTTAGGTTCAAAGTTCAGTTAAGGTAGAAAAAAAGATCAGAGGTCTACAGTATGTAGTCATAAGTTAAGATGTAGTAACCAGAGGTAGCTGAATCTTTCATGCCTGCAAATGACGGTAAACACATGATCACGTTGCTCTTCTTTTTGCTTTCTCTTTTGGTCCATTATGTTTTAACACATTGATATTGTCTCCCCTGCAGGATCGTCGCTACGCAGAACTGACTGAGGACCAGCTTCCTTCCTGCGAGAGCCTTAAAGACACCATTGCACGGGCACTGCCATACTGGAACGAGGAGATCGCCCCTAAGATCAAGCAGGGAAAGAGGGTGCTCATTGCTGCCCATGGAAACAGTCTGAGGGGGATTGTTAAGCACCTCGAGGGTGGGTGGCACTATAGAATCTAAATGATGACATACAAAGCTTTGATTAATTCTTGTAGGCAATACTACCCACCACTGACTTTGCTGGTGATGCCGTTGTGCTTTGACAAAGCTCCGCTTAGCTGACAATACAAGTCACTAACAATGTCTTTTACTTGTGTTGTCAGTTTACTGTGTAAAGAAATGGTTTTAGGTAGGGAATGTTCATAATTCTTACATGTTGATTGAGAATTTGTGGACCGAAGTGTTTCAGTGAATAACCCATGGAAGAGTACATATATGCTCCATTAAAATTATTATTTGTGGAATGTTAATATTGTGACATTATGAGAATTTTATATTGTACAGAATTTTTTTTTAAAACACTTCTCGTCACGTTCTCACAATGTTTACTTTAACTCCGTCACAAAGATGCTAAGTTGTCAAGAATCTGGGTAAGAATAGTGAACGCATACAATAGAACCACAAACAGTTGTGGTGATCTTGTGATAACATGTTTATAATGGAAAAACAACCTGCAAATTGCCTAACTTTATTTTTTGGTTTGTATGTGCTGCCACCTGTAGAAATGTCAGATGAAGCCATCATGGAACTGAACCTGCCAACAGGCATCCCCATCCTGTACGAGCTCGACGAGAACTTGAAGCCCTTGAAGCCAATGCAATTCCTGGGAGACAAGGAAACCGTACGCAAAGCCATGGAAGCCGTGGCTGCTCAGGGAAAGGCCAAGAAGTAAATAGCAAAGCCATCTCTGCATATGGCAGAGTAGGTTGTCCCTAACAGCTGGCCTCAGATTAGCATTTTCCTAAATCCAAATTCATTTTGGATTGTAATACATGTTGAGTACACTGTAGATTGTTGTCAAGGACAAACTTACTCTACTTGCGCAGTACAGGGATAGTAGGGGGTGAGCAATTGGAATACTTTAGCACCAGGGGAACCACAGCTCTTAAGAGATTGTAAATAATTTTTGCCAAAAATGGTCAATCGATATTGAAACCATTAAGTATTGCTGATCAATACATGTTATATAATTTATATACATATATAATTTTTTATGCATGTACTTGAATATTTAAGTAATAGCCTTTGTAATAATTGAAACATTGTCACTTAAAACATATCAAATATTTTTGATTTATTTTTTTTATTTTTTTTGTGAGAAAAACAGAAGTCTTTAGCTGTTGTGTTCTAGGCTACAATGTTGAATGTCAGGGCAAACGGTCATTAGGTCAATTGCAGACCAAAATGGGGAAATCCCAGCTGTGGTCGCTATGTGTTTTAATGCTACATATAAATCTAAGGTCCTTTTGTGGCCTTATGTCTGCCTATGCTTAAACTGTATTATACAAATGCATTAATGGAAGTAAGGACATTATACCGATGTATATCTGATGATCATACTGACTTCCTCATTACCTGCCCAGGACACCATTATTATTCATTGGATGACATAATTTAATTAACTGTATTTAGACCATTTCTAGATTTTGCATGGGGCTGTCTTCACATGAACTGATTTTCTATCTCACATTTCAAAGCCTTTAACTGATGCATTCCACTGATAAGAGGATGTAATTTTGCAATCTCTTGAGAGCAGGATGGGACTTTCTCTTTCCATAAATGGTGTTTGTGCAATGCTGTTGTATGCTGTTGCTGTCTTTGTTGTGTGTGACAAATTGTATTCATTTTCTTTATGTTTCATGAAATTCAGTCAAATATATCTATGTCTACATTACTGCCATTCTTCTTTTTAAAATGTAATCCCCTCTGTGTCAGTAAAATGTTCCCCGAAAGCTCTGATGTAATAAATGTACAACTATGTACAAATGTAATGCTTTTGTGTCTACCTGTGTTGTTTGGATATATTTTCTTATTATTTTAGTGTCCAAAGCATAGTTGTCAGACATAAATATACTTTTTTCCCCCACAAAACGATTGGAGCTACATGCCAACATCAAGTCTGGATTGTGGTCAAACTAAAGTAATATTGCAACTGTGAAATAAATCCGATTTTTAGAGAAATGCTTGCAAGCCCTCTTAAAATAACAAATGGGAAACTTTGCCAAAAGTTAAGGTTAATTAATGTTTATTCTGAAAAAAAGCATTTCATTAGCAATTCCATATTCAACCTTTCCCAGCCAACATATTTTCTGATATATATAATTATATATTTTTTTCTGTGGAAAGTGGGACCTTGGTAAATTTTGGTGGAATATCCCTTTAAATAGAAATACTATTGGACTCCAAGTTCCACAATGCAATTCGCAATGATAGATTCTGCTGGCTGTAGGCGGGAGAGATGATTTTAGCACTGGGGTCCTGAGTCCCTTCACGTTATTGTCGCTGTCTGTGTTATGGGCAGCCTGCCCAATCTTCAAAATGAGACGGGCAACAGAAAATCAAGCAGACTTTCGGTAACAAAAACGAAGAATTTCACGTTAGCGCTCCGTTGCTAATGTGTTAGTGCGTTAGCTGCCTAGCTAAACAGATCACTTCCTGAAACAGCGCCTTGCTAATATAAAATTTTACTGTTAGCGTTAGGAGTTTAATTGTAAAGCTCCAGGTACTATGAGGAATACCGCCATATATACTCTGAAAGTACGTAATTCCTAGCTACTTGGCGCTGACTAATATCACTGCCATGTTGTTAAAACCTTGTACACAAACCCATAATGCCAGTTTCCTTGCTAGCATGTATATATACTTATGGCTAACATTGTTTAGCTATCTTTGTTGCTAGCATATGCACTGCTAATGTTTATCGAAGTTGACGTTGACATTGTTAACACTACGTTTGTTTGTTTTTACTTGTGGTGGTGACACCGCGAGATTAGCTACATAATCGCCTGTCAGTTAATTCCCGAATCTTCAAAACATTTGTTCATTGACCTGTGTTGTGACTTCACGTAGCATATGATTGGTAGCCAAGCAGCAATTAATTAGCAGGCGTGTTCCTCGTTTCGGCTATGATGGGACAACTCGTGTTAGCTTTGTCGCTTTTGTACTTTCTTATTTGAAAACTAAATTGTATTGTTGTTTTGTTTTGTTGACAAAACTATATAACGTTTATCGAAACATGATCAGTTTCCCCTCTTTGGCTTTCTTGCAGAACATTTACAGAATGCTTTATCCCGAAGAGTAAAGGTGGGTAAAAGTGTCAGATCCTTTAAGGGTTGATGTCGCGGAAAGTAACAGTGTAACGTTATTTAGCTAAATCTACACCGTGATACTTGTGCTAACATTACGTATGTGTCTGGTAGGCAATCAGCCTTTAAACATAGATATGTGTTTTTGTTGGGTTCCGAAAAAACTGTTTAATTGAACAACCCTGCTATAAATCGTACTTCCACGAATGTCATTACCAGTATGTTCAGTTTTTGTTGACAGAATATTAGGATTGCATAGATACATGTTAAGATATTACAAATAGGTGACTTTTCTATGTGACGTGTTCAGTAGACTGGCGCTCAAACACACGCCTATCTCTATACAGTATATGTTGGTTGAGGTTGTTATATACTGTATGCTTTTGGGATTATTTGGATTGGCAATGCCTCATTTTCTCCCTTAACTGCTATAAGTTGTTTTCAAGGAAGTACATATTACATGCACATGATGTTAAATCTTTTGTCTATTTATTAGGTCTTTCAGTGTGCATTGTTCATATATCAAGAAGGCAGTTATGGATGTATTGATTATGCCACCACTGTGAAAGCTGTAGCAGATATTCCAATTAAGACAGGATATTTTGCCTTCCTTCTGGAGCATATTCTAAACAGATAAAATTATGTCTGAGCATTTATTAGTAGTGACAGCATATGAAGCTGTTTGTGTCAAAATAATGCAATAGTAAGAACCTTGTGTCAGGCAGCCTGGCAAGGAGAAATGTCACATGTCACTGTTGGATGCGTCACATTTATACAGGTACAGATACTGTAGGCATCATGGGCTGTGGCTGAGACAGTGTTTTCCACTTGTGCATACAATGTCCATTTTGGTGAACATGGTAGCCAGCTGAGGATCACTGAGAACAACAAAAAGCATTGAGTGTTTGTTTATTCAAATATTTGAAAGAATATATAAACTAATTTTTAGTAGGTTATTTCTCATTTCACCATTTAATTCTACTTAATTCTCCACCTTATTTTAGTGTTTACTCGCAAACTACATTAATCTGCTCTCATTGCTTTTCCCCTCTCTCTTTTCCTCTTTCCCCCGTACACATTGGTTTAACCCGCATCATCTCTTTCGGTGTCTCCCCTTTCAGCAGGATGTTTTAAAAAGTCACCCAAACTATGTTAAACAGGAGAGGTTGCACAACAATTAGTGCATTTACAGGAGGCCAGAGAACATCTCTCTCGCTCACTCTCTCTCTTTCTCTGCTGGGCATGAGCAGTTGTCAGAAGGCCAGAGGGGAATAGCAAGTGGAGATTGTCCACGAGATAATCAATCATCAATCAATCGTTCTCTCTGAAAGATAGAAAATAAAAATAACCTTTGGCTGTAAATGTTTTAATTTCTGGCCAACAGCTGGCACTTATGGAACACTCTACTTGCTGACAAATGACAGTATATCAATGCTGTTTACTCTTGAGCATTCAATTGCACATATTTTAGGAGACTTATGACAATATTGCATTTTCTGTGTTTCAGTTAAGGACCTCTCACTCCAGCAGCACTCCCTACCCCATTTGACATCTTTTCTGCAGGAGACTCCAATGAAGCCCTCTCAGGTCCCTAACAAGCTTTCTCACCCACCACCCAGGAGAATGTTGCCACTTCAAAGCCCTGAGCTATGCCACAAGGACAGACTGGGTCCACCACGGCATCCTCTTTATCATCTGGGACCAATACATTCATCAGGCTTTGTTCCAAGCAGCCCAGTTAACATTGGTTCCTCAGCAAATAAACTTCATCCCACGCCAAGAGACAGACTGGGTCCTGTGCCCCACTCTGCTCATTCTCCAGGGTCTTCCTGCTCATGGCTTGTTCCAGTCAGCTTAACTAACAGTGACACTACAACTAATAGGTCACAGCCCTCGCTACCCAGTAACTTAAATCCTGCATCTTCTCAATTAATGAAGGATTTAAGCAATCAGTCCTTGCCCTCACACATCAGGAGTGATCAAGTGACCAAATCTGAGGTTACTTTGTTTTACTCGGGAAGTAAAAATGTAACCGCACCAAGACAAGAATCAAACAAGGTATTGTTTTCCTTTCTTTTTTTAATATGACTGAAATATTACTATATTACTGAAACCTAGATAAAATAATCTTGTTTATGACATGTACTATTGCAGTCATGTGATGTTGAATTGTAGTGGCTCTTAACAAGGAATAGTTTTCAAGGTCTGCAGATGGTTCAGAATGCGGCAGCTCGTATTCTGACTGGATCATCTAGATACAAGCATATTAGTCCTGTGCTGGCCTCTCTTCACTGGCTCCCTGTTCACGTTAGAGCTGATTTCAAGGTGCTGTTGTTAACTTACAAAAAATTAAATGACCTTGCACCCTCATATCTGATGGAACTTGTAAACTTTTAAGTGCCCACACGGCCTCTGCGCTGAGTGGTCATCTGATTGTCCCAAAGGTCAATAAGAAGACGGTCGGTGAGCGGGCTTTTTCATTCCGTGCACCGATATTATGGAACAGTCTTCCTCTTGACGTCAGGCAGGCATGCTCGATTGAGGTTTTTAAAGCGAAGCTGAAGACGCACTTGTTTACTGTTGTGTATGAGTCTTAGGTGGTTTGTTATTCTTTGATGTCCTGTTTGAAGTGTGTTGTATTTTTTTTTTTTTTATCAGTGTTGTGTATGTTTTTAAATTTTATTATTTTTATTATTATTATTATTAACATTTGCTCTATTAGGCTCAATCCAGCGATGTGAGGAGTTCCATAGATGCTGTCCAGCTCCAGTCCCCTATGGCCCCATCACTGAAAACCAAAGCAGCTCAAGAAGTTTGCCCACTGTCCCACTCAGGCTCTGAGCAGTGTAGTCCTGGTAACAGCCAGTGGCCCCTGAGAGGCTGCCAGTCTTCTTCGAGTACTCATTCTTCTGACAGGGGTAGTGGTTCCAGTTTACCCATCGTGCACAGCCCCGTAGCCCCTTGCCAGGTAAAATTGATTCTATGTTTTTAAGTTTTAGTTATGGTACTAGATTTTGGACTGTTTGTCTCTAAATTACTTTTCAAGCTGAGTCTCATGATAGGCTTGGCCTAGATTAATGTTTACGTGGGGAGAGCATGTGTTGTTCTTTCAAGATTTTTAAAACAAAGATGCAGTTGATACAGCTTCATTATCAGACTAAATTGTAATTTGGTATCACCTCATAACTCTCTCTGACATCAATTTCATGTCAGCTGCTTTCAGTTTAAAATAAGTTATTTTGCTCCTAACTGTAACACAGACACAGAGCCTGAGTAGTGGTTGATGGGAGCTGAAGAAATACTGTATGACAGTTTACAGAGTCTCTTTAAGAAGTGCTCTTTAAAGAGTTAAAGAGCATTTGCTAGGTTTTCAGTAATTCAGTACTCATTAATTTTTAACTGGTTGTCTCTTTGGAATAGTGCCAGTGTGAAAACGCATGGTCCAGGTTTAGCTCAGTCTTTGATCGTATAGGATGCATTGTAACATTGTTATTGTTGTTGAAAAATCACTAAAGAAAGTCACTCTTTTTGTCTTTTTCTTTTTTAGGACATAAAACATAAACAAACACCTTCAAGTGAAAATAAGACTCCAGGTAATATTGCCAAAGTAAATGACCACAGTACTTCATTTATACAAGGATTTTTAGCTGGACCGCAGAGGGCCAGCCCTAAGGGTCGCCCTGAGGCTGAGTAAGTAAGTAAGTGATGAAGTTGCGGGATTGGTCAGTCGAGTGGCTACGTCATCAGGGACATCAACTTTTTAGGCAATTTTGAGATATGGGAGTATTTAATGTCTTCTTACTTCTGTTTCCAAACTTTACATAACCTCATTGATTGGAAGATCTGTGCTTTGTGAACACACTAATAGAGTGATGTAGCCAACTAGATGACTATGCTTGGATTGGACGAATTACGTCACTTGGCTCTTCCTTGGGTTACGTAAATAACGCAACATAAATCATAGCTCATGGCATGGCGGATGAGGAGCTTGTGCCAAAAAAGAACTATAATGCAATATTGTGTTTTAACTGCACAAATGAAGAAATGTATTGGCTATTTTAAGTCTGGCTATAGTCTGCAGAGCATTTCAAAATTGAGTGAAAAGATCACGATTTAGATTATCGATCGTGAATGCGATTAATGAGATAGTGATACTATTTTTTGGCCAGATTGCTTGCTCCTATACCAATTTATATATATGTTTTCTCTGTTACAACTGTTGGCAGTTACATAAAAGCTTTTACTTTTGTGTGTGTATAGTTACTATTGGAATTTTTACATGGTAGCATAGCAAAATTCCACATACACTGACATTGGAAGCCATTAGTGAACTGAATATTTGTAAAATAATTTTTTTTTTTTTTTTGTCTCCAGCAGTGGACTTGAATCACTCATCTCAGAAGAGGCGCAGGGAGTTTGAGGACTGTGATGACGGTGCCAAAAAAACGTGTCGTCAGGGTGAAAAATTTGGCGAAGCACAGACACCAAAACCCACTTTTGGCAACTCACTCAGCACTCCACTGGCGTCTCAGCCATTATCAGGGCATTCTTCAGTGTTGGCAATGTCATCCAAAACCCCAGAGAGCCATCTGTGCACAGAACCAGCTTGTGGCGAATTGACCTACTTGGAATTATCAACCACATTTAAACCCACCCAGTTGTCATGCACATCACTTTCACCCAACTCTTGTATAAAAAAACAACCATCAATGGGGGCAAAGCAAGCCTATATAAAGTCCTATCAAAATCATACTGTAAAGATAACAGAGCCTTCAAATCCAAGTGAAGAATGTTTGAAGAAAAGAAGTGAGGAAATCAATAAAGGGGATAAATCAAGGTCTTTGTTATCCTCCGAGGTTCCCCAGAAGGTCACTGGTAGCTCATCTCATTTTCAGTCAGGCAGCCACAATTCTGGTCATACTCGCCGTAATACCTCAATGTTGTCTGCAAAGACTTTAAGCAGAGATAATCAGGTGGAGGAGAGCAGAAAGTTTGACGGTGGCACTCCCAAACCAGCCTCAAAACCAAATTCAGGTTCTCTGAGTTGTCGCACGACTGAACGGAACAGAACTGTCCGCCCACGAAAACCTATTGCAATCCCTGATAATATAGATGAGCTTTTCACCCCTGATCCCGTAACCTGTGTGATCCCTGCCAATAAGACTGCAAAGCCCAAGATAAATGGGGAAACGATCAAATCCTCCACTACAGAGAAATGTTGTTTATCCAGAACTGTGAACAGCTCCAGTAACACAGTTACCGGATCCTTGTGTCACAAAGCACAAAACGTCACAGTAACTGGCTCTCCTCATGCAGTGGACACACAAATCTCATCCTTGTCATTGGCATCTCACCCACAAATCTCCTTGCCAACTGTAACATTAGAGCGGGTAAAACTTATAAACTTAAGATCATTATGCCTTCCAGAAAGCAAACTCAAAAACAGTCCTGAAGCCACGTCTTCAGGCAGGCTGTTTAAGGATGAGGGTGTTAAATCTGATGAGAAACAAACGTCCCTCCTCCTCCTCAACAATGTGAGACCATGCACTTTAGAGACCGACATCACTGCCTGTCAAAAAACGTCTGTATCTCATTGTTTGAAGTCTCCACTGCTGGAGAGGCAGGCAAGTGATGGGGGTAAAAGGCAGGTGAATGAAGAAGATCCTATAGATGTGGAGCTGGACCTAGGTCTTAGCTTTGCATTAGATTTGGATCTTACCCAGAGCTCCCATAGCAGTGAGGAGGAGCAGCTGCTTTCCTTGCAGGAGATGATGGAGCGTGCTGCCAAGCCTCCAGATACACCAGAGAAGGGAGCCTTCTCAGAGCCGAGTACACCTGGACATCACAGCTGCCAGTCAAAAACTGTAAGCTCCTCATGGCTTGTCTTTATTGTACATAAAGTTACGAATGTATGATATTCAACTCGCTGAGATAAAAGGACCAGTAAAACTCAACTCGTTTGGATCTTGAGTGTTGTCTGTTGTGTTTCCCACAGCAGCCATTGCCATCCACCACAAAATCAGCCATCTATAAGAACAACCTCGATCAGATGCTGAAAGAAATAAACACCAATAAGAGGTATATTATTCAGAAAACTTCACTCACGTTGCCTTTTAATTTAAGATACTGTAGCTGCACATGAAAGGAGCATATTTTCTCCACATTTTTTTCTCCCATCAGAGCTAAAGAGATTGAGACACAACTTCTAACTGCATGTAAGGAGGACCTGTTGAGAATAGCTGAATATGAGGAAGCTGAAGAGAACCGGGAGGACATCAACACTGAACACCAGTAAGGCATACAGAAGTAAAGTATACCATGTCACTGTATTACAGTAATTAACTGTAATCTGAGTTTTTATGTTTTGTTGCAATTTGTTTCCCAGGGAATTCCTGCAGCGCTACTCGTTGATGTCCAGTGCAATCAGGGAAGTGCCTCCAGGAGAGGTAGTATTCAACCTGGAAAAATTTGGCCGAATCTTCAACCATGAGACGCTGCAGCTCAAACAATGCATGGTCAATTCACAGTGGACAACACAGAAAACACTTCTCAAGTGAGTTTAAGTATATACAGTACGCATGAAGGTTCAGAGCAACATATCTTGGTAAAGACTAGATTGCCATGAAAGATCCTCATTGTCCCGAGGGCTATATAATATCAAAAATAATAATTTAGCACAGCGTGTTCATGCTTCCCAGAGGATGAACTTTTTCTGTTTTGGACACAGCTTTCCTCTTGCACAACCCTCAGGACAATATATGAACTTTGCACGAAAGATATAATAATAAACTCAGCTGGTTGCGTTGAAATTTGCTGAGCACGTTAATCCTCACAAGGGAAGAAGAACCCTTTTGATTTTAATGACACTTTACCTTTGGCCTTTCCTTTAGGCCACCCTCAAAACAAACTACATTTTTAGTCTTGCCACTAGGAAGGTAAATCTTCAGTATGTTGTTAGTTTAATCCCGTACTTTATATTGTCAAATATATTGAACATTGCAGCCTTTATTGACCATTAGCAAAGCTTTAGAGTGATGGCTCTAATCTTTCTCTCTTGATTTATGTTTCCCTGCCCACCATCAGGTCCAGCCCAGCTCAGCTGAAATTTCATGTAAATATTGGTATGTTCCAGGAAGTTTACGACAGTCGTTCGCCCTGTCCAACTCAGGCTACCAGTTTCCTTTTTAAGGTACGTTCCACACACACCTGCAGCATGTTGGCAGTGGTTTTTGTCCAAATATTTAAGCTGCAGCAGTAATTGTTTGTTGATGTTGTCAGATGATGTCAGTCCATAATGAGAGGATGGTATCTGAAAAGATATTACAGGCTCTCTGTGACATCGCCTGCACTGCTGCTTATCAGATTGGTCAGTACCCCACCCCACACACACACATGCGCACACAAGTTTTTGTATTTCCTCACTACTGTTAGGGCATGTTAAATTTTTTTTTGTTCTTCAGTAAAAAGTGGAAGCCAGAAGTTTAAAGTGTGGGTGCCCAGTTTGGCCGACGTGGCACTGGTCCTGATGAATATGGGAGTTGCTTTTGTTACTCTTTTCCCTTTTGAGAATCTGCAGCCTCCGTTCACAGAGGGAGATTTGCTGTAAGTAACACTTATTAATTTCCTCAAAGCTGAAGATGTATACTCAGTGTTGTTAATTTGTTGTCTTTTTAATGTTTAGGCATTTGACATTCTGTGTGTTTGTATAGGGAGGACATCTACATCAAAAGTGAGAGTCCCAGTAAAAATGAACAGAGCACTTTCCCTGAACACAACTACAACAACATCTTGAAGGTGAGACAAAATAGCAAACAGTTGTCTGATATTAACAGTTTGCTGTCATGTCTGTGTGAGAGTTTGTCAGAGAAAGCACAATTTAACCATTGAGATCATTCACTGTTTGGTTGATTCTTCTGTGTTTTCATCTGCAGTACCTGTCTTACTGTATGGCCCTCTGTCCACGGGCATACAGTGATGATGAGCTGCTGTTGCTGCTAACTGTGGTGGGAAGAGTGAGCCTGGACACACGGCTCATCCTCCAGTCCAGTCTGGAGCTGTACCCTCTACAGTACAAAATTGTCTGCAACATCAGGGACTGGAACACCCTGGTCAGTCCATATATACCCTTATGATTCCTTGATTTTCAAACATTGAAGAATAGTAAAAAATCATAAATGACCAATAGAGCACGAGCTTGCATTTTTGAGAAAGTCATGAGATTAGAAAATTGTGTTTTCCAGCCATGGAAAAGTTTAGGAAAAAACAGTTAAGGCCAAAAGGTTTTGTGAAAGTAGTTTCACCAAGCAAAATGTGCGGGAAAATGTTCTCCATTTGGAACAGGTAAGAGACTGTCCTGTGAAAGGATTGATCGTACATTTATCATACACTCGGGGTCCAAACAAAAGCTTTAGAAGCAGAGAGTCTTCAACTTCAGCAGACAGATAATGAGCTATTTTCAGGGAAGTTTTCCATTGCTACAACGGATTCCCGTCAACTTGAATCCAGAGAGGCCATGTATGCGATCAGTGCAATGACAGGCTATCTGGAAGCACCCATTTACATAAATGTATCCAAGTGCTGTGTGACTGACTGGCCCAGGCTAGGGGACTGCTGTGTGTTTGTGAAAATTGGTTTAAAGTCATGGAAAAAAATCCATTCTGTTCACTTAAATTTTTTTAATTCCTTATTTATCTACATCTATGTTTCCAGCTGCCCAAAATCTGCCTGGCCCTCACTGATCTGACAGATGACCACCACAACATGTGCCTGCTAGTTCAACAGCTGCCTCACAACACACGTGGAAAGTAAGTCTTTTTATCTGTCTTTGATTTGCTTGTCTTCTTTTCCCCACACTGAGTTTTTTTTTTTTTTTTTTTGACACAATTTGATTTCATTGTATTGTTTTGAAAATGGTACACATTTAACAGTATTCACTTATGTTTACATAGGCAACTGCGTCGACATCTGAGCCTTTCCATGATCTCTAAACTGTTAGATGGAAATTGTACTTACAGACCTACAGAAAAAGAGATTCAGGTAATTTGTCTCGGTGTTTCGTTATTTCCCTTAGATTGTCTAAATGACTATCACAACGTAACAGTAATCTGCACTTCTCCACCTGCTTGTTCTCTGCTGTGCTTAGCTCTCTGAACTGAGGCCGTACCTGCCCCGTATGCAACCCTCCACCCTTCTCCAAGGCATGCTGAGCTCCTCCAGCAGGAGTCAGAAAGACAAAGAAAACATGGCCACCCTCGACCAACAGGTGAACATGTGATTCATTTGCAGTCTTGTTTTTCATGTATAGTTTTCTCATTTGTAAGTAAAATAATCTTAAATCCACAGCATTATAACTGAATGTTTATCATGTGTCTTAGTCCTACTACCTCTGCTATAGCCTTCTGACCTTGGCAAATGAAGCTTCCAATTTTCAGTTCTTCCCAGCTCATCAAAAGGTATGACTTTAATTCTTTCCCATTTTTTTTCTTGGCTTAAGTGTTGGGTGACTGGTTATTAATCAGCAAAATCATCATGGTGGGTTTCATTATCCTTTTGCCTGTCTGCTCCTTCTGGCTCTTAGGAGCAACTGCTGTGTCTGTGCTCTGAGCTGGAAACACATGTCAAGTGTGACATCAGAGAGAGCGAGAAATGTCTTTACCGGAGCAAGGTGAGTATGATTGCAAAAAGAACTGCAGGTATTTGTGCGTTTTGATGTAAATACAGGTGCACACTCAGGTGTGCAGAGATTCTTTTCATAAAATATTAGGCCTTAAAATAAAATAAAATGTTCTTAAATTTGAATTGGTGATGCTTTAATTGCCACAAACATTTTAATTTCATGTATTCATCCTTTAATTTATTTTTGTCAAAATGCTCTTCTGCGTGAAAGTACTCATTTGTGATTTTACAAATCCTTAAACGCACCACTGCACCTAATAATGTTGATTAACCTAACTCACTCCAATAACCATATTACTGCATAAAACCTAACTCTGCATGGGACCACATATACTACTTAACTTTATACTTCATGCAGCACAGTATTTTTTGGAAATGGAGCACACGGACACACCATGCTGTTGCTAACTAGCTAACTATTGAATCTTACTTTACAGGAAGTAAACATGATTGAATTTTGATATAAGAATACAACGAAATGTATCTTTTTTCATTTGGTACATAATATCACTGGGGATGTGAACTTTAAGGGTTTAAAAAAGAAATTTTTCAGCACCTCATCTTCTTTAATCAACCTGTGTCTTTGACCCCATCCCAACTAGGCTTCATAAAGAAGTTTAACCCTTTGTTAGCACTTCCTCACTAGATTTGATTAATCTGTCTTTATTAAAAGGCTATGTATTTTGATTTAAAGATGGTCATGCGAGCAATGTTGCATTAAAAAAATATCCACTTTCCTCCTTTTCCATCCAGGTAAAGGATCTGGTGGCCAGGATCTACACCAAGTGGCAGATTCTCCTTCAGAGGACAAGACCTCTCCATGTACAGTAGACACACACTCTTATATGAATATTTATACAATATAATTTTTACAAGATAAAAGCATTATTCATTTCAAATAAGCTCGGTTCAAGAATCCCCCAAAAATATGAAAAGATTTTATAATTCTGATTTGAATTCTGATTCTTTTCTCCTGTAGGGTAAGTTGTATGATTATTGGAAACCTTTGCCTGTCGATACATTGACAAGCAGCCAAGGAGAGCAGGAGATGGACAACCGTGATGATGGAGATGGGACTGTGATGGAGGAGAATGAAGAAGAAGAAACCAGTAGCACTGAAGAGAACGAGGTTGCTATGATTTCTGAGGATGAGGAGAAGGAAGAGGGAAACAGTACAATGAATGACAGAAAAGAGACTGGGGATGAGATAAAGCCAGAAGAACTGAAGGGAGACAATACAATGGATGACCCAAATGAAACCGAGGAAGTAACAGAATTGGTACACAGTGAGTTGAACAAAGAGATGCCAGAGACGGAGACTCAACTACACAGGAGTGCTAAGGAGGCTAAAGTGATGGATGAGCAAATGGAGGCTGGACACGGAGCGTACTAAGGTGGAGACTGAAAATCTGGTTTAGACAACATGACCAAGATAGCAGCATGTAATTTAATGTCATAAAGGTTTTTTTCAGGGCTGTAATAGTCATTGCCTTAAAGCTAAGCTTGATTTGCACTATTTGCATATTTGTAACCCCCAGGGTTTATTGTATATTTATAAATAAAACTATTAGAAGAGAGCACAACATTTGAGTTTGTTGAGAGCTGAGGCTTTATTTACTTTTTGGTAAGTGCTGCACAGGAAACAAAATATTGATTTGTTGAATGTGTTTGTTAAAGTGAGTCTTATGTAAATTAGTTCAGTTGTGTGCAATGTGTAAAAATGTGAGCATGTATGTAATAAACATACTGCAGTTTAGTATCAATAACAGTCTGTTTTGGGGAAATGTTATATTGTTTATTCCAGCTATGTTCATTTATTGTAATTTAAGAATTTCTCAAAAAAGGTTCAGAATTTATTGATGTCAATGTTTTTGTAAGCCAGTCTGATTAACTGAAAAGCTGACCCTATGTATGATATTATGTCGCAAATCAGCCTTAAATAGAGACACACCCATATGTTTCTTTTCCAGAACTTAGGATATCATTCACATATCCTTTGATCCCACTGGTGCATCTATTTTAGTGTTGGCAGGGTCTGAGGCATGGCGCATTGTCAGGAACAATTTACAGATGCATATTATCTTGTTTGTTGAGTTACTATTACAATTTCAATGTGTTGAATGTGTGCATTTTGTTAAATTTCCCTTTTTGGGAAAATTATTTTTTTAATGGTAAAAATTTTTATAGCTGTTGACAGAAAATAAATTATTTTACATGTTAAAAATTTTTCTTGCCTTTTATAAGTAATACAGCTCAGGCAAAATATAGTCTACCCCTACCATTATGAGCAATATTGATATACAGTTAAGGTCAAAATTATTAGCCCCCATGTGAATGCTTCAAGAGAATGGTAGCAAATTAAAATTTTTAGCTTTCAAACAACATCTGTGAATCAGCATTGAACTGTACTAAATGGACTCAAGTGAACAGGGCTAGTGGCACTTGAAGGCTAGATTGAGAGGCACTATAAAAAAATTAAACACCATTAATCACAGAGCGGGACATCAAAGCCAGACTTAAGTTTGCCCTTGACCATTTGAACCACGGGGATGAGTTTTGGAAGTCTGTCCTTTGGTCTGATGAGAATAAACGGGCTCATGGATGTTGCTTTTGTTTGGCGAAGGAAGGGAGACCCTAAAAACACTGTTCCCACAGTTAAACATGGTGGTGGGAGAATAATGCTGTGGGGCTGTTTTGCTGCTTCAGGCACAGGGAACCTTGTTCAGGTGCATGGGGTCGTGAACAAAAAAAGGATTCTGATTCTGAAGAAAAGAGCGCGAAAGAGAGCTCAAGGTTAAGGTCCATGCTCGAAAACCACATAATCTAGGTCAGCTGGAACAATTTGCCATGGAGGAATCGACTATGATCCCTCAAGAAATGTGCCAACCTAGTTAGGAATTTCACTAAGAGGTTGCTGTCAGTTGTGAGTCAGAAAGGTTACTGACATTTATTGTGACTTGATATATGATTTTGGCCTTTTTTGTCATTTTTGTTTTTTCTTGTTTCAGTAAAATATCTTCATTTTGTTTTTGTTCCTTTGGAAGTAATCACAGTATAAACACTTTTGGTGCTGGACGTTTCCTTTGCAAAGCTTAGGGTTTTGCAGATATTTACCTTAACTGTAATAATATTACGAATACATAGTACAGTAATAGCACAGCTACTGTATTTATGATAGCATCCACAACTTTGTAAACCCCTGAGGCCAAATACTTGTCAAGAAGGCCACATAATGCCCTGCTTGATTTTAAAGTGATGATTGTTTAGTCCTTTGGGTAAGAATTGATAAATACATTTGAATTTTCCAGAGACATGGAATTTTAATTAACTATGAAACAAGATTTTTGCACTGGACCTGCAGTATGTCCCCATATCTATCCTAATCATTTAATTTTGCACCATGCAGTTTTTGAGATCCGTTCTTACACAAAAGATGGTCTCAAGAAATAGTAGAATGTGTTTAATTTATGTTTAGCATTAAGCAGCATTAATCATTTTAGGTACAATTCACATATACAATTGTATTAAAACTGTAATGTATTGTATACATATATTCACGTTAATTTCTAAAATACTTTTAGATGGATAATCAGACATTAGAAAATATGACCAACAGCATATTATTTTGATTTTGAAGTAAATGTCAAAAAGTCCAAATAGTGTGGATAGTGAATAAACTATCTAGTGAAGAATAAGCATCCATATCTTAGCTTTTCCTCTTCCCTGGGTTGTTGGTCTGTTCCACTCCGCCCCACTTTCACTGGGTTACTAGGCAACGATAGTCAGGTGACTATCTGCAGACAGAACATGGCTGACCTGTCAGAAGACCAATGAGGGAAGGGCCAAATTTAGCATAATCGATCTTATTTTTTTACGTCGTTCCTGACTACAGTTGACTGTTGTGGACAGCAGCTGACCAGAGGTATTCAAGGTAAGCATGAAAGCGCTGAAAATCTTTTGCATATTTTACTTTGTGTTGCTTGGTACAGCTGTAGCAAACGCTGGTGTTGGCTAGCTAAGTTGAGCTAGCTGCTAGCCAAACAGTCCTCGCTTTCTCTTCCAGAAGCAGTCTATTTGAATATGAAAGCTGGTAGGGGGGAAACGGGATTTAGGCAACTTTATATGGACACAAATTGCCGTCTGTAAATTCGTAACGTTATTGCCAAAGCTTGCTTCTTCTACCGCCAGTGTAGCAGTCATTAGCCAAAGGGAAAATACTGTAGGTTAACTGTTAGAATTAAATTTATCTTGCGCAATTTCAGTGAACAATATGGACACACACAGACAGTCCAAATTAGAGGATCAACACTTTGAATTTATTGTGTCACTGTTGTCAGACAGGGTTAGTTCTTGGACTTGGTCAATTGATATTGAATGTGATTGATGCAGACATACAACAGAATGATCTTCGTGCCTAGTTTATTTTACAGAGGGTGAGTTTTAAACCTTTGATCAGATCACTAAACACTGACTGTTCAGTTGGTGGGAAGCATCATGTGTGATTTATTTGGCCTTGCTGATTGCCCTGTCCTGTCACAGACCTTACTTTCCACATCAACTGTTGTACTTGTTATGTTAGAGATAAATGTGAACAATGTAAGCCAAGAAAAAAAATTGATTGCTTTCAAGGTAGGTTTCCTAAGTTTTTGTAAGAAGGTAATGTAGGATATTGATGCATGTAGGATATCGCCATTGGTACTGTAACGGTGTCCTGAATTTTTTTGTCCTCCAACAAGCTTTACTTTCAAACAGTCTCTCAGCTGTTTAACTCAAGCAGAGACTGGTTCAAATATACACATTAAAACCAAAATGTGGGCTACACTACTACACAAGAATAATTTTCCTTTCTCTTTATGATTTATTTATGACAGGTGTTCAAAGGCCCTTATGAATTAATAATTCCCTTAATAACAACAAGTGATCTGATTGAAGATGAGTGGGCTGCCGGAGGGAGTAGCGAATGGCCCAAGCAGGAGTGAACACTCAGAGAAAGATGCTCAGATTTGGGAGAGACCCTGGACTCTTGAAGAGATGCGGCAGAGCAGTGCCAACTGGTCCTTGGCAGCCGACTCGGGGGTAAGTCAGAAACTGCTTCCCAAGCTCTAAAATGGGCCAGGAAAACAGTAATTCATCATCGTCTTTTCCCAGTCAGTCAGTAGTTGAGGGGACTGTGAAATGTGTTTTGCTTTGGTGTAATGTAAGTATCTTTGCAACTCATGCTGTCTTCATAACCATTTTTTTTTCTTCACAGCTCTTCCTGTTCCTCCAAGACTTCTCCCAGAGAATGCTGTCAAAGACGCATGAGATTGAAAAGCAGTTGGACAGTCTAATCTGTGACACCAAGGCCACAGACAGCTGCTTACACTCTGTCTTTAATGACTTTCTCATGCTTTCCAACACACAGTTTATAGAAAATGTAACGTATATAATTGCAACTTTTTTGTTCTACTTCAGTTTTGCCTGTTATACTATAACTGTTACAATTCAGTCTACTTGTCTGTGTACTTTTGCAACTAAAACTATTGCAGGGTGTCTTGTGGTGAACTTTACATGATGTAATCTATTTGGTAACAAAAAGGTCTTTTTATTCTGTGTCGTGTTACAGAGAGTGTATGATGAAGAGGTAGAAGAGACTATCACCAAGGCTGATGGATTGGAGAAGCAGCCTGAACAGGTATAACGAATTCATCCTTCCTGCTCATTAGGTTTTCTGGCATAGAGTACAACCCTGACCAACCAGTATAATACTGAATAATGCTTTTCAATGTTATTTCAAGGATAATATGGCCATATAAGCCCTCTATTGCCCTTTGAAAGTAATTAAAAGTAATTCATGTTTTCCCCTAAAGGAAAAGACTCGAGAACAGAAAGAAGCTGAGTTGATCCCTAAGATGCAGGAAGCTGTGAACTACGGTCTTAGAGTGCTGGAGTCAGCCTTTGAGCATCTGGACATCAAAGCAGGAAACTCTGATTCAGAGGACGAGGAGGTCACAGACAGAGTGGAGGCCATCCTGGAGCCTAAGGTGCGCTCTTAATCTTGAAGCAGGGTAACCGTATTTACTGCAGAAATGCATGTGATAACGCATCTTTACTTTAATGTGCTGAAACATGCATGCATGTTGTTGTGCTCTCGTCCTTTAGGATCTTTATGTGGACAGACCACTTCCGTATCTGATCGGTTCTCAAGCTTTCATGGAACAAGATGATGTTGGACTTGGTGACCTCTCAAGTGACGGTAAGATACTCATTGCAGCTTCTTCAGGCGCTCGTACATTGTAGGGTTGTTTTTTTTCTCATGTACATGTATGTGTATGATTGTCTATCCAGAAATGTCAGTCGACAGTGACAGAGACAGCGTCATTGAGAGCGAAGATGGAAAAGAAACGGTTGTAAGACAGTTTTTCCTTTTCTTTCACAGCAATTTTCAAGGTTTTTTAAGATTTTGCAGATTGCACAGGAATAAAAGACACCAAATTTTTATAAATGTATTCATTTAACAGCATTCAGATGAGGACTTTGATCAGGAGGAGGAAGACGGTCACAATAATATTAAGAAGGTAAGTTGCCTGTCTACCTGCCAAACACATCAAAGATTTAAACTGAACAGCAATACAATTTCTCAATTTTCCTCCACGCTCACCCAGAAGTCATCCATGTTGAGTTATGAGGATGATGGAGAGGAGGAGGATGAGGATTCTGACATATTTGGAGAATCGGACAGGGATGATGACGAGGACACAAAAGTATGACTGTTATATCTTTGCTTGAGTAGTTGAGAGATGTCTTTGTGATTGGATTATTTGTTATTTCAGTCTGAAATCATTCAGACATGAGCAAGTAATTGATGCTATTTCCCTCTGGTTGTCGTTACGTCACATTTAGAACACAGGCCCATCGTCATTTGCTGATGAGCTGGCAGCCCGAATCAAAGGCGAATCGGTCATTAAACCAGAGGGAGATCGTGCATGTAAGTCACTGTCATTATCGACCAGCTGGTGATATGTCATCTCACTTTTTGGGTCCTCCCGCTCTTCATATTTAATTTAAAGAAAAGACTACATCAAAAATGTCGCATGTGCATGCTCATGGGGATTTTGTGTTTCTACCATGTCATGTCTTGGAAGCATTGACATCTAAGAAGAAAAGTAAAGGCAGGAAAGAATCAAAGCCTGCAAAGCCACAGGGTATGAATTTCATTCATCATCAGTGCAATTCAAACTTTTTTTGTTTGATTTTGCATTAGTTATTTTTAGCAGGCCCATTGTTCTGTTTATACTAGTCAATACCGTTTGTATACATTGCAGCTGAAGAGGACAACTATGACATGTTTAAGCCACCAGAGATGGACGATGATGACTTCTCCCCATTTGGCGGGAAAGGTGGCCTCTTCAGTGGAGGGAGAGGCCTGTTTGACGACGATGATGAGGTATATTAAATATTTTGTTATTCAGTCCAGCTCCACCTTACATAAACTCTGGCCTGCAGCCAGAATTTGATTTGTGCGGCATTGTGTCATGCCATTCAGGGTGATCTTTTCTCTGAGGCACCAAAACCTCCTGTGTCCGAAGAGAGAAACGTGCTGAATGAAAGCATGAAAAGCACAGCTCAAACTGCAGGTAAGACTGACTTTCTCAAAAAACATATGCAAAGACATACTAGCAGAATGCCACATAACTTTTGTTTTCTGTCTAAGAATCTGACAAACCTGGAAAGAAGATTCCAGTGGGTGCCATTTCAGTTTTCCCAGGTAGTAGCATTTAGTTGTATGAAAGCTGATATTGCTTCCTTCATCATCCTCAACCAAACCAAATCACGTTCTCTCCGCAGATAACAACCTGTTCAGTTCAGGGAATGATTCCGATTCATTGGAGAGCAAGGAGAACGGAACTCTAGCTACTCCCAGACAGGTTCCTACAGGAGCTGGTGTTGGTGGAGGAGGAGGTGGGCTGTTCGAGGATGAGGATGAGGATGATGACTTCTTCAGTGGTAAAAGGCTGAAAAAGTCTGACTCTGGTAAGTGTGCGAGAATGGGTACTTCAGCGCTATAGTCCAAGTTCAGGTGGGATCCTTACCCCTCAAAACACTGTGTTTTGTTTTTTTAGCTGGACAGGAGAAACTCAAACCCAAGAAATCTATTGACCTTTTTGATGAGGATGGTGACATATTTAGTGAGAAGTACAGCGCGCCAGCTCAGAGCAAGGAGGAAGTAGTGGAAGAGCAGATTAAACATCCTGAGAAAAAGGTAAAAATCAACATGCATGTGTGGGTGAACATGATGGCTCTCAGCATAAATGGCTGTATGAATTACATATTTTGTTTGGTATATGTACATAGTGTTTATTGTGGCCTGTAGAAGAGTTCCTATGTTGCTGATTCATTGTTGTGTTTAGATGCCGGCAGGGGCCATCTCCATGTTTGGTCCTGGGACTAAAAGCTTACTTAGTGAGGGCCTGAAAAAACGGCAGCCGTCTACCATCGAGGAGTCCGAGAAATCTGAGGAGGTTTGAATAGATCATTGTCTGTTTATACTCCTGACAAAATCAGATTTGGTTTGTTTTCACTTGCAAAATGGAATGTTTGTTGACCAAATATTTAATTACCACAATCTGTGTCGGCTGTCTAGGATAAATCAAACACTTTCCACTGCCTCCTGTTGAACCACCAAATGATTATAGGCCACAGTGTATTACCTGTTTTTATCTACAATTATACCCGGTTTACTGTAACTCTTACAATGACTCACAAGCTTATTTATCAGGCATTGATGCCAATAAACAAACTTAGCTAGTCAGTATATTGATGTCATTCAAATAGTTTATTGTGAAGCATGTGTACAGAACAATACAAACTTCTGTGAAATAGGTATCATGCCTCATTCTCACTAGTATTAAACAACAAATGAAAAACACAATAGAGTGGGAAAAAAAGCAACAAGACAAAAAAACAATCGAACGAAATATAAAAAGAAACAAGATAAATACAGAAAAAAACCACATGGAGCTTGCAGATCAGGTAACTTATGTAGTGTGCATAATAATAAAAATAATAAGAACGAAAATATGGCAACATAGAATTCTTGAAATTTGCTTGTTTACATTTTTTCACAAAATAGTGATACTTCTGGAAAAATCTTTTTGTAGTTTTACCTTTGAGTCATGCAACCTATGTAAAGTTTTAAAGTGGACTAAACGGTGCCCAGACCTTCGTCCTAGATGACTTCCACAATTTCTATCCCCAGTCTTTTTTTTTTTTTATACAGTTCATATTTGTTAATCCATGATCTTGCAATATACCATATATAAATTAAATTTTCGCAATCTCTCAGACACCATCTTATCAGGTGTTTTTACAAAATGCCTAATCTCGAGTTATCTAAAAAGTCTGTCTTTGATGGCCCGTATCTCCCCCGGAGCTGCTGAAATTATGCAAAAGTACCCAGAATGTATAGATTCCCAACGCTATAAACAGCCTAGTTCCTTCCATTGATCCATCCATAGTTGAAGGGGTAAATGAAGGATTTGCTGATATCAGGCATGTAAAGGATAGAGCTCTGAGCTAAAGGTGTTTCGCTATTTGTTTCCAGATGAGGATAGTACTCTGGATAATCGAATTGTAATGATAGCATGATTGGACGGATGAGAGATATACCAAAAATGATAGGACCAATAGAGTAGGGTAGACAATCCTGTCGCTCCACATTCAGCCAGCTGGAGAGCACAATCATCTCATCCAGTCACTAGGAGGAACAGCAAATGTTTGCCGCCAAATAATAGCGCATGAAATACGGTAGGGCCAGCCCCCCCACCTTCCTGATGCTTGCATGAATGACCCTTCCTGACCCTATGAGATTTATACTTCCAAACAAATGGGAGGTAGAACAATTGAGGAAGACCATATCAACTGCATTTACTCAACCCATCTAGGAATGTGTTCCAAAACTCTAATTGGGTCTAAAATACCCATAAAGTTGGCTTCAAAAGGGCAGTTATACTTCTTTGTAGTCAGTATACTGATGTTTCAGTGTTCATATTCAAGTGCCGTCTGAGAAAAGGCCACATTTAGTTTTGAGTATGCTGCTGGCCTTTAACTCCTGTATACACAGTTTACTTACTCTTTGCTCTGTACCAGTGTTTTCTTTCAAGCCTGAAAATCTCATACTTTCCAAAAAATTAGGTTAGAATTTAGAAAGACATTTACATTAAATTTTCATCTTCATGTTGTGCATTTCAGAATGGGCCTGCTCCAGATGCTGGGAAGGCTGCTGTCAAGCAGACTCAGAAACCCCAGGTCAGAGGCCTGTTCTCTGATGACGAAGACATACAGGTAAAGCTCTCAAACTTAACAGGGAAAAAGTGATAACATTTCTAATATATTTTAATTACAGTATATACCATATGGATTTGTCTTCCGTAGGGATTTCCAGCCATCCCTAAGAGCCAGTCTAAACCTGAGCCTACTAGCCAGGGTAAAACCAGCAAGGCCCCTTTGTCATTATTTGATGATGAGGAAGAAGAGGTGAAAATAATTAACATTTCACACACCGGCATGGAACTGAATTAGGGCAGGCCCATTTTTGCTGTGAGTAGATTACAATAAACTGATTCTTCACCTTGCAGGATCTCTTTGCATCTGCAGTGAAATCTAATCCAAAAAGTAATCAAGCTAAGGCCTCCACACCACAACCCAGTAAGGCTGTGTCCAGCTCCCTCTTCAGTGATGACGAGGTACGAGAATACAAAAAGTCATATTTTACTGCCGCAGACCAACATTTAATGGAATATATACAACATGTTACTTTACTTTTCTGAATATCCAAATGACAGGACCAGTGGATGAGTTCTCAAAGTAGTACAGGGAAGCCAGAGGTCAAGACAGGAGGGATGAAGCCCAGTGCCAGTGCTCCCTCCAGTCTCCCCAGTGCCAAAACATCTCACAAAAGCCTCTTTGATAATGCTGACGATGATTACCTGTTTGCTCCAACAAAGGAGTCAAGGTATTTATGCTTGTAATGATTTTATTATGATTACAAACAGTGCACCAACATTTCTCCTTACTGCTGTAATTATTTTTTAAATCACTTCCATCGTACTTTACAGAACAGGGTCCCTTTTTCTCTTTTTTTTTTAAACATTGTATTGCCAGGAAATATTTATGTATCCTCTTGTTCTGTCGCTCGTCATACAGTCAGAAGACACCTCAGAGAGTTGCTCTCTTGTTTGAAGATGAGGATGATGAATTTAATGGATCCCTCTTTGGCATCAAACCTGCTGTCAACACAAGCACTGCAGCCCCTCCTGCTAATGTGAGTCCACGAACTTACTTTTTTGTAATTTGTCATGAATAACAATCATATTGAAATTGGCCTCCAGTCAGATTTAAAGCTACTGAGAGTCTGAGAAATTTCTCAGCCACTAGAGGACTATTTATATCCTTCAAACAAGTTAAAAAATCACTTTGGCTGCATGGGTTTGTCACACAATGGTGATATTTAAAATGAGACGCTGTCATAGTTAAGTCATCTCAAACAAATTCTTTTAATTACCTGTATTCTTCAGACACCTGCTGTGGCTTCTCAGTTGCCCTCCCAGTTAGAGAAACCAGAGGAGGTTGCGGCTTCAAGGACATCAGTAGAGGACAAGCCTTCAGAGCAGAGGAAGCCAGCAGCAAAGACCCCTGAGACAATCCCCTCATCGCCCTTGCCAGAGAGCAGTGGAAGTAAAAAGAAACCCGCGGGTGCTGTCAGTCTCTTCGGAGGCATCGACGTTCTTGCCAGCAAGCAGGAAAAGAGCCCGATGGATGAAGCTGACAATGACGACGGCTTCCTCTCTAAGAACAGCCCACCACCAAATGTTAAGAAGGAAGAGAAAGTTAAAAAAAACACTGTTAGTCTATTTGATGAGGAGGAGGAAGATGAGTCAGATTGGAATGAGCCGATAATCACGCCCAGTAAACCCACAGCTAGAAACATGCTAAAGGTTTGTATGATTTCCAGCAAACCTAAGAATAGTGTGAAGAGATGATTTAGTTGCATTGGTGTATTGTTTCTTCTGCAGTCACGGTACTATCACGTGTCTATGTGTGCTTTTTGTTTTTCCAACAGCCCGCAGAGGAGCGACCACAAGCGAAGAGCACAGGTGTGTTTCAGGATGAGGAGCTGCTTTTCAGTCAGACGCAGCAGAAGGACAATGACCCAGATGTTGACCTCTTTGCCACCTCAGGGAAAGCTGCAGTCAGTATATTAGATATTTGTATCTATTTGTATATGTTTCTTTTCTGTCTGTATGCAGTTGTCTTTCACTGGATGATGAGGCTACGTGACTATGTTTACTTTCTAGAGCTCCAAGCTCAGCTTAGGGAAGCCAGCAGCACAAAGTCTGTTTGCAGATGAAGATGAGGATGACCTCTTCAGCTCTATCAAGCCGAAAGTTCCTCCTCTGGTAGAAATTTGATTATATTTTTATTGATTATAATTCTGCTGGATTTCTGCTTTCCTAGCAAGCTATGTTACATCAGAAATAAAATCAGCTGTGTAAGTACTCATTGAACTGAATTCCAAATTTTAGATCACTAGGAGAACTTTCTTCTCTTCCATGTTTTCCCCCCTTTTATTTTCATTCGCAGAAAGTAACAGAGAAGCCCAATAAACCTAATGACAGAGCACCACTAGCAAGTCCAGTATCTCCTTCAGAGATTCAGGTGAGTCTGCTGTAGGCATATGTAATAATAATAATAATACTGTGTGGGCTGATTTTAAGATTTATTTTTGCTTGTATTAGCTGTTTTTGTTTTTTTTTAACATTTTGTTATGTTGTGATAGACACCTCTACCTCGGAATTTACAGCCTGTTGAAAAATAGTGTTGACAATATATGGATCAACATAAGAAATGCCTTAATTGGATTGAATTCTGAACCTGCTGTAATCTGACCACACAGAAACCTGCACCAAGTCCTGTAAAACCCAAAGATTCCTCATCAAGGATTGGGAAACTTCAAGTAATTTTTTTTTTTTAAATTTAATCAAATGTCTTCGTTCCTGATCACTCTGATTCCTGAGGAAAGACTTTTCTATTTCCACTTACATACTGTCACTTTTAAGGTTTCTTTGTCTTGGCTTTTTCATATTCCAACTTGGTATATACATATTCCAACAACCTACGATACAGCAGCATGATTACCAAGATCAAGATAGTTCTCTGTTTTGATTTGATTGTATTAAACTAGAATACTTTACTTGCTCTTTAAGTTTCACAAGATGTTACTGTGTCTTGCTCCTGTTTCATTTCCATCAACAGTCATGGCTTCTCATTTTCCTCTGAATGATCTGCTTGTTATAAACAAACTACATTGTAAATGTGATCGGTTGATCAGTTCTCATGGTCCATGGTTTCTTTTTTTTCCTTGATAAAAGATTGTATTGCCACATCTGATTTTATCATATTCAGGCGAATCTGATGATCAACCCTGCTGCGTTGCTCCCTGGTGCCGTCCCCAATCTGCCAGGGGCCGTAAGTGTACTCCCTGGCACAGCCCCTAATTCCTCTTCTGGGGTGTCCAGCTCCAGCCCTGCCACGACTCCTGTGGGAGCCCAGGCAGACCGTGAGGAAGGAGTGAGCTTTGACATCCCAGTCCAGGTTACAACACTTCAGAGTGCCCATAAGGTGAGCTTTTGATTCCTGGACTACTATGTCTGTTGTCCAAATATCTTTCTAGTTGCCTTTCCATTGCTCGGATTTCTGATGTGATATGAGTGCACATGTTCTGTCATGCAGACTCGTGCCAAAGTTTCAGTACAACGGAGACCCCAATCCAGAGCAGCGAGGCAGCAATCGGCCCAAAGATCTATAGTGGATGAAGAAGATGCTAAAGGCAGTGATGTTCCTGGGTCGAATTCAAGTCTGTCTGGTTTAGTCTTACCTTCACCAGACAAGTATAGACAGGCGCATGCCAGTCTAACGCCACCCAACTCGGCTGCATCCACAGCCTTTCCTGCCGCCTCACCTTCTCATTCTTCTCTCTCTGAAGCCGTCCCCAGACCCTTTGTACTGACACTGCCAGGATCCACAAACGCTGGAAAGAAAGACTCTAGTAAAGACAGCAGCAGTACCAAAGTGCTGCCATCTTCTGATGAGGATGACCTATTTGCCTCTGACAGTCTGTTTGGGGCCACATCAATCTCAGACACACCCTCCACCAGACAAACTACCAAGACTACACAACCTCAGGCCGGTAGCGACTTGGGACTGAAGAAAGACAAAGACAAAAGCACACTTCCATCCATTTTCGATGACAACACCAATGACCTTTTCCAAAAGGTCAAGCCAAGGCCAACTAAGAAAGTCAAGGCCTCGTCCTTTTTGGAAGAAGATGATGACGATGAGGACATCTTTGGAGTGAGCAACAGCTCAACTCCCACATCCACAAGTAGTAAAGAAATCAAGAACAGCAGTAGTTTTTCAAAGCAGGACATCTTCCAGGTATCTTTTTATTTTACAATGATGGTAATACGGTTGTCTGTGCTTTTATTTATTTCTTTATCGGCTGAATTATTTCTGTGTTCTCAGGATGAAGTAGCCACTGTGCCTAAAGTTCACAAGAAGCACAAAAAGACCATTGATGCCAGCTTGTTCGATGACAACATAGACATTTTTGCTGACCTGACGGATACTTTAAAGCCAAAACAGAAGTCCAAGACAAAGGGAGAGACCAAGTCAATATTTGATGATGACATGGGTAAGCAACATCAAAAACACACACAGGAATTCAAGTGTTTCAATGTACATGTTTTATACTATCTGTTTTGTAGTCTACCTTTTTTTTTTAAATTGGCATTTCTTACCAAATATTATGTCCATCTCTCTGTTCTTTAAAGATGACATCTTCGCACCAAGCACAGTAAAACCAGTCATGAAGGCTCCCCATAAATCAAAGAAAACACCTGTTTTTCAAGAAAACACTACAGCAGTGGATTCAAGCAACATATTTGATGATCCACTTAATGCTGTTGGTGGGAACTGAACTGTTGTTTCTGAATGTCCAGAATTGTAAAGTTGTGGGTTAATTATTTTGTCATTTGGATCCCTGAAAGATCGAAGATTGATTACACTGTTGACAGAGTATTTATGCATATGAATTCATATAAATATTGTGGCTTATTTTTGGCAGATAAAGTCTTAAATGAAAATGATTCCAGTCATCTTCCGACATCACTTCCAAAATCATCCCAGTATCGGATTATATTATGTACAAGTTATTATATACTGTCAATCTTTATTATACATGATAGCACTTTATAAGCATACCATATGCGTAGCCTCAAAGCCTGCAGAAATTAACAGTAAATTGTTTTGTTTGTTTTGAAAATGTTTATCCTTTTTGCTTTTCCATGTTGAGATTCCATGCCTTTGGATTTGTGCCATATCGTGGTTATGAGAAATCAGTGTGTTTACTCACTGTCTTAGGCATTTTGACGATGTTTTTATTAAGAAATTCATCAATTTCTTAACTTTGGCTGTGATGAAAAAGGAAGTTCATTTTTAATAACTAAAAAAAACATTTTATGCAGTATGAAATGTGTTTAATTATTTCCAATTCTCTTGTCTTTATATATGCTGTGTCTGACTAGACTATTGATCAGTGTCTTATATGAGCAGGAAGCCTATTCCAAAGAAAGGGTTCTTGAGATGAGTATTCTGTGATTATTAACACCATGTCTGTTTCATTTTTGGATAATTAAGGATTAATGTTTTTGCTGAGGTCAGTATTATTAAAGTAAAAAAGGAGAAATTGAAGCTGCTCATAATTAGCATTTAAAGAGAAACCACTTGAAGTTAAGTTGCTAGAAATTATACATCCTTTCACACAGTAGGTAGTAAAAACTCCAAAAACTGATGAAAGCTTAATTCACGAGGCAAAGTCCTTGCATATTTTTGTGCCTTTAAGATGGAATTCAAAGCCCTTTTTTCTAGTATACAGGACTGGGACCGTCTTATTTATAAGGGACTACAAATTTGCACACATTTGGACAACAGACATTTAAAAGTAGATACAATTTTATTAACATATTTCTATGATGCAAGTTTTGACTTCATGAGAACATCTTCGAAACCATTTCTCCAAAAGATGAAGAAAACACTTCCCAAAATTAATTGCTAGCACCTTCAAGTTTCACAAATTGATTAAAGACAGTGATTTGCACCAATGATTGAACCACATATTTGATGGATTTTTGTGTTGTGGATTTTTTTTTCTAATAATTTGTGATTGTGAAGAGACTACTTATTGTCCCGCCCACCTCGCCATCCGTAACGCTAATTGGTTTCTTTGTCTGTCAATCACCTGAAGTCACAAAGGTGTTGTTCAGCAGTGTTTGACAGGTATGATGATGTCGCCAACAAGAGGACCACGGCGACTGACAACGGACGACACTCTATTCCGTGTGTAACGGAAGTTTTCGGGTTAAACGTGATGATAGGCTGCTTGGTTTTGAACATAACGTCACTCTTGACAGCTTTTTACACTGGACGGGACAAGACTGAAGCCAATGAATCTAGCCTAGCAGCCTACTAGCCTTACGGAGAAAGGTGGCCATTGTTTGAGTTGTTGGCTAACATGGCAACGAAAGCTAATGTTAGCAGCGTCGGCTAGACGGGCTTCACTACAGTATTATTGCAGAAGATAATGGTAAGTAGGTTTTAACTAACATACTAACGTTAACTGTGGTTTTACGATAACAATTTTTTTAAGGAGGTATAAATACTGTTTATGTGACCCTTTTCTTCTCTCGTTAGCCGCTGGAATTGTATAGACACCATTACCAACTTCATTCATCTCCGTTATCAGGCAGCTAACGTTAGCTAACCGAGTTCATTTGTTTTTGCCGACCTAGCTTGTTTCGTCTACTGTGGTGGCACGGTCAACTACAGGTGAAATGTAGCTACGGGCAATCTGCATATTTTGTCGCCTGTGACTTCACAAGCTAAACATTTTCTTTAGAGAAACCCTTGACAACCCTTAAGTGTTGGAATGGGTACACCTCAGGCCTTGTATATTAACACTATGGAGCCAACAAATCGGCGAGACAGCTCATCTTCACCTTTACGTTATTTGTGGGCATTACTGGTTACTCCTCTCAGGCCCCAGTAAAGTGGAAAATGCCAGTTTAAATGGTCAGTGTGTCATAAGTGCCATGGACAGCGGCTTTTGGACAACTGTAACCTGAAACACACACAAGGACAGGATCATGGTATAGACATATATTAATCTCATTTTTGTCCAAACCAGAAAACGTATAATAATTTGCAGTAGAAAAACCGCAACATTCTTGTGTTGTTTCTGCTTTGGGTTATAGGGTTATATAATATAACATTATAGCCTTCCTCTGACCTAGATTTAATGTTGTAAGGTGATGGTGAGTCGAAGTGACACAAGAGGTGACCTTTCAAAGGCAGTGGTGAGGCACAGGACACCTCATACCACAGATGGTCTTATGTAACACACCTGATCTTGAATTTTGGCCAGGGCCTTACTGCACTGAATGTTTTATGAACGTGTTGCACATGTCTGCCACCACTTAATAAATGCCCTTGTTCTGAAACAACTTAAAACATACTACAAAAACGATCTTGAACATTTTTTTATTACTTGCATGGTATATTTTTTTGTAACACTAAGTCCATCCCATTTGTTTTACCTACAAAACAACTAATTGGGTGCATAACTCAATTGGTATGTTATTCATTATGTGAATATATAGAATTTGTGTTGCCCACCTAAATAGATTTTGTGTACGCCTTTCAAAAGTCTGCACAAAAAATGCAGCTGAATATATGGATTGATCGAAAATGGTGCATTCATGTACAGTCGGAAATGACTCTGAGGTTAGCTTTTGAATGCTATATGAATGCTGAGCCGACTTGCAAATATTACATTTCAGAGCGTGGGCTATCACAAATAAATTCTTGACTTGTGGGAAGCAGATACAATATATTTAAGACACTGGATTGCAGAGGCAGGGAATAATTAGACTAATCAAACCTCCTAAAAAGTTATTAAAAAAATCATGCAGTGCTCTTGTTTCTTCTTACAGCTGTGGTCACCCTACATGATGTGTGAAGCTTGTGAAGGCAGTGAGCAGTGCCTGTCCCTCTCTCACAATTTAATCATCTCTCCCTGAAGTCTCTCTCACAACCTGCCAAGATGACCGATAAGAAGGAGCCACCCTTCTTTAATGATGACAGTATGGGAGCTTTTCACTATAAGCTCCCTTTCTTTGACACTATGGAGCTCTTCATAGAGACCCTGACCGGGACCTGTTTTGAGCTGCGCGTGTTGCCTTTTGAGGCTGTCATTTCAGTCAAGGCAAAGATCCAGAGGCTGGAAGGTACAAAGCTTACAAATGTGTAATTTGCATGTTTTTGTCTGCTGTTAGGGAATAGTTCGCATGTTTTATAAGTCAGGATATTGCACTTATTGAACCAGTAAGCTGCATCAATTATTTGATAGACTGAAAAGATACAGGAATACTGCATACTCACATCCTCTTAGGTGTGCTGCTCTGTATATAACTGCTCTGTGGGGTCTGTTTTCACAACTTCCTCTCTTGGGCTGTTGACTTGGATCAGAGCTGCTTACTGGGCTTAATGCAACTTGGTGAAAAAAAATAGATGCAAAAATAAAAGAAACGGCAGAAAACACATGGTTACAGTCAGAGCTCTTAGACCTATTGTCGTTGTACATCTTGATAAGTGTTGAGTAGAGCTGTCATGTAATTTGAAATTCTAACTGCGTCGTGTAGCTAAAAATACTATATACAATCTATTATGATTTGTCCTTATTTAAAATTCAATGTACTGTATACAGGCCGTACCTTGTGCTCCAGCAGTGGGTGTTCCCAAAATGCCACCTTTCACCCATTGCATGCATTGTTATGGTTGTTCTCTTTCTTTATACAAAATGGAGGAAAGTAGTGAGCCATGCTGAATCACAACATTTTAGAAGTAAGTGGAGGGAGGTACTTTGGATTCAACATGCAAAATTGTGAAAAAGGCCAGACTGTTTGCTGACTTTGTAAAATGCAACTGCGTTATAATATTATCACAACATATCTGTGGACTCACCTGTTGGCTTATCTCACCAAGTGAGGCAGCTGATGCACCACTTTAGGATTAGGCTATGTGGGTTGTGTAGAAATTTATTTTAATTAATTGTGTTTATTCAAACTTGATTTTTTTTGGGAGGGGGGCTGTCCTCTAAACTTGGGTTTTTTGTAGACCAAGATGTTCTTCCATATCTACAATTTTTGTTGCTGTTTTCAGTTTTGGTCAGAAAAGCCTCCCTGCGCTCTGTGTGGGAGAGCTGAGGAGGTGTGTCAGCCAAGTCTTTGTGTTTGTTGTGCTCTACTTATTATTTTGGTCTCATTGTCAGTAATATTTTAAACAATATACTGTATAAATATTTTACTACAACCAACCTTATGCCTCAACCCCATTGACAGTTTTGACTGTAAAATAAACTGACTTAATGGTGAGGACATCAAATAAATTAGCATTTTTTTATTTGACATTGCATCTGTTTGGTTGTTTGCCCTTTTTAAACAATTACATAATTCTGTCTTTAGGGGGCAGAAATGAATCATCTTCAGTTGTGTATGGTTGCTTCTGTTGGTAGCATTCCCCATCTTACCTGTCTGTCAGATTAGTTAACTTTGTCTTTGAAATACGAGTATGTTCATGTCAACTTTGGTTGTTTTCTCTCCTACCTTCTCTCTGACTGTCTGTAAAGGTATCCCTGTTGCCCAGCAACACCTTATCTGGAACAATCTGGAGCTGGATGATGAACATTGTCTGCATGACTATGGGTAAATCTATTACTCCCAACCCTTTCTGTCCTCAGAGTGCTGACGATGAGGCAAAATCACACAAGGCTTGTTAGAGCAATTACTAGCAATATGTTTGAAAACACTGTGTGTACATTAAATTCATTTGCATGTACACTTCCTGCTGTGGGGATGACTCGGTCTTAATTCAGTTCAGCATTTTGTAAATGGGCCAGAGATGTAGAGCTGGATGAGAGGAGTTACATACTGGTCATATAATATTTAGAGAGCTTGCCCCCTCCATGCTTGTAGGTTTATGAGATGCAGACCTCACCCCCCAGTGCTCTGCTGGCTGTACATGGTTGTTATTGTAATTAATGCTTGTCACTTAATTTTCCACATGAACAGCCTCTGGTGAGATCTTGCTAAGCTCGCCTATCACACTGTAGCATGCTTTTGAAATTTCAGAAGCAGAGTAGCAATGAAACATTTGTTCATATGAAGGAAATGTTCCAGTGGAATTCGCAGTTGCGCATTTAAGTTCATCTGGAACTCATCCGGACTCTTGGAATTGTACCACAGATCAGAGCCTCCTCTCTGTCTCAGAAGTAAAACATTATACCTCAAAAGTGAATAAGTCGCCCATTGTTATTTCCTTCTGTCCCATTAGAATTACATGCTCTGGGAAATGTGTTGCAATACTGTTCAGTTATTATGCTGTTTTGATTGATTGATCATAACTCTGTTTGTAGCATTGCAGAGGGCTGCACATTGAAACTTGTCTTAGCTCTGAGGGGAGGCCCTATTAACACCAGGAGAGGTAAGGAAGAGACCGAAGAACTGTACACCCACACGATAGCTGGACATTTGTAGCAGTACATCATATAGTGAAAAAATCTAAGTAAATTCCCTTGTACATTAGGCAAATAAAATAATGCTTTTAACCACAGAACCCTCTCTGTTGTTTTGTCAGTAACCATGGAGGATCCTATTAAAGAGGTGGCTGACCTGATGGAGAGCACCAAGGAGGAGGGTTGGGAAAAAAGCCTGTCCAACAAGCAGGTCACATTTGTGGTCTATCGTGAAGGTGACCAATTAAACTTCTTCAGAGTGGTCGACAAGGGAGATGGCACCCTGACCCCACTGTCTGAATCTCTGAGGTTGAGATATTTTCATAAATTCTATGCTGCTTTTATAAACAATTATTATATTATCCTTTAATTGTCTGAATACTAATACTATGCATATAAAAGGAATCAGGCCAGGGGTTTGCTCACATTGGTCATCACCTATAAGTAACATCAGAAATGGAGACAATTTCATCAGGTTCTGAATATAAAGAGAAACAAATGAAGACCAAACAAGTATAGTATATTCTATAATGAATATTATAGAATATATAATTATAAAATATAATTCTGCCAGTGTGGAGTAGTATATTTAACATTGATTATTCAGTAGTAGTTGGTGTACTTTGCAGCTGAGTTCATGCTCATTGTGGTGGCAAATGTTGCAATGGGCAGGGTCACTGAAGAGACTGCCGTTTAGCAGACAGCTTTGTTAGATCACTAATAGAGTGTTTTTGCCTCATATCTTTCAGCGGTGGCTCGGTGTACAGTGTGTGTGCAGAGGAAGAGGAGGATGGAGAGAGTTGTGCAGCTACACAGCAGAGTCTTGATAATTCCATCACCATGAACAAAATGAAGCTACTCAAAGCAAAGATGGAGGACATGAACCTCAACAAGAAGGTCGGAGGCTACTGGATCACAAAAAACCTAGTAAAATTTTACTACCTAGGAGTGTGCAAATGTGGCCATCACAACATTTTTTTTACTTGTATTCATGCTATTAAAACAGGCTTTGTGTCCTTTATGAAAGGTATTCTTCAAGCAGTTTTTTCAATATCTCTATTTCTATTTTCTTTAATAAAAAAATAAAACCAAATTATGCCTGTCAACACAGAATCCTGCTTATCATAATCAGACTAAAAATGGTAGCCAGCAACCATTTTGCATGCTGCAGATGTACTGCACCACACCAATTTGTATGTGAGAGGATGGGGCTTTTCATTACATTAAATTCTTCTGGCTCTGTAATGTCTTTATGCTCATAAGTAATTTATACAAGCAGCTTGAATCAAGTGATGAGATAAAAACTATGATTTTATAATTTTACAGAATGTTAAAAAATACTGAAAATGTACAGTACACTTGAGAGGGTGCTGTGGTATAATCTGATTGTCTCTGTCCTCCAGCCGAAGAAGTCAGCAAAGGTAAAACCACGGCCCCCCATCAGCCCTCATCCCTTCGGCAGCTCTCTCGGACCTTCCAGCACACGACACCAACATCGTCTCTTTCGTTCAATCCCCCACATCAACCACCCTTGGCAGTCAAATGCACAACTACCTCCAATCGCAGACCATAAATCCGCAGACCCCTCTTTGCCCCCCGCTGCTGCAACATCTGCCCACTTGTCCATCCCTAGACGACCTCCTCCCTCCTTCTCCTCACCCTCTTGTTATATGCTTCAGGAGGAGGACACATGCCCACCATTTGCAAAGATCCGACCCCCTCCCAAAGTGTCCCGGTTGGACATTGGCAGCACCAGGTTGATGAGGGATTGCGTCTACCCTCAGCTTCCTCCACTGTGTATCAGGGGTCCACCTGAAACCACCTTTGACCCAGCTAAGCCTGCAGCAGAGGCAGTTGGGCTGGGTTTGTTAGAGGAAGCTGCTGGGCTGGTGGTGCCAACACAACCTGGAGCTCCATTTGGGGAACTGTCAGACCCACTGAGTCTGGATGTGTCCACCCCACCAGAGGGAGGTCCTCGGTCCCTCGAGGTTGGGGCTCAGCACCAGGTGTCACTCTCCCCTTCCCCACTCAGCACCTGGACACTTGGGACAAGTGATACTCTCACCAGCAGAGCTGATAGGACACTACTTGGCACATCATTTCATATCAGCCCTCCCTCTCCGTTGCCTGCCTCCACCTCTTTATCCACTTCTACCAGCTGTGTACAGCCCAACCCTCAAGCTCAATCTTCAGCACAGTTGAAGCCAGGCAACACATCTCCTCACCCCTCAACCATCTCGTCAACTCATTCGCCACGCCTTCGTGGTGTTAAAGTGGAGTCACCTGGCAAGAGGCCAGAGCTTATCTCCAAGAGGGAAGCAAGAGGCATCACTAAGATGGCCAACCAAGCCTGTAAAGAGTCGGTGGGGTCAGTGAACAACTCGGACCTCTTAGCTTCTCTCTCTTCAAGGGATCCAGACAGCAGCAATAGCAAGGACAGCCTTGGAGAGAGTCTAGGACTTGCACTGGCATTACCTCCTGCCACTGCCTCAGGACAGGACAGCCTTTGCTCCAGGCTGCCATCCATCCCAACTAACAGGCTCTTTCAGGATGATCTCATAAGACAAATGTCACCGTTGCACCGAGCAGCAGCCTCTTACAAGGTGAGCACAGATACATGTCGGTGTTTGCTTCTAAGATTGTGCAGCAACTGTGAAATTGTTTTAATTCTCAAGTTTTGTTTTGTTTTGAAGCATTTGTGTGTGTCTTGAAAAAATGTATTGTGCAAACTGCTCTCATTTAAATGTGAGCATTAATAATAGTAATGACTGTCTAATAGATTGATGGGTGATATGTAAATTATTTTTGCTATAATTATCTCAGCATTATTTTGATGACATTCACTGAATTGTTCAGAATCACAAAATACAATTTTAGTTAGATTCATCACATTGCTTCAAGTAACTAAATTTGCAGATTACACATAAGCAAAAAACACTGCACTGTAAATAATTATTATTTATTACTCAAGATTGATGGATTAAATATTGAAATAATCTTTGTAACCATCTTGTAATGATCTTCCCCTCTGTTAGAAATATCAGTTTTTTCTATCTTTTCTTTATTTTAACTGTTTGTTTGGCCTGCTAGATACATTTTAACACCTGTGTATAATTCAAATTATACAGTATATACCACACCTTTTTGATAAAGGCCTCATTCCGAGTGAAGAGATTTTTATTACTCCACCAGTAATGGTAACTAATTTAAGCTATTGTCCATCACAACATTTTCAAGAAAAATCAGATATTTGCTCTAAAAAAGTTTCATGTTGCTGTTGTTTTCCCAGGTCACCGACACTCTTGCATCAGCTGGTGGAGTCACGGCTTCATTCGGGAGAATAGGTAAGGGAGATGCACAAACACCTTTTAAGTTTTCATAAAGAGCTAGCATGTAAAGAAATTTACAGCCACCTGTTGTGTTTTCAAAATGCTGTTAGACGCTGTCTACGCTTATACAACAGCTCATGTTGTATAAGCGCTACAACGAGGCACTGCAAGGTTTTTAAACATTCATTATTGCTACAATGGGAGAAGCAGCACACACATGAGAAGGCACTGGGTCTACACACAAGCACACTCACTTATTTATGTCAGACACTGATATGTTTTCACTAGTCACAGAGAATATGGATAAATATGCACAGATCAATACACCAAGTAGTCAGTCAAGGTTCACCATTTTCCTCTGAGACTGGACACTTGTTCATCAGTATCAGTGCAATCAAAGAGTCTGCAAACGGCATTTAACACCCCAACTAACGAGTGCAGGTAAATTACTTTTCTGTTAGCCTCTTCTTTCATCTGCATTTCCACACAGAGTTGTGAATGTAATCAATAAAAAAAAATATATAAATACATAAAATGCATTGGAAAAAATCTCTGGATGAGGGCCAAACATTTGAGTGGGCTTCCAAAATAAATTTCATGTAACAGAGACACTAAGTATACTGTACTCTGCTGTTCACACCTCCATCACTTATGTTTGTTAGTCTGTAATTGAGCTCATGGCATCTGTTTACTAAAAAGAAGTCTGGAATTTGTCTTTTACACATTTTATTCAGAATGTTTTAGAGACACCAATGGCAGTAATTGCAGCTTTTGGTCTTTTGGGGTTACTTTCAGCAGCTTTGGAAGTTTAAACTTTCATTCTTCCATGTAGATGCCCTCAAGCATTGTGAGAATATATGGGAATTGTAAAACTTAGTGTTTTCATTGGGGTTCAGGTCTGGACTCTGATAAGGTCATTCCCTGTTATTGTCCTGATTATGTTGTAATGAAAAGCGAGTCTATCCTCCAATGTGATATTGCGTGTGCTCTTAACTAATTGTTTTATATTCTCAGTGTCTGTATTTGCCATCATTCAGGTTTTCCTCAATCAGGACATATTCCACTTGAGACTGATCAGAAACATCCTCATAGCATGATGCTTTGCCTCCATGTTTTACTGTAGGAATGTGTTGGCCAGTTGTAAGGAAATAACTGCTCTGCAAAATCTACATTGGAACCAACCAGTACATATCTTGGTACTTTCTTTTACAAGTCCGTAATTTCCTAAAAAAAATTCCCAGAGGATACCAGGAAGGAACTGTATAATTTTTCATACTGATTACAGGGAAAAATGTAGATGTAAATGTATGTTCAGTTGGATAGTTTCCAGTAATAAAGAAATGCTAAATGAATATTTATTTGTGTTTACATCGAGTTATTTTATAGAGAATATATTGTCCCTATTATAATTCCTACCTGATGGTTCTTTCAAAGAAACTTCCTTGTAAATTATTAGGAAAGTACAGACCAGTAAAATTAACCATATTTTATTTGGTCTATATCAGCAGATCTATTGTTCGTAGAAACCCGTTCTGCTCCAGGTACAACAGCTTTCATAAACATCTCATTGTCCATTAAAATTTTGGAACATTTTCTGCTGTCATCAATGAATGAGCTGCAGAGCAACACAAACAAGATGCAGTCAGCATTTTCAATGAAGATATCAACACTGACAGCAAGCTGAGATTAAATTTCCAAAAAAAGGTACCTCATGTACTTCATGTCTACAGTGCTGCTGTGTGCACAGAAAATGTACATGTCAGATCATCTGTGTTAAATGAGTGTTATTAGGATTTGGAGCAAAGAAAGCTTAATTGGGACAACCCTTAATTAAATTTAATAAAATTCAAGTTGGGTCTATTACACAAGAGAATGTGGAAAATGTAATTGGGTCTGAATATATTTGAACCCACTGTATGCTGGTATGGTAGCAGAGTCAAGTGTGTAAGACAAATAAAAATCCAATCCCACGCCCAGCTGCTTGACAGGGGGCTTCCTGTACCTTCATCACAGAGCTGTCGGCTTTATCTGTATTCCCACGGCTCACAAACCCAGCTGAGCTGCATGCTTCCACAGACACGATTATCACAGGTACAAGCTGACATAAACCAGTGTTCCCCGACTTGGGAAAGGAACAGTTTATTTTCTGACATATTTTCTACTTTTACGACAATGGTAATGTTTCATATGGCAAAGCCTGAAGAAACAACGGTGCATTTCAGTGTTCCTCTAGGATTTTTTTCAGCCGCAGGGGCAGGCCAAC
>JBBPCS010000573.1:10742218-10753370 GCA_037974645.1 Hollardia meadi | reverse complement strand
GTGTGTGTGTGTGTGTGTGTGTGTGTGTGTGTGTGTGTGTGTGTGTGTGTGTGTGTGTGTGTGTGTGTGTGCATAGATCAGTAAAAGTAAAACATATTTTTAAAAATATGTCATGTGTGTGTAATATTACATATTACTTTTTTTTGTGTGCTATCAGCCATTTAGATACAACTCTGCAATTGCAAGATTTTTCACAGCCCGTCTGATCCACTGCTTGGGAGACGGTCTCAGATTCTTCCTGTTGGTAAAGAAAACATCTACAGTATGCTTCCCTTTCCTAAGTTTTACCAGATGTACATTTGCCAAACCAACCACTTAAGTCTTCATTCTCGTATCACTTAAGTATCCCTCCTGTAAAAGCAAAACACACTTTTTGAAAGCATAAATCTCACCTTTGTGTGACTTGGTGCAGCAGCTTGGTGTTGCCCACTTGCATCTTCACTTATTAATTCATTTATGGTTGCCCCTGTTTGGACATGCATTACAAAACGGGCTTCTTTTTCTCTGTAACACTGCACTGTCTCTGCTAAATAAAAACACATACAGATAAATAAATTGTAATGTTTACAGAATCTGGGTGATTTTTTAATTTCTTTTTAGTTTTTAACAGATGCACATAAGTTACCGTACATGAACTGTCTCTTTATACTTAGCTGCATTGTACTACAACTGCTGCTCCGATAAGACACTGACCTTGTCTATCACCATATTACTAAAGTACAGTTTGTTCTGCCATAACAGTGAGTCACTCATCAGTGATACAGAACTTATTCTGCTCTGGACTCAAGTCTGCAGCCAGAAAAACACTAAAAGTCTGTGAAAGGACTCACGACTGATGTTGGCAAAACACACTCTCAGGAAAGAACGCCGTGCTCATATTTTCATGGAGAGATTGGTCTAGACTCCAGTCGAATACATTAAACATGCCTGACGTAAAAGTAGCGGCTCACACGGCTAAATGAGCAGGTGAGAGATTGGAATCCCTAGTCCTTGAAAATATGTTTACAGGTACAAAGTACTGTAAATAAAGCAAACTTTAGGCAACAATGAATGAAGAATTTAGTTATGAAACACTGAACAATTGTTTTTCAAGTCCAGATTAACCTTTTAAGGGCCACACGTTTTGCAATTAATCATACTGAAAACCAACATGCAGTGAACCCAGTTGGTAATTCAGCCTTGTTTTCATGAATAATTGAGTACATATGGGTGAAATTTGGGCTGATAAACTGCATTTACTTTTTGCTCTTGTTCTCTATCAATATGTTGAATGACACTGTTTATATTCACCTGTTGTTCCAAGTCAAATCAAGTCAAGGCCAAAATCACAAATGTCCCTCATAGGGGCTTTACAATATCTGTACAGCATACGACACCTTTTCATTCCAGATGAAGAAAATTCCTGAATCTTTAACAAGGAAAAGGAGGGATTCCTCTTCAGAACAGAGATGTGATACATGTTGTTTACACAATGCATACAATTATCCAATAAATGCACACCCCCTCCTAATGAGTGAAAGTATAAAAAGTTCAAACTCAGGTAATTTAAACCTTCATGAAGATCTACAAAAGTCCTCAAACTTACCCTCCGAGCACACCGCTATCCTTCTAGACTTAAAAATGAGCTGTTGAGGCCAAATCAAGTTAGCACTTCATCTTTGGATTTTGTGGTGTGCTATCAGGTTAATTTCATTCCTATTCTTTTGTTCTACTGAATGAATCATTCATTTAAAATTTTCCATGAATAATTGTAAATGTGCTGCTCAGTGTTGTAATGATTCCCTCCTGCGTTGCTCCACTCAGTCCTGCCACCAGCCTCACAGCTAGAAATAGCCTTTGAAAGTGTGGCTCCCAGAAAGAGGTCACTTTAAAGTTTGTGCCCCCGCTATACACCCGACCGCCATGCTGCCGGTCACGTGTGATCACAGCCGGACCCCCCTTCCGCAAATCTCCATTGGCTTTGAAGGGTTGAGATAGATGTGCTTCTTTGGGTGTCAAATTGAAGAGGTGGTGAGATAGGGGGCAAGAGAACAGTGGGTAGTGAGGGAGAGCTCAGCTCAAATCAATAAAGCTGCAACAGTCAGCCCCTTGTTATTTTGGGACGGTGAATTGATGGCATTGTGCCGTGGCCGTGCTGCCGCAGTAACAGTCCCTCATAATGTTTGTGCATGTGTATTTTGGACTGAAGAGTTTTTTTTCTCCATGAACACGCAAGCCTCAGAAAACCATCCTCCACTGCATTACACGGAGATATGTAAATGAAAAGCAAAGCTCCAGATCAAAGCATATGCATATGGGTACACCAGATAAGGAGCCCGTGCAGGTATTCAACATTTGACACAATATTAAACAAGGAAAAAATAAAGGAGAAAATAATTTCTGAGGAGTTTGCCTTTGATTTTTCCATCTCTCCTCTTCATTTCCGTCTCTCTCTCGCCTGGTCTCGTTCTCTTAATTTGAGGTAGATTTGATTGAAACGTGCAGCATGCAGACAAGCTGTAGTGTTGTAGTTATCAGTATGCATGACTGTATTTGAATAGGAGCTGAAAAGGCTTTTACAGCTCAATTTCATGCTCGGTGGGATATCTGACATATTTCTCCCTCAGAAAACAGACTATTAAGTGTTCTGCCTTTCCTCTTTCTGTCTCTCTCTGTCTTTTCACATTTTCCCCCCAAATTACTGTCTTTATCCTTCCATTCAACTCTCCAATATTTCACCTCCTCTCCTTTTGGGTGTCTGACTCCTGGCTCGATCAGGCTGTTAGATTAGCTGAGATTGATATTTTCTGACAGGGGCTATAATCATTTCAACCACTATTCTCTATAAACCACCTTTTTCCTTAGCTTTACATAAAAAAAACTCTGCAGTGGGACTGTGGACCTGTGCTAAAAGATCACCAGCTGATTATGTTTTGTTAATGTGACGGGACCTTTAGGTGGCTGACTGACCAGAAAACTGCACTTGCATCATCACCTATTCTCACCTTGTGTAAGCCTTAATAAGCAGATTGGGTATTAGCAGTTAGTTTCTTTGTGAATGTCATTATAAAACTTTCAGTCATGATTGGCTGCTCACTCATTTGTTAGTCCAGTCACTGTCCTCATGTCACTTTACATAAGTTTACATATGGTTGGGACCGCTGTGTAAAACAAATAAAACGGAACGTGATAAGTTGTTAATCTTTTTTGACATATTCACAATTGAAAACAATACAAAGACATTATATTAAATGTTGCAATGCCAGCAACATGTTTCAAACAAGCTGTGACAGGGTCAAGGATATTACCACATGGGCTTGGAAAGACTTTGTAAAACCATTGTTGGCAAAGCAAAGTTTGTTTGCAAATTATTGCATTTTTCTTTTATTCAAGTTTCACATAGCGTCTCAACTTTTTGGGATTTAAAAAGAAGAGAGCAGTGGTATCGGATCAGCAGATATCCCATTGAGGTATCGCAAGAGAGAGAGTCAGAATTTGTGCGTTTTTTTGTGAATTTGTGTGTTAAATCACTCATTATGCAAAAGTTGTGTGATCACATTAATTATTATTTCTGATTAGAATTGCTGAACAGCATTTCAATGATGTAGCTGGTCAAGGTAGAGCTGAGTGAATGAACTGTTGTATATACTGTTGGGATATTTAAAATACATGCAATAATATAAAAATAATATCTTGTAATAATTTTTTCATTTTCAGTGTGTTTGTGACAATCTTACTTTGCATAGTAACGAGTAAATAAGAGCAAAAAAAGAAATGAACACACATTGTTTCCCTGTGAAATGTAGCGGAGTCGAAGTACAAAGTAGCATAAACATAATCACGTATAGTGTTTGCACCTCATCCGTACTAAAAATGTACTTAATTACAGATTCTCTTACAACGACTGATAATGTTGTTGTTGTGTACAAAATGTAAAATCTCTTTGTTGTGTTAGCTGGCCAAAATCCATGAACCGGGCCTCTGGACCTGCTGTGAGACTGGATTTAGAGGCCAAATCCGTTTAAGTCAGTGTTACCAACAAAAGTAAAGAGCTGCTCAGCTCATTATCCAATAGAATGGACCAGACCTGTCCTTAGTGTTGCAGATGAAGAACGTTCTCACGGTCTCTCCTCTGCTTCATCTTTGTCTCTGGCTGTCAATTCAAACTCACTAATATTTGGTAAAACTTTCCCAAAACTACATTGAAACGAAAAGGTGCCAGATAAAAGTTAACAGCCATTAGAAAAAACAAAAAACATTTCAGTGTTTCACCCATTTTAGCCTTAATTTACACATTACGTTTGATGACTGTTTATCCCTCTCCTCCGTAGCCCACATTCCTGTCCATTGAAAGTTGATAGCACGCTGCTCAGACAAGACAAACGAGCATCATTATTCTAAGTGAATCATAGCTGTATTTAAAGATTTAAATGGTTTGTTTTATTCGTGGACCTCAGCCTGTGGTGGCCTGCAGTATTGCTCAGTATTTGAGTGATTGTGCATGCTGTAGCTTTGCCCTTGAATACAGCTGTGAGGATATGTGCAATAAATTACCTGCTGTCATTTCTGCCTCACATCACCTCCCTCTGTACCTGCTGGGGATTGGTGGAGTCGGCAGTAACGGCCTCTCTAATTGGTGGACAATGATTATGCTTTATAAGTGGCTGACTGTCTTAAAACAGATTCAAGGGGAGGTGGGGGGTGGGGGGGTGTAGTTGCAGGACAGGCTTAAGAAGGGTTAGGGGGGAGTACTTTAAGATTAAGCTCAGTGTGCAGAGCAGACAGTCTATTTAAAGGACACCACCACCCTCTCATGAATCATTCACCAACAGTTTGCCCCTCCCCCACCTCTCATCCAGATCAGCTGGAGGAAGTGGTTGCACAGCCAATAGGATTACAGTACCGGATTGACTTGTTTGTGTGTGTGTGTGTGTGTGTGTGTGTGTGTGTGTGTCTGAGAGGGAGAGCATGCCCGGACAAGTAGCAGCAGCAGCTCTCTGCCACGCTGTTTGTATGTATGTGTGTGTGTGAAGAAAATGTAGGGCAGCCGTTTGTTCTCCCTCCCTCTGCCATCTCTCTTCCCATCTTTTCCTCTTTCTGTCTTTGTTTCCCTGCTGTGCTGCCATAGCTGCAGTCGACGTGGCTTCCACTTCCATATTTGCAGAGGCTTGGCTCACCTCAAGGATTTACAGGAGGGCATGTAACCTCCCTGAGGACCCATTGTCTGCGTGAGGGTGTGTGTGTGTGTGGGTGGGTGTAGGTGTGTGCAGGTGTGTGCGCAAGAGTTGAGGTGGCTTCAGGATCCAGACATGAATTCCTGTTGGAAGATGAAGATTCAGGTACAGATTATTGTTCTTAATGGTGTTGCTGTTGTGGATGTTTGTCTCTGTGCTATTTCTGTTGATGCTGCTGATGTTGTTATTGTCATTGCTTTCAACGCTGCAGCTTCAGGCATGTATGCTCTATATTCTGTGTACAGTGCACAGTCGATCATTTATAAGACACGTACAAAAAAAGGTGATGATTATAAAAGGAAATGAGGGCTCACTGTAGTTTCCATTCAGTGATTGTTATGGTGAGGCCTGGCGAGGATGAAAGAGTTGCCATAAATGTGTGGTTTGTCTACTTGTATGTGTGTGTGTGTTAGAGAGAGAGAGTGAGTCTGAGAGAGAAATGGAGAGTAAAATTAACAGTCAGAAACGGTTGGTCTGATATGTCACTACTGTTTGTCGGGATGTACAGTGTCTGTGGTTCTGAATGTGTTTATGCGTGTTGGAACATTGTTTATTTTGCCCGTCTTTCGTGTCCGCGTGTGTTCATCGCTGCCTCTCAAACGCTGCAATGTGATGTACATTCGGTGCATGTTCCTGGGTGTGCATGCATGACGATACTCTGTGTGTGCGCAGGTCAGAGGAGAATCTGCCACCTCTTCAGTGTGAAAGGTTGACCCACTTTCTCCTGTGCCTCTGCCCTTTGTTCAGGATAAGTGGGGGTGACATGGCGCGTGAACTCGGAACAGCCCATGAGCATTGATATATTGATTTTACTGCAGTGTACATTGCGTGTTTGCTTTTTTTCTTAAATAATCATTGTTCTGTGCAATCATCTTCAAGCTATTTGCCTGCTGTCACAGTGTCTGATGATAGATTGCTGAAGTACAGGATAGATTCAGCACACATGAACTCACTAACCCCTCTGTTCGGTCATCATGACTTTTTGCTATCTTCTCTTTTCGCATGTAATCTGTCACCCAACTGTGAAAGTACAAAGCGAGGCAGCAGCTCGCAGTGCGCGTCTGCCTTCTCTGAGGAGTGTCTTTGTTTGCTAATAGTTGCACGCTGAAATGCCAGATAAACAGTGGCCTCGGAGTGATCTGATATAAAAATATTCTCTCCTCTTGGCCTACAGCTTAGCATATCACATCATCAACTGATGCACCAAATCACAGAGCTTTGTGTCACATCTGGAGGCTGGGGGGTGGGGGTTGGGGGGATTAATGCAGTCACATGTCATGGCAGAGCATAAAACCTGTTGGGGAGAGGAGGAGAAGGGGATGGAGGGAGAAAGGAGGAAGGCCAGACAGGAGAGGATAGCAACAAAGAGGGTATTATGTGCAAAAGGGATTTGCAGTACACAGCAGCACTATGATGGTTGAACATAAGTTGGGTGTTTTGCCCACAGAGCACCTCCATTTACTGTGTCATCCTCTACTTCCTGTGTTCCATGTGTTCCTCAAACGTTTTTGAAACCTCTGAGTACGATTTCAAAATTCGACAGTTGCAAGGACTGAGCACTCTGGTTAGTAGTAAGTGTGCTGGATGCAGAGAAAAGAGTGAGAGAGAAACTTGTTTCAAACATTCTTGTACTTCAGAAGTGGTGCTCGTGTTCCCAGGGGGTGCCAAAGCTGATGCTTCTCTAAGCAGCTGCTAAGTGCTGCTAGCTATAAAGAAGTTGTTTGGTGGGCTATATCACTCCCTCCTTCTTCCTTTTTTTTGCACTGGATTTCTGTGAGCATTTCTTTGTTTCCAAGAGACTTCCAGATATTGAAGGATAATATCGCAAGGGGGCTGAGGGTTCACCCCCTAATAACACAGCTAATTAGGAGGCACAGCACTGAACTAATTATCTGTAGCTTGACTTGTTCACACAAGACATAAATATTGACCTGTGTCATGTGGAAGAGTCTGACCCAAAGTGCAGCTAATGAGGAAATGTGGCATTGTTCCAGATTCACAAAAATATTTCAACACATCTTTGTATCTCTTGCTCTCTTTATAAAGCAGTCATTCTTTTCTGCTACTCTCTAATTCACTTTTCTTTCATCATTCATCCCCCGAAACCAACCTCTGGTGCTCTCTTTGTCAGATATGCTTTTAATGTAGTTCTTATTGTTGGATTAGACTCTGGTATTGCAATACTGCTGTATAGCCTTGTTGGAGACACAGCCAGAATAGTTCACAGTCTACATGGTCCTGCACTGAATGTGATGGTCATCGTCTCTCCTCTACCATATCCTGTTTGGACATACTGATGTGATTATGCCCATGATTAAGAAAGACAAGGGACAGATAGAACAGGAAAAGGAGGAGGAGGAAGGGATGGAGGGAAAACCACAAGTTCACATCCTGTCGATGAGAGCACAGAGAGACATGCTTGTTCACACACACACACACACACACACACACACACATATATACACACACACACATACATACACACACACACACAAGCTGTAGATTTGCCCACAAACAGAGTCTGGGGGTGTTTCCTTCCTCTCCTGCAATCTCCCTTTACACGCTGTCTCAGTTTGATGTGGGTTTTATGATACACACACTAACACACACACACAGATGTTGACACTGTGGCGGTGTAGTTTTGCTGAGCTCATGCCTCTTGTATAAAAACAATATACACACACTGCCATGTTAGGCCGTGTTGGATTTGTATTTTTCACCTATCTTACAGACAAGTGCATGACCCTTCTGTAGGGTTGTCACGATACCAGACTTTTAAACTTTGATACAATATTACAATAAAAAAAACAATACTTCATATCGCTTTTGATACCACGGCAAAAAGAAAAAAAGCACACAAAAATTTTTTTTTCGTAATTAACAACCCGCATATGAACACATATCAACACATTTGTAACAATGTTAAAATCTGTACAACCTTGGGTTGAATTCTGATTGTAGATCTGCTTTTTTTTCATGGCTTTTGAACTTTCATTACTGTAAAATGCAGATATTTATTGTTTTAAATATGTAGTATTGAAAAAGTATCAATACTTCGATCATTTTGACAAACCTACTCTGTGAAGCATATCATAGCCACTGTGTATAGTTTCTCCTGATGCTCTCCTGCCCAGCTGCCTACTTAGAGTCAGCCTGCATTTTGTCCCTAAGTGACTGCTGGACATTGACAGTTATAGGAAACCACATAGGAGCCAACTTCATTTCCTGATGGGACCTTTCTCAGCGACGTTTGATATTACTTTTCCTGCAAGGATGTGTGCTTGAGACCACCGTGCAGGGAGGAGCTAGTCCGTGCAATGTTTACTCAAATATCTGTTTCTTGAATCTGTCTGTGCTTATTTTTGTGCATGCTAGTTGTGTTTTTTCATGCTAAGAATGTATGTAATGTGACTCTCTGAGGAGCTGATACTGTGCAGGGGAATCTCAGTGATCTCTGTCTGGGAAGGACATTTTGAGTTGGCTTGTTTACAGCAACTTGTGCATAAAAAACAGGTTGGCCTCATTTTAGGGTCTGCATTTGGCAGAATGATTAGCTTTAAGCTTTATCATGCTTTGCTTTCAGGGAAAGCAGATGTAAACACAGCCACAGGCTAAATCTTCAGTTTCTGTAGTCATACCTGCTGATCCACATGCTTTACTCGTCACCTGTCAGTCTAATGTCTATTTATCTTCAGCTTAATAGTTTTTAAATGAAAACAGTCGTTGTGGTTGTCTTATTTAATGTGCTGTTGTTCCTGAAAAGGTCATTTTCGTAACTATTTTGATCATACAGTGCTCACTTACATGACATTGACGTATTGCATTAAAGATGCACAAGTGGCCCCATGCCTAGGTTTGTGTTTTACTGACACCAGACCATATAAACTGCCTCAAGCCATCTGAACGTGAAGTCTGGCATGCCTTGTAAGCCATTTAATAGTTTCATGCCAAGTGAAAAACATGATGTTGACTCTGCATTAATCTGCTTTACGTTTTCAGAAAGCATACCTCCCTCAGCACGGGGTAGGATTTTCCATAAAGTTTGTTAGGTTTACTGATTTACAACAGGTGATCATTGAAATACAACCTTTCACAATGAAGGTGGCCACCAATAAGAGTGATAAAGGTGTAATTAGTCCCATCCTGGCAGTGAGGAAACAGATGGAACCCTCTTCTGAGAAGCACTCTGATCATCAAAATTGGAAATTGTGTGTGGGTGCAGCATGGGTGAGCAGGGCCTTTAACGACATGGTCATGGTTTTGAGCAAACAAGTATGCAACATACAGAAGACTCTGACTGTGCATGTACACCATGACTAGTAAATATTCATGTAACTTTCCGAAGCAAAAGAAGCATTGGAACAGTAGGTGGTAAACATTTAATATACTGCAGTTTGAAGTATATTAAAAGGATAAACACAACACCAGCCCCCATGGTTGTTTCAGCTGAGGCGTATATGAGTTGCTGGAAATTGAACTGAGATGAGCTTGCAGAGGTTATTGTGTATGCAAGGAATTTACAAAGAAAGAACAAGAAAAGAGGTATGTAGAAAGTCATTTCTAATAAACCACCCGCGCACACAAACCTCTGTCTATTACTTTAACTGAGTTAATTCCGTCAGCAGTCCCCTCATTATCGCTGTCTGATAACCATCGTTCATTCAGCTTCTCTGCCTCTTACTCTGTCTTTTTTTCGTCTTTTTCCTACAATCTCCTGGTCGCTTCCTCCAGATGATAAAGTGATTGTAACTGCCACATAAACAACTCAATCTCTGAAATGGGCAGACACGTCTCCATAAATGTATTTAGAGCTCACTAGAGATATGTTTTGCATTTTCTGTCCAGACGTTACATTGTTGAACATTGTTTGTGTTGGATGTGGAGCTAGGTATCAGTACTTAATACCTTTTTAAGGTAAATCAGCTAGTATTTATAGAGCACTTTTCAAAATCAATGTTAGAAAGTGCTTCACAAAGGCAGCAAAATAAAAAGTAAGTCATAAAATGACATTTTTAAAAGAAGTTAAAAAACATAACATATAAACAAATAACAAAAATGAAAAAAATAGTAACTTTTGTGCTCAGATCTGGAAAAAAAAAGGCCTATTTATATGGTTTTGCTCACCGCCAATCACCGCAAGCATTCTTTGATTTAATGCAACATGTGATTGTCCGAATTATGCAGCAGTGGTGAGGTCGAGTGACAGAGTTGGAGGTTCAGCATGCTGAGAATATCAAATTAAGTACTCTATTAGTATCGGGATCACTTTTAGCATACTGGTATTGGTGTAATTTTTCCCAAACGATTCCCAGCCCTATTTGGATGATGGTCATTTCTTAAGGAATCCGTTTAAAATTACTTTTTTGTCAACAACAAATTTTTACAGCTTCAAATTTACCTTACAGCCAGGCTCTTTTCTGTCTCCTGGCATAACCTCTGGAAACGTGTTGCTTGTAATTACGGTAGATTGTGGAGCTGCAGTCTATGACTGGCTCTGAGGCAGGGGAAGCTGAAGGTTTTAGTTAATTATATTTCCGTAGTGGCTTCAAGGACCTTGATGCTCTTTCTTTTCCAAGCTTAAAGCATGTTGTTGTTTTTTATATTTGTGATGCATTTACAAGTGTTCAGAGTTCCCAGGCAACAGAAATGTTTCTATATGTTTTGCTGGCAATGGCCTCAAAATGCCCCAGGTCCAAATCTGACTGAGCTACATGGGACGTGCCCGAAAAATTACGATCCATGGAGTGCTGTTGGCATGAGGGGGTTTACTTTGTCTGAAACAATGTTTGGGTCGGTTTTATGGGTCAAAGAACATCCACATGAATACCAGGACCCAGGGCTTTCCACTAGAACATTGTACTGTAAAGGCATAGTAGGCGATTCTTTTCAGAACACTTTCTGTTACATTACTTGAAATTCTCGTAACATACCGATAGCAA
>JBBPCS010000573.1:10728050-10740920 GCA_037974645.1 Hollardia meadi | reverse complement strand
CTGCAGAAAGGTCCAAAAGGATGACCACAGAGGAGAGAGAGGCTGCTCTAGCGGTGTGAAGTCGCTCAGTGACAGCAAGAAGGGCAGCTTCGGTTGAGTGGCCTGCCTTGAAACATGACTGGTGAGGATCAAGAAGGTTGTTCAGGTGAAGATAGGAAGAGAGTTAATTAAAGATAGCACGCTCTAGTGTTTTGGAAAGAAATGGAAGAAGAGAGACAGGTCTGTAGTTGTTCACTTTAGACGGGTCGAGGGTGGGTTTCTTGAGGAGAGGGTTCGCTCTTGCCTCTTTAAGAGAGTTAGGGAAACAGCCAGTTGATAGGGACGTGTTGATAAGATGGGTGAGAAAAGGAAGAAGGTCAGGAGCAATAGACTGGAGAAGGTGAGATTTTATAAAGTAGTTGAGAAAGTGGCTTGGTAGAAGGGAGGAAGGAGGAGGGGGACTGGGGGGGTCAAGGAGGTTAGAGAACATGGTGAAGAGTTTTCTGGGGTTGGAGAAGGAGGATTGAATTTTGGTCTGATAGAAAGACCTTTTGGCTGCAGAAATACAGGCAGTGAAGGAGGAGAGAAGAGATTGATAGGTTAGCAGGTCGTCAGGGTGTTTTGATTTCCGCCATTTCCTTTCTGCTGCTCGTATAGTGGCTCTCTCAGCACGCACAGAGTCAGACAACCACGGAGCTGGGGAGGACTTTGCTAAATCAGAAAAGATCAACCAGCATTTAACCAGCATTGCCAGTATTATGTTTTCCCTTTTTATCATCCTGTGCATCAATGCATGACGCACCTTCACGCTTTCTGTAAAGGTGAGATTCAGGCGCTGATAGGCAGATAATACTGTCCTGGCAAGACAAGAAATATGATTTGATCCAGTTTGTTGAATAATACAGTAGTTATTTCTGTGGTTATATTTTTGTGTGTATGTTTTGTTCCACAGGCAGGGAGCCCGACTTCAGTCAACGCACCGTGTAATTTCTCGAGGACGTCAGTTTCCCCCTCCAGCCAGGACATCTGCAGGTACGAACTACTTCAACCTCATTCCACTTCTTCCATACTGGTGAAGAACCTTATCAATGGGCGATATTGGTTTACCCTTTAACCTTGAGTGGTCACTTTTGGAAGTAGCCTTGACTGCGTGTAACTTGTTGTAAAATAGATTTTATTTTAATGAATGTTATGCAGTGTTTGGTCGTTTCATGGAGAGGCAAAGTCCCCAAAACCATTTATCTCCTCCCCCCAAGTTTCTTTGTTTTCAAATGCATGATGTCTTTTCCATTTCTCTTTTTTGTTCTTTCCCGTTCCTTCTCCTGCTGTTCTCCACTGTCATCAATCACATTCCTCTTTCATAAACACACATGCACATACTTTCACGGCAGCAGTCAAGATCAGGACTGTCAGAAGCAGACGGCAGTGGTTCTGTTGAATTATAACGGTAAAACCTGTCCAGGTTCAGGAGGTATTTCAGTGGCCACCCTATGCACAGATGCCCTACCAGCCTCCAAACATGCCAAACAACGAGACTGGCTCTCCCTGATCCGCCCCCCGTCTGTCAATATCCACCCCAGTGGCTCACTCAGGTTTTCTGTGTCTCTGAACGACGTGGGCCAGCGTGTGGACAGTCTGTGCCGAGGTTTGCACTTCATAGACCGCACCTGCTCCGAGGGGGAGCTGGAGCCTGAACCTGCTCAGCCACCCGACGCAGATCGAAGAGCGCACACACTCAACGGCAAGCTGGCTGCAGCACCCGCACACCAGAACTCAAATACGGCCTTCTCAACACACACCCACCCCCACCTCGTCCCCTCCTTCACCAACAACTACAAATACATGCTGGGCATCCCTCCCGCCAGTTGTCTTGCATCAGACCCTGCCATCATTGCCCCTCCTCCTCTTTCCAATACCCACCTCCACCCCCATCACTCTCCGAGCGCCAACTTCCTCCGTCTCCTCCTCCCTTTCTCTCGGTCCTCTACCTCGGCCAGCCTGCAGTGCTCTGAGCTGGGCAGCTACGCCTCTCACCTCCACATCACCAAGTCCTCTAGCGCCCTGGAAGGCAGCGAGTCAGGGTTTCCCACTGAGGATCTACTGGGAGATGATGACGTGTTTGAGGAGGACTGGCTGAGTCCATCTCCAAAGGGCACAGGCCAGCAAGCAACCCCAGAAACAGTCACCGTGGCTGGGCTAGGTGCTCTTCTAGCCCCCCTGTGCTATATGGATGAGGACAGCGACTTGGACTACTGCCCATCTCCTTTGACAGAGAAAACTGGGCCACAGTCACCCTATTCGCTATCAGGGGACTGCTGCAGGTGGGTGACTGTCTGGATGGTATAATCCACACCCACCCCTCTTGTGACTTGGTAGAGCCCAGTCCACCCCAGAGCCCTGTGGAATAGTAGAGAGCTTTTCATCCAGTAGTGTCGCTAAGTAGCAAAAACCACAGCAGTATTTGTCCTCAAAACCCCTGCTCGGAGTGAAGCTGTTAACCAGAAAAACCTGACACATAGAAGCTGCAATACCATACACCTCCTCCTTGGCTGTCCTGATTTAACCCTTCGTGTGTGTCTAGAACAGAAATGTGACTTCATTTGATGTCATACCATATCATTTCATTTCATTTCACTCTTATCTTAGTGGTCTACCATGTTTTTTGTTGTGCTGTCGAGCTGCATTTTTATGAAACTTTTCATTGTTACTAGATCGATGAGGCATTAAAGTGCCTTACATGGGCTGTGAAAATATGTGATTGATTTTGCCCATAAGCTTTAAGCTTTGCAGTAGAGGCAGGAATAGGAGGTAATGGCAATGTTGAAGGAAAAGATAAAGGGACACAGGAGTTTGAGTAGAAAATGTAATAGTATTGAGGAATGGAGTGTGTCTCCGTCAGAGAAATAGTGGAACAGAGGCAGATAGGAGAAAATAGACAAAGGTGAGCTGATGGAGTCACCAGGGCCATCATCAGTCTATTTCACAAGTAGATAGTCTGTGTGCAATCTAATGGATATATTAGTAAGGACATATTGTCAGTAATACTTGATTCCAGACCAGATCATGACTGTGTGGCCCCTACAGATCTGGCATCAAGAAAAGGAAGTTTAAGCCCTACATAGTATCTGACAGTATGTCTGTCAATACACTGCATGAGAGTTAAGGTTTAAACCCAAAGGAATGTCAGTTGTGTATGTCCATCTTGTTTTTTGTTCCATCAGTTGTGGTCTGTGCATGTGCTCCGTTCCAGATTATACGTCAGCTATGGGCTGATGGCGAAACACAAGCTTAGAATTGGAAAGGTGAGGGCAAGAGATCAGGAGGCAGATTATTGGCTTCAAATAGCCTGCAATAGTCTCTGACTGCACACACATAAACAAACACATTGTGGCAGCTTTCTGTCAGATGGCTTGAAACGTGAGCTCAGAGCAGAGGCTGACCTCACCTGTTAAACAGTGTGTGTGTGGGCGGGTGCCTGTTTTCACAGATGAGTGGCACGTAAATAATTACCCAGCTCTTTTATTGACTACATTTCAGAGAGTAATGGTTGGAAATCTGACAAGAGTCTCTTTCCTCATCAGAAATGTCACATTGTTAGAGAAACACTTCAACATTCACTGTTTCTCCCCCATGTGTATCCTAATAAACACATTGAATGCATTTTAATGACATGTTAATGAACGTTAGTTGTCATTTAATGGCTCTTTCATTTGATAGACATGGCCAATCTTTGAAGTAGATGGCAGGCGTTTTTACATTTTCCATTTCCTATATTATGCTTCACCTCTTCTCTGCTTCTCTTCTAGTTCTCTTCTACACATTTGCATTACTGCCCTTTGCTGTCCTTGTGCATGCACTAGTAGAGAACCAGATACAAACAAAGCAGGAGCAAAAACATTGCTCCTTAGAGCCTCTAGGATTCAAAAATTCTACATGGTACCTTAAAGCTTTTATGTCTGAAAAAATAAATCATCTAATGTCTATGTAATTCCTTTACTTTCCTCTTAAAGACAAGTTTCATCTCAGGCAATTTAATATTCTCTTTTAAGGTAAGCATGGCCACACAAACCTAGTGAGATATGCAGAGAGGGGAAAGGAAGAAAAAGAAAGATGGCTTCCAGCGGTGCTGCCGCTAATTGAATTGTGTTTTTCTGTGATCAGACCGTCTCTGGCAGAGAGTAGAGCTTAAACTGTTCAGACCAAAAACTGTCTGAGAACACGAGCGAACAAAACGCCTCAGAAGTCACTCTCTGCCTCATTCCACTGCTATGAAAATCTGTTTAGTAGAAACGCAACAACAGATTGACGTTGAAAAATTCATTTGAAAATAAACACAAACATTTCAGGGCGAGGGCTGAACATGGAATAGCTGGAGGGATCTTAAAGCTCCACATTGAGAGAGTGAAGAGTGTAAAGATTGGCTGAACACCACAGGAGAAAAGTACAAGGAAAGAGACGGGAGAGAACAGGAAGTAAGCGGATGCCTTGCCAGGGCTGAAATGTTGCCGAGCTTGTTTTCCCCTCAACTTGTGGTGCTTCTGATTTCCCGGCTCTGTTTTTGTTCTCAGATTTTAATGTTGACATACTCTCAGTGGGGTGCCTCTGTGATCTTAGAATTACTGTTAAACAGGGTGTGTTTTGGCTGCTCAAGAGGTACAAATTAAATTTTAACTTTCCCCCCATGCGTGAGAGTGCTTTGAATGTGTTGCTGCTAACACATATACAGCTAATTTAGCTGTGAATCTGCAAGAGGGTGTGGGAAAATTAAGTAAAATGTATGAATGTACAACAGCAATTCATATGAAATCTTGACTGTTTGTAGTAGGTGAAGCCTCCATTAAGCCGGAATTTTTCAGCTGAAGATCCCTATTCTCTTTACACTCATGTTGTTTACTGATCATTTTATTTCCACCATGGCTCCATGTGGAGGTGGAGGGATTTTTATGCAGTTATCCCCTCCTACGTCAAAAAACCAAACAACCAAAAACACATTAACTTGTCATATCTGTCCATTTTACCAGATCCAAACCTTGATATGAGCTGCAAGAGTCCAGGTCCTCAGGCTTTTTTTGTTGTTGTTTGTTTTTTTGTTTTTGAAAGAGGAGCACAGTACAGTATGTGTGGGATGAGAATCTGCAGCTCATCACCTTGAAAACAAACACAAACAAAGCAGCCCATCCATAACCAATAGGGGAAAAAACCCTTCTTCCAGAGATGTTAATTGTACCTCTGCTATCCTTTAATCCTTTTTCCACTCCTCCTTCTCCTCCTCCAGTTGAGAAACCCATAGAAATTACCTATTTTTAATCCTCCCTTGTTCACTTTGTCTTTTAACCTTGTAATGCTTTGGCCAGATCAGTGAAGTCTGGAAATAGACATTCTCTTGCTCACTAACTTTCTAACGTGTGGGTGTGCATGTGTGTCTACATGTGTTCTTATCCTCCCCTGAGCCAGGATTAAGACAAACTCCTTTGAACGCCCTGCTCCCTTCTCCTTCTCCACCTTTTCTTTCAGTGCCTTTGTTTACTTGTTTCTTTTCCGCCTGAGAGAAGTGCCACTGCTCTGTGTGTCTCACTCAGGAGAAAATACCGTAGAGGTCTGCCCTTGTCTATCACCTGCTGGTTGAAAAAGGGGATTTAGCGTTTAGGTTGAAGTAACTGTTTGCATCGTAGCATCATAGCTGCATTTTGGGCTAATTGTTCATTCTCTAAGGACTCCCTGGTCTGAGCACCTGCATCAAGGTCAAACGTCCTGACAATTAATTCTGAGATCCTAATGACTTCAGCTTTCTGCAGGCCATGTGTATGTGCTGACTTTCTGGTGAAAGTGTATGCATAATCTGGATTCTTACACACTCTGTCTTGGCAGCAGATGCACAGACACACACTTGCACTAAATAAACACACTCCTCCTTAATGTTGGTGACTAATAGCTCGTGTCCTGAGTGTCCTCCAACCTCAGTCAGTGTCTAATATGTGCTCTTGGGGAGGAGAGGGGGACTGTTCTCATATTAAAAATCTGATTGGTTCCTCTCCCTCCTAATCGAATGTTCCAGTTGTCTGTACCTGTGCCCAGAATACCTTACCAGGCACCGACAGGGGCTTAACACAATATCGCAAACGCCTGTTAAGTTCAGTGCAATCGCATGCACTCAGTGGGATTGCAACAAATACCAGATTTTGAGAAGCTTTAAAAAATTAAAATAACGTTGTGCTGGATGCCATAACATTGTTGATTATATTGTACTCCTTGTGTATGTCAACTGAACATCATTACAGGCAACTTATATCATGTCATTTAACACTGAGATTAAGATTGCTACAACCACAGGGTACCTGAGGTTAGATTTACAGTGCTCAATTTTGTGCTGCTCACAGAAGCTTATTTTCTGAAAATGTCATTTTGATTTGCAAATGAAGTGCTTTCAATCAAATTAGTTTGTCTAGATTGAGTTTCTCCAGGTGGGACATTGTCTTCTGTGTTCAGGGTCTTAATAGGCTTTTATATTTGTGAAATTAGATTCCCAACGGCCATGCTCTCCTAACACCTTGTCTTATTATTCATACTACAAGAGAACGCTACGAGTATGCTGATGTATGTCCTCTGAAACTCAAGTTTGCTGGAGTTTGGGGAAATATCTGTCGGCTTTGCCTGCCAACTTTTCTCTTTTTGATCTTTCTTCTCCCCTGTCTTCCTCCTGTTACAGCTGTCTTCCCTTTAGCTTAACGTTGACTATATTCTTTGGCTCCCGCAGGATTTGTCACTGTGAAGGGGATGACGAGAGTCCTCTGATCACACCATGCCACTGCACGGGGAGCCTGCGCTTCGTCCACCAGTCCTGTCTACAACAGTGGATCAAGAGCTCCGACACTCGCTGCTGTGAGCTCTGCAAATATGAGTTCATCATGGAGACCAAGCTCAAACCGCTGCGCAAGGTAAGACACAGTTTGTACTGTATATGTGTCTGAAGTCGTTGCAGCTCTGCCTCCAAATGTCCCTGAAAATGCCCAAAAGCTGTCTCCAATCAGTCTCACAGTTAACACAAGCGTGGCACTTAGCTTTGAAACCTTTTTTATAAGGGTAACTTGTTACTGCAGGTGGAGGTGGAGGTGGAGGTGGGGGGGGGGATTTCAAATGGTTTAGAGGAGGTACACTTCTATTAAAGGCTCTTATCAATCGCTGGAGCCTGGAGATAGCAGGACACTCTTAATTAAAATTCCTCCACCCTTCATTAGCAGAACAAAAGGCCTTAAACAAATGCTCCGCTGTTAATAGCTTCTGAATCCCACCGGTGAACACTGAATTTGTTCATGTTTGAGTTGGCAAAGACATTCATAATGAGATGAGGATGTCGGTCTTGGTGTGAAGTGTTAATCAATGGATGCTTGTTTTCACCTGGCACTGCAACACCTGCTCCCCGTGAAAGAGAGCCTGCAATCGTGCCATTCCATCACATCGCTGCGTACACGAGCATTGCATTTGGATGTTGGGATAGCTCATTTACAACCGGATCTGATGGTGCTGGCATTGTTTGTTGTTGTTTTTTTTTTGTATGGCTTGGCTCATTTCCTGATGATGTATTGTGAAGCGAGGTACCTGGCCCCTGTGTGCAGGGTGCGTTATGTAGCATTGGATGCTGATCACAGTAGCTAACTGCTCTCCATCGAATATTTAGCTCACACTCTCTGCAGCCAAGGGAGCTAACAGTTTAACTGCTTCAAGTGTGTGTTTTAAAGCATGCTTGTGTTTTTTTGTGTGTGGATGTATTGTCGGTTCCCCTTTTGACCTCCTTAAATGTCCTTCCTTTGTCCTCTCTGCGGCAGTGGGAGAAGCTACAGATGACGCCGAGCGAGAGAAGGAAGATCATGTGTTCAGTCACCTTCCACGTCATCGCCATCACCTGCGTGGTGTGGTCGCTCTACGTTCTCATTGACAGAACGGCAGACGAAATCAAAAAAGGTCAGCACAGGCTCTAGACACACAAACACACACCAATGCATTAATGTAACGTCGTCGTCCATGTTGGATGTAGTGTTGTGTTGATTTGCATCTGTCTCCAAGTGATTCATATATTTATTGACAAATCTGCATAACTGTAGTGTTATTTAAGTGATGTAAGTATTGAGTGCAAACAGTGTCAAATGTTGCCCAAGATTGAAATATATGTGGGCGTAATTCACTCACACAGAGGCTCAGTGAGCATCAAAGTGTGTTAGAAGAGTGTGCTGAGATGAGATGATTTTTCTATCTGAGTTTTTGGGACTTTCTGTTCACATCAGTTCACTTTGATTTTCAGACCTGTACTTCATTAAAGAGAAAGCGAAGAGATGAAAGAAGAAAAAGAGATTTAAAAGATCGACATTTACATCTATTCCTCTCAGATCTAGTTTGAGACTTTTCAGGGCTGAGGCCATTATTGCGCAGTGAGGTGATTTCGGTTCGCTCTTACTTCAAGGGGCTTGGATCAGGTTTTGTGTGCGTGGTGTGAATTGAAATGACCGACTTGAAGGTCAGTTCATGGTTAGTTTGTTGTTAAAGGAAAGAGTGAAGCCAACACAAGGTCCTCACAAGGATGAAAGTGTGTGCAGGTGTGTGTAATTGTTGTCCTGACTGTGTTATCAGCATGTATTTGTTCCCCAAAAAATAACCGAGTGTAAGCTCCCGCAGCCATGTGGCAGTAAGCACCTGTTTGGCACATGCATAATTGTGATAAAACTGGACACAACTAAAAGCTAAACACACATTGATCATATTATTTTATTTATGTGAAGCAGTTTAAAGGAATAGTTGGACATTTTTACATGGAGTTCTTTGGAAGACTGATACCGCTCATGTAATCGGTTACATCTAACAGTAGGGGTGAATGTTGATAAGCTTTTTTCCCCATAATTTGTCGGCACATGTTTCTGAACACACGGCCTGTTTTTGTTTTCTGATAGAGATGGCGGCTGTGTCCCATAATAACCTTTCAGATTTTTTTAGATTTACCAATATTATGTGTATGTGCCAAATTGGAAACTGCAGAGCATTATGGTCTTTTCAAAACCTAAAATCCCCTTCAGCAGCCCCTAGTGCCTAAGCTGCTCATTGCATCCATCTTCACCAAGATGCTCCACAGCACCGAGTCCCCAAAACAGATTGACGCCGCCATCCTCAGAGCGCCGTGCTCTCGCTATCGGTGCTAAGACTGCAGAAGGCTGCTTTAATGATGAGCTGTCATATCATCCGCTGGCGCTTTGTCTGCTGCCACTCATTTCTATCCGCTGGCATATTTGGTGCTTCTGAGACAGTGTGCAGATGGAAGAGCAGGCTGTGCCCATTTATCCCAACCTGATGATTCAGACTTGTTAGTGTCCCCAAGGGCTGTCAGGTTCAATCACCATGGTGATGCCAAACAGTTCCTCACCAGTCCTGTTTGTCCTCTGCTAAGTCTCACAGAGGCTCGGCCTTGTTTTTCCTCTTAAATTTTCTTACAAAGATTACAACAGAGTTACATCTAGTACAACTTGAAATAATGTTTCATTGTCTGCTTTGTTGATGATTGCATGATGAAGTACATTTTAAAGTGTGCAACTGTAATATTTGTCTTTCAATTTCTGCACTTTCTATCAATCTGTTTGTGTGTCTTCGGTAATACATGATACTTACACTTTCTCTACTCATGCAGCCGGAAGAATCCCAGGTAAACATTTCAACTTTGACCTTTTGACTTTCAATTTGTGTTTTCCCTCGTTAGCCTTTCCGTCTGCTGTATCCAGTTCTTTTCCAACTGCTCCTTCATACCCCTTTCCTGCTTTTTCCCTTCTTCCTTGACTTCAGGATGAAACTGTTTCTTTACCCTTAAATACCAGCTATATTCACAGCACCTCACTGAATGTTCCAAACTAATGAACACAGTGTTCCTCAACTCTGTGTTCCTCAACTCTGTGTCTGTCTGCTGTGATTTATTTTCTGTTTGAGGGATTTGATTAAAACAAACGTCACTGACATATCCTCACACAGCAGACGACAAATGAATCTGATTTCATAAAGTTGGATATCAAACACCTGAAATTGCTGTCCCGCATAATTAATACCATGCTGATTATACTATGTTCGCCTTTTGTGAACTGGTATTTCTCCCAATTATATGAGCCATTTTTGTATTTCGCTCCATATACTTTCTATCATCAAGGGTAGGATTTAGTAACTCAATTGTGGAGCGTTCATATGTCATCTGAGCTGAAATACAACAGCCAACATTAAAAGACTGATGGGTTGATGGTCAGCTGTGCATTTTGTTTTTGAAGATCCCTTTTCTGCCTCTTAGTTTTTGTTTTCAGATGATACTGCAGCTTGTTACAAAAATGTTTTTAGCCTCATGTTTCAGGGATTTTGCAGTTTGCAGAAATGCTGCAAACTGCCTCAGGGTACATAGAAATGATTTTGCACAGCGCAGCAAGTTTACTCCAAATCACCATTTTGTAAAGCCTGCTGTAGAGTTTTACTTTGTAAATGTTGTTGCTCCCACTTTTTCTAGCAGTCATATGATTCTTTTTGTCACATGTAATTATCTTGGGGGGGTTATGCCTTACTTGGAGAGTGACTTTGGAGAGATGAGAGGAAAGGAGGGGAGACAGATGGAGGATCACATGCAACAAGGGTCCCCAGCCAGACACAAACTGGGGTGTTGTGGTTCATGGTCAGCACCTGAACCCCTGCACCACCAGGCTGCCCACATTTGTCTGTTCATGTTGCTATAGTATGAAAATCAACATGCAGACTTTAAACTTGCTTGCAATGAACATTATTTTATTGACATTGGTTATTGTAGTGGTTGGTTTTGCAGTGCAGTCTGGTCTGTGTTTGACTTGTGCTTGTTTCGTTGTTGTCTGCCCTCTGTCCCTCAGGAATCCTGGAATGGCCTTTCTGGACCAAGCTGGTGGTGGTGGCCATCGGCTTCACGGGTGGACTGGTGTTCATGTACGTCCAGTGCAAAGTCTACATCCATCTATGGCGGAGACTCAAGGCTTATAACCGGGTCATATACGTCCAAAACCGGCCGGACACGTGTAAAAAGCTGGCGCTGGAGAAGCCGCCTCTCATGGAGCCAAGTCTGTTGAACAAGGAGGCTCTGGTTCCCACCCACTCGGACACAAACTCCTCCCAGTACACAGAGACGGAGGACTACAGTATGGAGGTGCTCCATGTCTAACCACTCCATGCCATTGGTTGTCCTACTCATCGTATTCATTACTATACACACAGTGAAGAGCAACCATCATGGAAGTGCTCGGTGACTGAGGAGACACTCCCCTTCCTCTGATCCCAGACTGACCCACTGTCCTCCTCCAGGACATCTTTTATTCCTAAAACTCCATCCACAGAGACAGACGGACAGACCATGACTTTCTTCTTCTTCTATCCACACTCCTCTCTGACCGTATTCCTCCCTCCAGCTGCACCGTCACTCCATATTCTCGCCTCTTTCCTTTCCCAGGACCGGACTGTTTTTACTGACTTCTGGAAATGTCTGAGGAGGCGCGGAGCATAACACACACACACACACACACACACACACACACACACACACACACACACACACACACACACACACACTTACACTTACTTGTACGTACACCTCTGGGAGAGCAGGACTGAGACAAAGAGACTCACAAACGGCTCTGGAGGTCTACACGTCTCTGATGCGTGGTTTGTTTACTCGTGGGTTTGTTAGATTTGTTTGTTTTTACCTCCTGTAAGTCTTGGGTTATCCTGCCGTGGATCAGTATGTAGCTCCGCACATCGGATCTCTGGAACATTCCAGCTACTGCCATCTCTGTTGCTGTGGTCTGTTAGCTCCGAGCTGGTCTGGATCCGATCAGGGTTTAATATGGACATGCATCGAAGCACTTTTGTTTTTTAGTCCCCGCAACAAATCCCCTCTTGTCATTTTGCTCCTCTTTTCTTTAATACGAATTAAGTCTGATTTGTTGTTCATTTGGGAAGAGCGCACTCAAGCCAACTTGGAAATGTTTGTTTCCTGTTTTATTCGACATTGCATTTCCTCATACGCACATATACGTATAAGTTAATCCTCCCATGGATGATAAAAAAGGAATTGGGGTTAAAAAATGGAATCATGCTGTAAGAAACATGAGTGTTTAATTAAAAACAGAAAAAAAAAGTTTTAAACAGGCTCATCGCTCTAATTCAGATAATGGAAAATCCAGTCACATGATTTCTCTACCCCAACTCAAACTTTCTGAAGGCTTTGAGAATGTATACTTTTTTTTAAAAGATTATAAAAAATTAATTAAATATCAAAAAATACATTTTTTTTACTGGTCAAAGGAAATTGCAAGATAATTTCCATGTCTTGAGATCATAATGAGAGCCTGTGGGCACAAACCGCTTTCGCTCATCTTTTTCTATCATGCAAATGGCACAGTATTTACAATATCATATTTCATGTTGATTTGTTTGCTTAGTCACATTATATGCCTTGAGAAATCCACAGCTGCCTATTTTCAGCCTCCCTTCGCTCCCATTGTGCAGGCGGTGCATTGATTGACCCCAAACAGAAGCCACGCAGACTGTTACTGTGTGTATTTAAAATTGACTGCTCAAAACACGCTTTGGGCTGATTTATGTCTGAGTACACACACACTTACAATCAAGTTATGTTATCACACACAGATATATAAGGTGTGATATCCTATGTTTTGCATTTCAGACCAGCAGAAGTCTGTTTCAGTGAAAGTGTCTTCTTTCTTCCTTCTAGACTCTTATCACATGGTGGAGGGTGGCTATTTTAGTATTTAATCACAAGACAGCAGCATGTTGCCTCCATTTAATTTGTGTGTTTTTCTCACATCTATTGCTCAAATGAGTCTAGTTGTTAAACGCCTT
>JBBPCS010000573.1:10689742-10719982 GCA_037974645.1 Hollardia meadi | reverse complement strand
GTGTGTGTGTGTGTGTGTGTGTGTGTGTGTGTGTGTGTGTGTGTGTGTGTGTGTGTGTGTGTGTGTGTGTGTAGAAAATGATTGAATTTTCAGGTGAACTATTCCTTTAAATGTAAAAAGTAGAAAAGCAGGTAATTTTTTTGGGCATAACAGTTTCAAACACCTTTGCTTTTGCAGTTTATCTAAGAAGAGTACAGTATATGATTGTGTTATATATCTGTGTCTATGCTCAGCCTTCACATGCATTTACTTTTTAGATGTGGGCTGGATAATGTGGGTGGGTGTGTATATGCATGTGTATGCAACCATAGGGTTGTGGTTGCATGCACACACCTAGGTGTGTGTGTTGTCCCATGAGACATTTACATGTTGGTTTGTAAATTTAATGTGTAAGGGTATGGACACAATCTTTTCTCTTTTTGTTTTACATTTATGCAAAAGACTCAATACATTTTGATTTAAAAAAAAGAAGAGGAGTACAGTATATGGTGTAGTATGTGTCTTGCCAAATGCAAAATACTGCACTCACAGATAGAGCTGCCACAATTAATCACTTAATCGATCAGTCGATTGAAAGAAAAGTAGTTGCTAACTATTTTGTTAATTGAGTTATTGTTTCAGTTATTTTTCTAGAAAAGAATGTCAAACATTTGCTAGTTCCAGGTTTGTAAATGTAAGTCTTACATGTCACCTTAAATGTTGCTGCTTTTCTTGATCATTTATAGTAGTAAATAAAGAGTCTTTGATAAATGATGAACTTAATCGGCAGATGAATCAACAATGAAAATAATGTTAGTGGCAGCCCTACTCACAGATAGTATTGTTAACTATTGTCTGTGAGTGCTGGTTTCTCCTTCTGTCACTCAATGCAGTGCTGCTGGTGAGGTACATTTTAGGTAAGTTTGAGGTGCACCATAATTACATAGCAACGTAAACATTACCTTTAGCACAATACAGCTGCAGGTTTTCGATTTACTTTGTAAAAATAGTAGCCTGCATGCCTCCAGTCAGCTAGCCAGCTCGGCCCGGTGCCTCCTGCAAACATATTTATTTCTTGTACAGCTTCTACTGCTCCTTTTTCTGTTGCAATGCATTTACCAGAGGAGTTGTTGTGCTGAGATAATACATGTATCAGGAATAGGGGGTAGGACAGGCAGCTTGCAGCACGCAGCGGTGACTCTTAGTGTTGCAACACATATTCAAAGCTGCATGTGTCTGTGTGAATCATTCTTACCTACATGTTTGTGTCAAATGGGGATGTTCATGCATATACTGTATGTGCATGTATGTGTGTTCGCATTGAGAATTTTTACAGCTTGTACTCCTCGGCCATCATGCAGCAAAACACCCTCATTGTTTTCAAATGGAAGCAGCTTAATGTAAAGTGAGAGTAATTTGTCCCAGCAGATGCTCCTGTCAGGTCTCACTCCTCTTCCCCCTCTCACACACACAGCAGTGGAGGTCTTCAGCTCAGACGGTTGCCATGGTGATCTCATTGTCTTGTGTTGACCTTTGACCTGCCACGGTTGTCTGTTGGAGTATTCTCAGGGTCATAATGAGGATTAGTGGAGATAACCAGCAGACGGGCACTATAATGGGTTTAAGGTTTCAAACTCAGTAACCTACATCCAGGTAATTAGGATAAACAACGTAGGTTGTCTTGCTCATAGTGGGTCATCAGCAAGCTAGAGGTGGCTGCAAGGAATGAACACCATCAGCAATACACTATTACTGTGCTATTACCAAGTAAGCTTCTTTTTATCATTGGGATGGAATTCATCTGAGCCACATGCTGTTTAAGGTACTCTTTATGCAATATTTAGAATAACACAGTTGCGCTATCAGTATACTTTTTGTTGTGGCTCTGTGTTACAGAGCAACTTTATCCCATGCAACTTACTGGAAATTGAGTGATTTAAAATGTTTAAAGTCCCCCTCCAGTCAAAAATGTGTTTTACTTGTTCGTGCAGTTGAATGTTTGAGCTTCACTGTGCAGAATGATGTATGTGCAGACTCTGACACCTTTATGGCTGTTTTCATATTCATTGCTAAAAGAGTAAATTTTCTCTTCACTCCTGAAGCCTCCAGTGCACAAACACTAAGAATGGACTTTACAGTGAAGGAAGAGACATCTTGTGTCCAGCAGTTAAACTTGAAATGAAAAATATTTGAATATTCATATATTCTGGAATTCTTAATGAAGTAGAAAGAATAGGTGCCATTTTGAAGATTTTAATGTGGTGATTATACGTTTTTTCCCCTGCAAAAACCATGTCAGACACACATTACAACATGTGTGGAGGGGATCTTTAAAGATTCTCAAAATGTATGAGGAGCAACAAATCGACTATACAGATTTCACATCTTTAATTCATTTGTATTCAGCTCTGTTGAACAAAAGCATCCTCACTAAAAATAATCTACAGGGTACATTGAATTATGGATATAACCAAAAACATCTGAAGGGCATTAGAGCACAGACAAAAATGTAGCAACACTTAAATTGACAATAAATCACTGGTGCTTCCCTCTGAATATTAAATGTTGTGAATGTGTTTGCAAACAGTCCATCATTCATTTGATATTCAAGGAAAAAACAATATTAACCAAACTTCACTGCCACTTCTCAAGTTTGGTAAACTGCACAAATGCACTGACATTTTTCCTTTTCAGCCATGACTCATGGTCCTACTTTCATATACATATATGAAATATATTTCATATACTGTACATAATATGAAAGTAGGACCATCAGACCACCAGAGGATCTTTCACTGAACGTAAAAGGTATAAAGCCACAACTCTCAAGAGGAACAAATGCGAAACACTGGTCTGCATTGCCACACACTAATAACAGGAGGCAACATCTAGCTATTAACATAGACATGATATTTACTGTGATCAATTATCTATCTTACACAAATTTCATGTCTCTTCAAGTTAACTGTTATACTGGAGTGAAGTAGCAAGGTAGAAAGTAGGAAAGAAACTGTTTTTCTCAGCCACTATAGAGTTTGGTCTGTCATTATATTCTGTCATTGAAAAAGAAACTGTCTCCTTTCAGAAAAATAGGTACAGGTGCCCCCACACACGCATGTGGGCACCATGGCAATGAGCTGAAGGACAGCTGTGCATCCACACTCTTATTTTTTTCCCTCTTCATTACGTAAACTTGTGGGACAGAGGGGGGCCGAGGTAGGGAGGAAGGTTTGTGAAATGTCAGAGACGCTGCCAACATTTTAACAGAGCCGACTCATTATGACCAAGAAGAGTGTGTTGCACTGTAGCCTACTCTCACTCCTCATACTTCTCCTCTTCCTCTGCACAGACACATATTTTATGACACGAGCTTGCCTCTGATTAGGGCTGCTTTGTATTTTCTGTTAACCTGGTCCAAGCCAATATAATTTAAAACAACCCTGTGAGGTAGTTATCTGTAATAGCTGCAGGACTTGGGTAGTGGCCCAGAAAAAGGCTCTGTGGACGAGGAGAAATGTCTGTTTTATTTTATTTGGGCCTCAGTTATTTGGCAAGAGTCCACTATACATCAGAGCAGATGTATGGCCCAGTCTATGCCAGGTTAAAGTCTTGTATCCAACCACAGACAGCAATTTAATCATCTCCACTCAGATGATATCTCTTCAATGCACATTCGGTTGTCTCCTCAACAACAATTCAAATACTTACGGTATATGAACGAGACGGTTTTTGTATCTATCAAATTTTCTAATTTAGCAAAATACTTCTAAAGTTAAACTTTGATACGCCTAATGCTCCACTTCTGAGCCCTCTTAGGTTCTTTACATCTGTGAGTTTGTGCCGTGTCCTGATTGTTGTAAGGCTCTAAGTCCTTGGATAAGCTTTGAAGTCGTGTCACTTGGTTTCTCTGGGTGAAAAGAAATTCTCACTTTGCCCCCCAAAAGAAATGCCACTCAAATCCTACCAAGGGCACACAATGGCCTACTTCTGGAGAAACCAGAGCTTATTCATGCATCACCCTGACCTGCCTAGTTTCGAATACACCTGAGGAGGATCAAAACTCTCATCTTCTTGCTCCCTTGTGTCTTTACGTCTGAAGAACCTCTACCTCCAAATAGGGTTGTCACAATACCAGAATTTTAAGCGTCTATACAATACTAGTATAGCAAACGATACCTAATACCTCTTTTGATACCACATCAAAATGAAAGAATGTCCTGGGCACAAAAAATGGGATAATTATTTTCTTTTTTCAAATTAACAACCTACACATGGTGCTAGTACGGAACAAGTCGCTGAACACATACCAACATATTTGTAATGTTGTTTATATCTGTGCAGCCTTTGGGTTCAAAATCTGATTGGAGATCTGTTTCTTTATAGCTTTGGTACTTTCAATACTTTCAAAAGTGGATATTGTGTTGTCTTAAACATGTGGTGTTGAAAAGGTATTGAAACTTTAATACTTTTGACAAGCTTACCCCAGAATGCCATCCACTGAGTTGTTATCAATAATTCATATCGTTCATTATCCTTTCAGGTTTGGCCTTTGTTGTAGAGTATGTGCAGTCACTCTTTAATGCACCACTGGGATTTGCATGCATCTGTCTGCAAACATAATTGTGTGTACGTGCGAATGCATGCATGTACTCGTGCAGTCTTATTGCCAACGTGCCTACTCAGCATGTTTTACCAGCACAAACTTAAGTAAGCCTCATTGTGAGAGGATCTGGGGGCCCCATTCTGCTCTGCCTGTATATTGTTTTTGTGTGTATTTGGGTCGGGGGTTGTGTGTGTGTGTGTGTGTGTGTGTGCGCGCTAGTGTTTACATAAACCGATGGAAGTGCTCACCTTTCTCTTCGAACCTTCCCAAGGTGAAACACCTATTTACATATTTAGCCACAGAACCAAAACTGACCAAAATCAGCAGGCACAAACACTTAATGTCAAAAACATGAAAAGACAAAGCAGTAACAAAATTAAATAAGGCATTTTATTGATGCAGTCAGGTGTTAAAGTTCATCCCTCCTCTCCTGGATGTGTGAGAGGTGGAGTCTATCCCTTCATGCTGACCAACCACTGGTCAGCTCTCAAATTGAGTCCATGTGGGTTTAGGGCGTGGTGTTGAGTGGTGCACATTTCCCTCTAAGAATGGGATTGTAGTATGTTACATAACACACAGAAATGTAATTTTGAATGTGAATCCATTGTGTCCTTAAAATAGCCTCGCCCATGGGTTACAAACTATCCATACAGGAAGTGAGAAAGCTGCAGACGTCAATTTGTGTGTGTTTGTGTGTGTGTGTTTGTGTGTGTGTGTGTTTGTTGAGGAGACATAGAGCATGTAGAGGAGAGTGCAGAAAGCTATCGTGGAGACATTTAGTCAAACTCTTGTGTCCACCAATGTTTTTGTGAAAAATGAGTAATGTGATATATGAGCAGCCCCTTGGGTCCGCTTAATATGACCCATACTGCTGCCTCCCCTCAGATAACACAGACTTTATGGTTTCAAGGTTCTCTTCAAGGAAAGCCAGCTTTCATACTGCCATCGTCTGACTGTGCAGGATCCACGTGCTTATGCGGGTGATTAGTGCTGCTTATTCTTAGTCTAACGTTTCCTACCCTACCCTAACGGAGCAAAAAGGTGTCTGATTCTGTGAGATTGCGTGAAACGTTGTGCAAGAGTGGACTGGATATGCAGCATGGGGACAGGTCCAAGCATGGAGTTATGTTATCCCATTTTCCCATGATTGCTATCACTCACACACACATCTCTGCTTAGGATAATATAACCCACCTTTTCTTCATCCATTCCTTGCTATATCCAAACTACTTTTTATTGAGCATTATAGGTAGAAAGTCACAACTGAAGTGAGAAGCCCCCTCAAAAATACTACCCTTCATCAAATATTTGTAACTTTCCTATGCAAATGAGAGACAAGTTTACATTAGCGTCAGCAGTAATGGCAGTAATGACAACTATTGGCAACTATCCCGTTTGGCACGGCTCCATCAATGGGCCGGTCTCCAGTGGGTCAGCCTCCAGATGTGTCAGAGACAGTTTACAACTGTGGTGCAGAGCGACTTTCTTTACCTCACTTGCATGATCATGTACTGCAGCTTAGGGTGATTAATGTCCAGACTACTTGTTCCTAATGAAAGCTGGGCAGCTTGTTAAAGGGAAAAAAACATTTGGGACACTTAAAGAGCTGAAAATTAGGATATTGGAATATTGTTGTTGCCGTGGAGCATTTTCGGATGAAGGCATGGAGTGGCTGCAGGAGGAGGACTGTTTTGACCGGTACAAGCAACACAGTTCATGCTTAATTTTAGACTAAAATAAAATGTTTTTATAATCATGAAGACAGTTTAACATTGTGGAATAGTATAATAGTTTTTTTGTGTTGCAATAACCATCTTGACACAAGAGAATCAAAGGTTACAGAAGTCAATAAGAGTTCAGCTGTTTGTTTGATATAATGTTACAGCCAGAGGGAAAACAGCAAATTGTACATGTGTTTGTTTCTTTACACACCATATTATAGGAAAGTAAAGTCTTAGTTTCTATGTATCTTTAATTACATATAGCTGTTGGATATAGTTAATAATTCAGTGTCTAGTCCATACTACTATATAACACAGTAACTGCGTAAGGACTTCAAGCAGCACATGTCAGTTGATAGTTAAATGGTAGCCGTTGGGAGGCATGTATCTTACACAGGCTGTTTTATTTTTTAGGTTTGTGTAACCTGTTTCACAGTCTGGTTTGTAGACTTTGTCATATCAAACCTGTCAGACTGCCTGTGACCTTCCCATTCAGAGTAGAGCTCAGTCATAACTGCCGCAATGAATTCCAAAATATCTCATTTATAATAACCCAGATAAGGCTTTCCCCCAGTGTGGTTGGTGTAATGTTTGAGATAAACCAGTTACTGTCATAAACATGTCCAGATGCAAGGTGAGTCGAGTGCATCCATGTTAGTCAGGAAATTATTCTTGAGTTATTGGAGTGAATGACTAAATTATGCACATTTTGGCAGATGTGAAACATTAAAACTTTATGCTCACATGGGCAGGCAGTATGAAGTCTAAATCAGCAGGCAAACTAATACACATTTGCGATTGAAATAACTGAGAATATGGTGTTGTAATGTGAAATTAGGTTTTACTGTAAGCCCTGGAGAAATATTATTTTGTGGGGGTGAATTTTGCTCCAGTTCACCACACACTTGTTTGTAAGAGTTCAGTATATTTGTGTTTGTTTAACAGTGGGTCAGGAAACTTGTGATTATTACTGTTAGAATGACGTATGTTGAATATTACTTCTGGATGTAGATGTGTACTATGGAGTACACGCAGGAGTAACCAACACAGATAATTGCTTAAAGATTTCTGTCCAGCATTGTTCCAAAGTGCTGGTTTTGAAACTGTTTGCCTGAAGACTACATATGCATGGAGCCACAACACACAGGAGTTTGACTATGATAAATATCTAACTGACTAACCAACTGACTGTTGAACTCTGCAGTGTGATAATCATGTGCAAACATGGGTCTAAGAATGCAACTCTTTAGGATACTTTTCATTTGAAAAAAAATTACAACATAGTTTTTAAACCAGTGTAGTTAAATGTTAATATTGGAAATGAAATGTACATAAATTAACTGCGAGCGCCAATGTTTTCACAAATGGTACATGCCACACTGAGTATTTTTCATTTGCTTTCATTGAACTGATGACTCACCCTATCATTTTTATAAACCGCATTTGATCATGTGCCTTGTTGGCTCTAACTCAGGCGTATTAGGTGTAATGTGTTTATGATTCATTTTGAGACTTGAACATGACTTACTGCTGACGACAGGCACTGCCTCGAGCTGCCTTCATGTTTCCTTGTCCTGATGTGACCTCAGCGTCTTGGCAACACGATTGCCTTTAAAAGGGGAGAGTTCTTAAATCTCTCATATAATTTTTTCTCCCTTTGCCTTTTGCTTTCTGTCTCCTTGTTCTGTCTCTTTTTCTTTGGGAATTATTTTGAAAGAGAAAAATGCTTTTGGGGGTGGATGAGAGGGGAAGGGTTGTTGAGACAAGGAGAGAAAGAACTGTACTGATGCTGTGAACATTGTCCTTTCTGTTCCCACCACAGTCCCACAACGTTTCTGCATAATGTGGGAATTACAGGTGTTGGAGAAAATTATGCTGCCAAGCGGATGCCACTGTTTGTAATCTTTTAAAAGGCTTGGCATGGTATGACATGGTTCATACTGTGTCTGATGGGACAGACTGCAATATTTACACTAATTATATAGATAGATCACATGCCGTAAACATGCCTTTAAAAATCTGAAGTTTAAGAAGGATTGCTCAGACTGGCCAGTGTGTCAATTATTTGCCTGTCTATGCAGCCTATCAGTGGCTTTAGGTTTAGCTGCAACAGTACTCAATTAAATTACTTTAGATCATTAGATCATTTGCACTGAAATGTCAAATGTCTTCCTTCTAAAAAAACAACAACATCCATTACTAATGTTAACAATGCCAATTAACTGTTGTGTCCAAGAGGTTATTTAAGAATGTGATTAAAGGTTTCAAATGGCTGTTATATATAGTTTATCAATCAATTCAACATCTCAAATTTTGAAATAAATAATCAATTCGGACTACTGGACTAATCATTTTAGCAGTGGGGCAAGGAATTCAGTTAAAATCCCCCAAAAGAATGTAAGCTGCTTCAGGGGTTAATATGCCAGCAGTGATGGAGTTGTTTTTCTGTGATCCAGATCCAGCATGTGTGCAGTGTCTGTTCCACAGCTTGCCTCCAATCCATGTGTGTAGTGCTGGAGTAAAAAGCCCACATAGGGGATCCTTTGTTTAGAAGAGTCTAGGCATGGAAGATAATTTACAAGCCGCTAAGGTCCTCACGCCATTGGCTGATGAGGCTCTGTCTGCGTCTGCAAAAGACATCCCATATGTGTGTGTGTCTATATGTCTGTGTGTGCGCGGCGTGTGTGTGTGTGCGTCTGCTGTAGCAGCACTTTGCTACAGCGGCTCTACAGTCGCCCTAGTCATGACACCCAGGAGCTTTCCCTGCGCATGGCTACTGTAGCCAGCGTTTTCTTTTGAAGCTGAAGGAAGGCAAAGCAAGATGGCCACCAATACCTTTTAGGGATATGCTGCCTAAACCGGAGGGGCTTCCTCTGAGGACAGACAAGGTAAAGGCAGCCTGAGTGTTCACCCTGAAGTCTATTGTCTCACTGCAGATGGGTCCGCTACAGTGGAGCTCATCTAGAGGTTATCCTCGGTTGTCTCTCTCTCTCTCTGCCACCCTGGACTTAGTAGTTTGGAGCACTTCATTGGAGGCTGGTGTTGTTATTGTTCCTTTTGAAAGACTCAGGACCTGGGCTTGTGTGTATGTGTTTGGCTTGTCTTTTTTCAAGGTGGGTTTAAAGGATATGACAACACAGTCAGCAATAAAGAGGTTAGTTTCCACAGTGACAGACACCCCTCTTCTCTTTACCCATTGCATGTCTTTTTTTTAGCTTTTATAGTCTATGAAGAGCTCCTTTGCTTCTCCTTGTCTTTCTTGCACTCTTTTTCTTGGACAGCCATATTTCTGCACCTGCTGTTTTTTCTGACTGCTTAGCAGGAGAAGTGGTGGAGTGCTTGTGAGCCATGGGTTGTAACTTGTAATTTAGCAGGCTTAACTTTTTTGGCTGCAGCAGTAAGGGTAGTGTGTGGATTGTAGAAAATGTCCTTATGTGACTGGTGTTGTTTTAATCTGTAAACTGTTGTTTAGCTGGTATACCATGAGGTGGTTTATTAGGTTTATTGGCACAGATTAGGTGTTTTGTGTGTTGACTACGTGACATTGAGCACAGACAGGAAACACTTAATGAATGAAGGAAATTCTCATGTGTTCAGAGAAACACATATAACCCACTACTTAAACCCTTGGCCAGGAAGAAAACACGCTTTTCAGTGTTTCATTGTGAGAGTGCCGTGTGGTCCTGACAGCGTATGATTTCTCTCTCTTCACTCTCTTTTCTGTTGGAGTAGTTCGGTTGTGTTTTAATTCAGGTGTCTATATATGTAAACATGTTTATACTGTATATAATATGTGTGTGTGCTTGTATGTCAGTGTTGTTGAGTTAAGAATAGATGCACACACCTTCAAACTTCCTTGGAGACCCATTAGAGAGAGAGAGGGTTGTTAAGATGCAAGTGGCAGTCACACTTTTGTTGCTATGGTAGGTCTCTAAACGTTTGTTTATATAAAGCACTCACCCTTAGGTACTCTAGTGTATGTTTTGTTGATTTTTGAAGCTTTGATAGAAGCTGCATTTGGGTAGCTGGGTACAGGTTTGTCTAACGGAAAAGAAAAATGTGTTTGCATTAGAACAATGCAGTGCAGTGTAAGTGACTTTAGACACCCTGAGAGAGAGAGACAAGCACAACACAAAGACATAGCCCTAAAACACCACAGACCCAGCTTTCTCCAGATATCCAGTAACTAAAAGAGAACACATGACTCTGCATTCACAACCTGCATTATTTTCTTTTGTTATCACAAGGCTAAATGTAACATAATTAAAAACATGGCTGTACTTGATGTCTGCTTCGGATAGTGAATGCTCAGATACACACGTAGAGGCACGCGTGTGCCTGGTGCAGTGCTGGAAGCAAGCCAGTGCTGCTTTGTAATTGAAAGCAGTTTATTGTGACAGACACACTGCCTTTTCCCCCTCTACCCACTCTTCTCACCCTCTCATTTGAATGTTCCGGTGGCCCATTTCTGCATGCTGTGTGGAGTTAGTACCTCACCGTGTTGCATCTGCAGCTTGAGTATTGCCTCAGCCTGAGCTCCAGCTATCTGTTGCATCAGCAGCATGTTTCTAGTAGTAAGTCCTGATAGCCATGCAGAGTGGAGTGGAGTGGAGTGGGGAGCTATAGAGAGGGATCAGGAATACCACATCAGGGGAAAGACTTGGTGATAAATTGGTGGCTCCATATTAATCATGTCTGATCTCAACATTTCATTCATCATGAAGAGCTCTATGGTGACTGAAACTCTCCCTTGGATGGTCAAACAACAGTTCGTTCAGTACTTGGAAAAATCCTCCCTACACCACTTGATAATGAAGCTCTGAGATAATCGCAGGATTAACGGTTCAATTCCCACAGGTGTTCTTGCACAAGGCACTACCTTGTATGGTAGCTCTGCTGTATATAATCAATTTCCATATATAATGTACTACTCTATTTAGTTAAATAAAATAGTATTGTAATAGCATATCAGTGTAACTTAGTTCGTGTCTGATTGAAAGAGAACAAAGTTGAACAGAGCACATGTAATTGTTTTCTGTTTGGTCTGCGTGTTCATAGGAATCTGGTTTATATTGAAGAACTGTTGCTCCTTACCCTTGATCTGTCAGCATGGAGTGCACATCTCCTGCTGTTAAATACATTAAAACAGTGGCAGTGATGGAGTCTAATGGGTGTTTATGCCAAGTAAACAGTGATAAAGAACAGATCTCCAGCTACCCTGCAGTTACGCTAGTTCATTAGAGGGAAAATGGGATGCCTCATTCGTACACACACACACACACACACACACATACACACAGCACACAGTAAAACACACATGTCCTCCAGTTCCTGCAAACAGGGTTAAGATCCTTTTGTCAGCTGAGTGAACATGATGAAGGACGTTCTGAATGGGCTTGCTTTACTGCCCTTTTAGTTTTTAAACTACAATATTGTGGCACTCTGCAGTAGCAAAAATACTGTCCTCAAACTTTAAACCTCTATTTCTCCCTAAATTATTTGGTTTTTTTCCTGTTATGGAGTAATGGCTCCATAATTAAGACTATATCTATATATCAATATATTTAACATGTTTTTTGGGGGCAATCAATATGTCAATACTGTGGACCTTTGGATGGTTGTCACTCTGCTGGCAGTCAGAATCCATCTTAACTGAAGGGTCAAACAGTGCTGTAGCTATGCTTTGTCTGGATAAGACGCAGAGTGGGTTAATCACTTACCAAACAATGCTCAGGGGTTAATAATCACATGTGCTTGCACACACATGCATGCATGCTCAGTAACACACATACAAACCAAGCAAAAACACTATGTGTATATGCACATTGCACACATGCCCTCAGTGACCCACTGGTAGTGACGCAATCATGAACTGTGCGTGACTCCCAATGTTTACTTGTTGGCTCTCAGCTACCTGTGCGTCTGCGCCTTTAAAGACTCCACAGCTCAAGCAGGAATGTTGTCCTGATTGAAGCCTCGACTGTGAACTAACACAACTTTTTTTTTATTAGCTCTGTTTAGAGATTGGTTTTGGCAAGATTCATAGAAAGCGGATTCTTTGTTTTCACTTGCCATAATGTTTTCCACAGCAGTCATAGTGTCTGTAGCAGATGCTCATGCCATGCTGGGAGGCAATCTGTTGTGCTGTGTGCCGTGACTGTTTAGAACAAGCTGAATCACTGTATACTGCCAAAGCTTGTTGAGTCACCTCTTTCTTCTTGTTTCTCTCTCTTTCTCTGTCTATGTCTCAGGTGGTTCCAGAAAGTGGGTCGGTAAATGGCAAAGGCAAGGCACAGATGGATGATACCCACACGGCAGCAGAGGAGGATGAGGGGGAGGAAGGCCACATACCTCATACACAATCTCCCCCCATCACGCACTCGCTCACCCACAATCTGGCCTCAGACCAAGCCGGGCATCCAGCACTTGTTAAAAGAGAGCCTGGGCTGGAGCTGACCAGCATTGCACTTCGCCAACATGTATGCTCTGTGACTTTTCAGAATGGTGCTCCTGTGAACCTGACAAAACCTAACGGTGCTAATATAACCACTGATCTGAAGTCTGCCTATAAACGGACTACGATTGCATCAGAGCCTCAAAGGACTATAATAGCTAAAACCCCTAAAGATTGCTTTGAGAATGGACCCAAGACTCCTCCAGACGATATATCAGTTCCGCTAAAGAAGATCAAGGTGGAGGAGCCATGGATGTGGATCACTGAACAGACCACCACACAGCTGTGTGACGAAGATGAGGTCTGCGAAGACCCGCTGTCAACACTGGCAGCAGTGGTGTGTCTTTCGGTCACAGAGAGGAAGGGACTGGAGGAGAAACTTTTCAGCTCACAATCTTCGATTCTGTGCTCCATCAAAACAGAGCCACCAGATTTCCACTTCATCAAGAAAGAGCCTGAGGATTTAAAAAATGACTTGTGTCAGAAAAGCACTCCTGTTAGCCTGCAAAGGACTCCCCAGGCTATCAAAAATGAACCTCCTGCAAGTGTCTTGCTACCAAGTGTGCAGTCTTTGGCAGAGAAGAGAAATCTTAGTTTTGATCAGGCTATTGCTATTGAGGCCTTGACTCAACTGGCAGCTATACCTCAAACCACCCCAAGATCCATTAAAGCTGAAAGTAAGTGTGAACATCCCGTTTCTACTGCTGCCCCATTTTCAACCTCCAATACAAATACAACCCCACAAGAGGCCAAACCCACAGCAGCTATCCACTACAACAAAGTCTCAGTCATCAGCTCACCACGACACCAGATGTCAGTCATACACCCTCCTGTGGCCAGACAAGGAACTATCATTCAGTGCTCCCAGGGGTTGAGTTCTAACACAAAGTTGTCTCTGCAGGACCAATCAAAGGCCAGCTCAAATAATGATACAGCACCCTGCAGGAGGACAGAGCAGGGTTTTGATTCTCCTGTCATCAAGTCGGAATGCAGCTATAAAGATCCAAGTATCATGAATTTCAATAAAGATTGTGAGCGGCTATTTGGGGAGGCCAAAGACAGGGTTGTTGGTAAAGAGAGAAACAGAGATGAGGAGGAGGTGGCAGCCCAACTGGCAGACCTGGCCTTCATCATCCAGTCTCGACACAACCAGCAGTCGGAGAACAGCCCTCCAAAAGGAACACCTGTGTCAGCCATCAAATACAACTACAAATCCCAGCTACCCCTCAGTCAGAAAAAGAACATTGTGAAAAAGACAAAAGCTACGCCTTCCAAGCCCAGGAAGAAGAAAAGTGATGGACTACACGAGGGACTCAACTGTAGGACCCCGCCTCCGAAGCGCATGCCAAATGGAGAGATGCCCCACAGGAGCAGAGGCAAGAAGATTCTCCCACAGGGGAAACCAGGTCTTCACCACAAGAGGAACCTGTTTCTGCCTCAGGCTCAAATTGACTTGAATAGATACTTGGCTGAGGCTCAGGAGGAAAGGAGGCAACTCATACATCACAGTAATGCACACAGTACAGCCCTCTTTGGGCCACAGAATCAGAACTACAGCACGATCACAAGGATCAACCACATTTGTGGTCAAGGAAACCAGCCATGCTCCCATTCAAATGATCCACTGAACCAACACAATTTATGTAATGGTCATGCTGCAGGATCAGGGCAGGAGTGTGAAAGGCATTTGATATCTCAGGTAGCGCAGCCCTGCAGTGGGCTGCAGCACGGTGCTGTCTCTGACACCAGCTCAGCCAATGCCGCTTTCCTCAGCCACACCACTGGGCACGAAGGTCTGGCTAATGGCTTCTCAGAGGCTCAGCATTCCCCTCCTCCAAGCCAACAGGGCTACTACAAGCTGGAGAAGTCAGGACCTGTCACTGTCCTGTCCACAGCTACTGATGGAGATCTGGGCCACTCTGCAGAGTCAACACCATCAAAGAACAGCATCAGCAGCTTTCTGGAGTCTCCTTTGAGTTTTCTGGATACCCCGACCAAGAACTTGCTCAATACACCTTCTAAAAAACTGGCTGATCTTCCATCCTGTCAATGCATGGGTGAGTTTATGCTATCTCAAATAAGGTCAGCAATGTTATCACATTAGATATATTCCACTTTGTGACAAAATCTGCTCAGAAAGATAGCTTTCAAGAAACACTGAAGTTCTTTGACCTCAAGCTGACTCTGGTTCTGTTCCTCTCCCTCTAATGCAAACAAACACACACACTAGCTCTGTCCTAATTCAGGGGCCGATTCAAGCAAAGGGGCCGCATTTCTCTGCCATATTTGGTGGAGGCTTTGGGATGCTTTGAGGAGCCCTGTTGACCCTTGTTTTGATGTATTTGGTCTTGGAATGCGGATTTCCAGGATTGGTGGCCCCTGAACTGAGATCCAGCCACATTTACATTACATTAATCTGATCCACTTATCAAGAATGTCTGTAAACAGAGCATCAGTGTTTTATAAGCCATTGTGTTATTTAAAGAACAGTTCTACACTCAGTAAAGTTGCTATGATATATAATAGATCTTGATTTTTTTCCACAGACCAAATCATTGAAAAGGAGGAAGGCCCTTACTATACTCACCTTGGGGCAGGACCTAATGTTGCTGCAGTGAGGGAAATGATGGAGAACAGGTAGAGTGACTACTACCACTCTGTTTACACTCTGAGTATATGTGGGTGTGTTTACTACCAAACTGAGCTGCTGAGAGCCTACTAGTCAACCACAGGCTCGATGGAATGGGGTGGGGTCACAACCGAAGAGTCTGTCATTAAGAGGAGGCATTGCTTCACAAGCTCAACACCTTCACCCTCTGTCTCAGAAACACACGTGTACACAAAACACAGCATGTTGAAACAGGAAACCCCTGGGGCTGAGACGAGGGGCCCATAAACCAAGATGACTGGTAGTTTAAAGCAACTTGAGGTCCATCTTAGTCCATCTGACAGCCACACTTAACTGAAAAAATAATTGTGTAGTCGTTTTTCAATGACAACTGTATTTTTAAATCAAAGCAATTTGAGTTTTTATTCTGTACTTAACAATGTGCTGTGTATTGGTGCATATTAACTGATTACTACAGTCTGTAATACAATACTACTTGATTTGTTAATGCGGAAGGATTTCTGTGTTGTCAGTTTACTTCACATGGATAATGTAATATTGTCTAACATGTGATTTCAGTAATATGTTTCTCTTGTTTGTGTTGTGTGTGTCACAGATATGGTGCCAAAGGAAATGCAGTAAGGGTAGAAGTTGTTGTTTACACTGGGAAAGAAGGAAAGAGCTCCCAGGGGTGTCCAATAGCTAAATGGGTACGTGGCTGGTGTTTATGATCATGGTAGTATCCTAAATGTCCTGAATATGGCTGCTGTATGTTGAAGTGTTCTTGTGGATCCCACTGTAGTATATTTAGAGGCAGAGTGGAAGTCATTTTTAAATTCTTAACCATACCACAACCACAGCAGACCCTTAGCTGACCCCAACCATGTAGCCATAACCAAAATATAATTATTTCCAACTTCATCTGTAAACATAGACATTTTAAGGCTTTTTTGAAGTGCAGTCGTTAATCTGCTGTGCAAAACCTGACAGGTGATTCGGCGTGACAGTGAAGAGGAGAAGCTGCTGTGTTTGGTTCGCCGGAGGCTCGGGCACTACTGTAACACTGCTGTGTTGGTGATCCTCATCCTGGCATGGGAGGGAATCCCTCGGTCGGTGGCGGACAATCTCTACCAGGAACTCACACGGTCCCTCTTTAAATACGGCTCTCCCACCAGTCGTCGCTGCGCCCTCAATGAAGAGTGAGTATCTCTTCCTTTGTTTTTCAATGGCACTGCTTCCCCCCAGCTTTGTTTTGTTTCTTTATCTTCCTCTCAACACTCCATCTCCACAGTCGTACGTGTGCGTGCCAGGGTTTGGACCCGGACACCTGCGGAGCTTCGTTTTCCTTCGGCTGCTCCTGGAGTATGTACTTCAACGGCTGTAAGTTTGCCCGTAGCAAAGTGCCCCGCAAGTTCCGCCTGCAGGGAGACTACCGGGAGGAGGTGAGGGAGTGGTCAGCTTCCACAAATCCTAGTGGAATTCATCAATTACAATCTGTTTGTTTTTCCTGGTGTTGTGGTGATGTGAGAAGATTTTTACTGTGTGTTGTATCAGACAAGTTCTGTTGCTTCTCTGATCAAAAGTTTGACTCCTAGTGGCTTATGTTGGACATAACAATCACACCTGTAGGCAGAACACATTTTTTAAACCAGATGTTATTCACCCCATAACTCCAAAATCTGTCTTTTAGGAGGAGAAGATAGAAAGTCACCTTCAGAGTCTTGCCACTGACCTCGCACCACTCTACAAAAGACTGGCTCCTGAGGCCTTCCAAAACCAGGTATGAAACATTCAACAGCTGCCACATTTACCCCTGATACTCCCTTAGCTGTCCTTAGCCCTTAGCTAGTTTAATAGAATTCCAAAGAGAATTGATTTTAAGTTTCTTCTCCTTGTTCTCAAAGTACCACGCAGCCTTACTCCAGATCGCATCATTGACCTCGTCACAGTTTATGTTCCAGATCTCTGTATTCTGCTGACTGACATTATTGTTGGGTGAAGCTTCATTTAGTTCATACGCACCCAGACTCAGGAACTTCCGTCCTGTAGATCAGATAATGTGCACTTCTCTTACAATTTATCCAAGAATACTTACTTTGAATCTTTTACCATCTCAGTCTTATCCTCGGTGTTGTGCTTTCACCTCCAATAGGTGGAACATGAGGAGACAGGGGAGGACTGCCGGCTGGGCTGGAGAAAGGGACGTCCTTTTTCTGGAGTCACAGCCTGTGTGGATTTCTGTGCCCATGCTCACAAGGACACTCACAACATGAATAATGGCAGCACTGTGGTAAGCAAGTTAGGAGTGTGAACCCCAACTTATTTTAAAGTTCATTGGTTATAGTTTGGTTAATTCGCCTGTGGTATTGATTCGGTATGGTTGAACAACTTGCCTTTTGTCTGTGTCCTTTTTTCAGGTTTGCACTTTAACCAAGGAAGATAACCGTGCAGTGCGCAACATCCCAGAAGATGAGCAGCTTCATGTTCTGCCACTTTACAGGATCTCTGACAGAGATGAGTTTGGTCAAGTTGAGGGCCAGTGGGCCAAGATCCGAAGTGGCGGTCTACAAGTTCTGTCCTCCTTTCCCCGAGAGGTGAGTGAACGGGAAAGCAGCTTTTGCAATTTATTTTGAAGTTGTTCTCTTCTTCCTAACTGCAGCATCAGTGGTTTGAGACAAAAATGATAAACACATATGTTTTAAATCACAGATTTTTTTTTTGGTATTTATCAGGTGCGCCTACTGGCTGAGCCAGTGAAATCAGCCCGTAAGATAAGGCAAGAGGCTCGTCTGAAGGCTCAAGCAGAGAAAATGGAGAAGAAACTTGGGCTGACTCCTCTCACACCTGGGAAAGTGAAAAAGGAAATCCCCAACAAAGGTAGTAAATCCAAGTCTCTGGTCCCATTGTTAATCTATTTTAATAAGCAATCAGTGAGGTCAAAATTTATAAATAGTTTTAGATTTTCACATCAGTGTTTTATCCAAAACAGAGCCTCAGGGCTACTACAACTCACAACGAGTACCACCCAGACCTGCCAGTGTTGGAAGGTACCTACCACACAGGAATCAACCCAGCACTTACAGCCAGAGCACCAGCAGCTACCCCACTCTGGATGCAGGGGTCACCCTACGGAACGAGGTCATCTCTCCCAACCACCATGGCCCAGCTGGCCTCCAGTTTGGACAGAATGGCTCAGCTCTAAATTATAAGACAATGAGTGGTGTCGTGAATGGTTATCCTCCAGAATCCGGTGACCAGAGTGTTACGTCAGAACGTATACCTCCACATAATGCCCTTAGTGACTACCCCCCTACTTTTAAATCTGAGCCCAACGAGGTGCACTGTTCCGATCTGCGCAGACCCTCCCCCAGTGGGAGTGTGCCTCCTCCCTCCTCTTTCTCCCCTAGACCTACTTCTGAGGGCCTCTTCAGCAGGCTCAGTGGACTCCACGGGGCTGCAGAAGATGTCGCGGCAGAGGTCAGAGGTCATGGCCTCCCTCCATTTTCATCTCTTCCCCTTCCCCCACAAACTCTCCCACTTGAAGCAGAGGACGTTAAGCAGGAAGAGGTGTGGTCAGACAGCGAGCACAACTTCCTGGACCACAATATAGGTGGTGTGGCTGTGGCACCATCACACGGCTCCATTCTAATAGAGTGTGCGCGGCGGGAGCTCCACGCCACCACCCCTATCCTCAGGCCAAACCGTAGTCACCCCACCCGCATCTCCCTGGTCTTCTACCAGCACAAGTCTCTAAATGAACCAGGTCACGGGATGGCTATGTGGGACGCCAAAATGGCTAAGAGGGAACGGGAACGGGAAGAGGAGGCCGAGAGATTAAGGATGGAGGACATCCCAAGCAGCGGTGTGGGGAAGAACGGCAAAGGTGCTGGAGGTGTGGGGCTACAGGAAGAGACAGAGGTGGAGGCAGAGGAAGAAAGGAGGACCACGAATGTCCCCACACGTCAAGCATGCACTCTCCCGAGGGATGGTGTCATTACCGTGTCCCCTTATGCTCTTACCCAAGTGACGGGCCCCTACAATCGCTGGACTTAGTCAACATGTTTTACACACACACACACACACAGAAAACTCCTACACCCTGTGCTTCTGCCTTACCTCAGTCAACTTCAAACTGCTACTCTCATTTTTACATCATTTTTGTTGTGCTTTTCTAATATCTGTTTGTTTACTTTGTCCTTCCTCATCTCTGCCTTCAAAGCGATGAGGAAGACCAAAGTTTGTTGGCTTTTTAACTGTGAGTTTCTGTGTTGTTTTTATTATTAAAAAAAGATGGTGCTTTGAAGCATTTTAAGATGTTTTTAAACTGGTTTTATATACATGATTAAGAACAAAAAAGATGTGATTATTTATTCTGATCATAAGGATTTCTATTTAATTCCTGGTGCAAGTCTGTTTACTGCTAGAATTCTACGATAACCTGCATTATGTGTTGAGGCTCAGAATTTATGTTGTACAGTAGGACTACGCTTTTTATTTTCAGCCAATAGTTCTTGTTGACTTTTACATTGGTGCCATTCTCACTGTAACCTTTGTTCAGCAAACTCATTACATCACATCATGTAGAAAACAAGACTAATATTGTGCATATATTTACTACAGATTGTCTCATGTAGCATTGTGCTTTTCGTTCTGCTGCCTCTAACTTTTTTTGGCAGTTGATGAAAGAAACATACATCTTTGGCTTGTTGTTTTGTGTATTTTCTCCACGACTGGATGGTTTGTCTTTTATTCACAGATATGTATGGCATATTAAGAAGCACTTTTTTGTTTTCCTAAACTTAACTTGAAAAAGGTCCCAATCCATAGGCCTGAATATGTATGTACATATAGAGATATATATGATAGTTTAGTATGAACTGGGTTTTATTTTTACAGTATTTCTGCATTTATTTGATTGAAAATGACGTACATATCTAATGAAATTCAAAATTTTGCATTACGAGGAAGTGTTAAATGCTGCAACAATGAAGTGCTTATCATTACTGGCACTTAATTAATGTTCACCTTCTGGAAATGGAATTCAAAAGTCTTTCATAGGGCACAAGTGTGATTATAGGATTTTAAAAACTTACTGTACATTTTAATGGTGCTAATGAGACCTTTTTTTTTTTACAGAAATCACAAAGTGTCAGATTTGAATACAAAACTGTGAGCCAATGCTGACTTGGTGACTAATCAAACTGTTTCCTCTTTGCCTCCTCTCTGCTCTTGTTGCAAAACCACATCAGATCCCACTCAGACAATTGCCTAAGATGATTTCGGGTGCTTGACCTTTGTGAAGACTTTGTTTACAAATAGCTTTTTTAAAGGGTCTGAATAAGGGGGGTTGGTGTACACTTCTGGTGAATGAGGATTTTTATTTTTTATTACACACGAAAGAGAAGCTCTTTTTAAGTACTCGTCAATTAAATTTCAGCACAACCTTTCACTTGCTATTCGCATCTTAACATAGGTGGTGGAATGTTTCTTGTGAGAAACATTTTGAACTTGACTTCCTTTTGGTGCTAATAGGACAAGATGTCAAGATACACACATTGACCTAACCTGGTTCTATGCTGATCAGTGAGGGTATGGTGCTTCTTTGAAACTCAGCACACATTGATCTGATATATGACAAAGGTAGTTTTATCATTTCTCTGGATGATTTCTGACTGACGATGAACTGAGTTGCGTTGGTATCCCACCACTGATCAAAGTACCAGTAAAAATCTAATTATTCTGCAAATGTTCATCTAGAGTTCAAAGGTCTTCCACAGAGAACCAAACTCTCCGACAATTCTCAAAAATCAAAACATACACACAAAATGAAATGAATGTAAACAATTTTTACATTTTTTTTGATTTAGAAAGGACATTTTTGAAAATGACAAAGTTACAGTTGAAAATGTTTCTTTTGATTTACTGTGGGGGACAGTCTCAGTCCTCAGTCTTTGTATCAATGAGGAACTAACAACTAGCACCAGCATTCAAAAATCTGAAAAAAACAACTTTTATGAGTAGAAAATGTGTAAATATGTATGTGAACCTTATTGTTTTTACTGTACTGTTAATGGTATTTAGACAAAGGATGATCTTTCTTATTTGGAAACTGAATTATTGTACGTTGCTGAAAGTATATTCAGTTTAGACTTGAGAAGAGACTAAATTTAGCATTCCTATTATGGATGGCTGATCTCTTTCAGGATTGTGAAATAAAGTCATATTTATATTTTGGACCTGATCATGATTTCCTCTGTCCTGATTTGTTGTATATATGTGTGGGGCTGTTTATACCCATGTACTATGTACAGTATGTGTGCCAAACAGAACAGATGGCTTTATGGGTTATTTTGTATTAAAAAAAAAAAAGCCATAAAAAAATTTTACTTTCTGAATTTCCCACACTTGCATACAGTATGACTCACTATACTTTTTTTTTTTTTTTACTAATTTGGACTTTGTCCTCCTAATGTTTGGGGATGAGTCACTACTTGTTTTCGTGCACTTTGTCTGTAGAAATGGTAACATGATGGGGTTTTTTTCTTTCAAATGATGGGATGAAATAATTTGCTTCTGCCTCAGTGAGATGACTAACAAACAGAAGAAGTTTAGTCAAATTTAAATTAAATCTGCTTTATATTTATAACCATCACCGCACAACGCAAGCATATTGAGAAATAATTAGATAATGAATCAACATACTGAGCTACTGTTTGTAGCTGGATGCTGAATCTGAAATATTATCAGGCTTGACAATATCAGGGTTGACAGGAGGGGTCTCACTGACAGGTCTCATTGAGATAGGGACCTTTTTTTTTTAAGGGAGACCTGTGTACAAGAATCTGAACATATACAGTTTAGGGATAGACACAGATAATTACACACATTATCACAATTATGAAAAACATTTGCACAGTGTGATTGCAAAAATAAAACGTACAACCTTTTAAAATGTTCACCGTAACTACACCATTATTACACAATGAACACAATCTTTCAAAGTTTAGGATTTTACAGGTACATCGGCATTGCTTTCATTAACCTTTCCAATCCCTTTAAAATTGCAGTCAGGGTGTCAAATTTGTTCACACAGCAGGCCACACGTGACCACACTGCATGGTAAGTGTAAGGCTTTAAAGAGCTAGTAACTGAGTTCTTGTGACCGTTAAGCAAAATGGCTTTATACTGTCATCCCAGCCTTGGTCTGTCAACACCAACAGCTCAGGCTTTCATCTAACATGCCCGTCTTACACAAATAAAGCACAATAGTCCTTATATTCAAATGATTTAGTAACTTTTCCAAGGGATTGACTCATTGATTGTGAGATTACAAACTAAATCGAGCATTTTGGAGACTTGGAAATCGCTACAACCACACTAAGGCTGCAGTCTGCAAGCTGCCCATATATTCATACTCAATGATTGCTCTAAATGTTAGATCATATCCCCTGATTAGATCAGTTCTAAATGCACCACAGCTTCTCTGCTGAGTTTCCTGTCACGCTCAAATACATGATACTGAAATATTTGGAAAGGACACCTGCAACTCACTTTACCTTAATATCACTGGTTTAAGTGTGTCATCAGAAAACAAAGATTTTTAAGAGTGTAAAACATCCAGAGGGCACAGCTGTCAAAATGACATCTGGGTTTGTCTTTATACGTGGGACTGAACAACTAGCAAAAATTAAGAAAGACAAAAATGAGAACATGGGACATCATAGATGTGAATGTATCTGTGTGCTGTGTCTGCCATTCTTCTACAGTCTATAAATCCTGCTCAGGTAAGATATGGAGTGGCCAAGTTAAAAGTCCTTTATGTACTGGTTATTGAACCACCTTTACATAAGTAAAAGTAGCTACACTACAATGTAAAAGTGCTTTGGTTCAAGTTGAATAAAAAACAGGCTACATAAGTATTACCACCAAAATGTGTTTAAAGTATAAAGTAAATCCTTTTGGAAAAATTGCCCCTTTCAGATTGTTAACTTATGGATCCCCCAAGGTGCAGAAAGTTGATTTTTTTAAATATGTTTATGCATTACTGTCTTATTGATTTACTGGCCTTGCAAAAACAAACATTCCCGTCTGCTATTTTATCTATACACAGAAATAAAACCACTAACGAGAATTATTAGAGAGAATTCTATCACACCTTGTATGAATCACCTCCATTAATAGGTGCGGTAAGAATGCTCATACACAGACAGTAAAATGGACTTTTAATATACAGAAAATTCTTGTATGCATATTGGGCCTCTTTCACAAAGTAAAGTGGGGATTTTTTAGGGTCCAGAACAATGCTATCAGACAGGAACAAAGTGTCCGCAATAATGTTGTGAGTCAATGTGAGTCATTTAACTCCCAGTACTCAGGCCCTGAGATTCTGGGCCTTTGAATTTTTTATTTATTTATTTATTTATTTTTAAGACTGATATTTTCTACTTGGCCTCTTTTTCTTATTTTCATCTGAAGCACTTCCCTTGGACAGACACACTATGTCTCATTTTGAACATAAAAAAATGTTAAGCTTGTGTCCTTTCATCTGGGAGCCTCCTTGGTTTATCACCCACCTCGACGTGGACTTAGGCGGCTTCCGTAGGTGTGAGTGGTTGGAGTGTGACGCAGAAGCGCTGAACGGGCAGAACATTTCTACTGTCAAGATGGCGACATCGGAGCCGGTAAGAGAGCCAAGAGAGTGCTGAGAAATTCGACTAATGTGCATGGAGATAGGAGCTACAACTTCAATATATCTTCGACTTTTATTATATAATCGTCCTTCCTTGAAACGGCACGCAGTATTTTTGGGAAATATTTGCGTATCAGTCTTCAAATGTGCCAGTTCGCGTGGATCACAGTTAGCGTTAGCATGCACAGCAATGTGATGGATAAGGCAGTGCCTGACTTTGTTGGCAGGGAGGGACTGGCTGACTGGACGTCGTTCATTCAAACTCCTATCATTGATTTGCTTTAATCTACTTTGATATTAGCGTCGACATCATACGTTGAATTTAAATCAACTATCAGTGCCTTTAAATCCTCATAGTACGATTTTGTTAATTAATTATTTGACAATGTGGACACGTGTGTATCTAGCTTGTAGCTAGCTTCGCACGTCTGCTAAAACTAATGTTAGCGACGTTAACTTGCCCAACTGTAACGTTGACTTTTATTTTACTTCTTAGGTTATGTTATTTAGAATTTTACCATTCAACGGCTAGCTGTTTCTGTGAGCTGTTATGTTTAAAATGTTGACGTTGTAGAGCTGGACACTACTGTCAAATATTTAAGTTAATAGACTTTTTTTTAAAAAATAATTCTACATCAATGCATTTTGATAAAGTGACTGTATATGAGTGTTTGGATGTCAATGCGATATTTAATAGTGTGTGTGATAGCTATGGTCCCCTGAGAAATATGAAATATGGATATAATGCCTGTAAGGTAGATGATTTTACTGATAGTTTATTTTATGAAGCTGGACCACTTATACACGTTTAGAAAACTACCTCTTACCTTGAATGATGACTTTAATGTTAGGGGGTGACCTCAATTAAGCTGCATTGTGTCCCAACTGTAACCATGAGGCCTCATCTAGCCTCATATCTCGAGATGGACATGCAGGCATTCAACTAATGTAGATATTTTGGATGTCTTTTGTGTGCAGAGAAGGTTTATGGTGTGTTTGTGTGTATTTTTTTCTCAGAAATCAGCTGAAACTGAAGATCAACAAACTGACAGCCAAGTTGTTGCAAGTCCCGAACAGTATATCAAGCACCCCTTGCAAAACAGGTGAGAATCAAACAGCTGCTGTGTTTGACAGGATATTGCAACTGAAAGGTGCTTGTGCTTACGTACACTGCAGTATTCTAATAATAGTTGAGATTTAGATAACAATTTCAATTCTGGATTTTGCATGCAAATGGCATTTCCTGGTCACAAATACTGTAATCAATCTCCTTGATAGACACAAGAATATTTCACAGTCACAGCATGACAGAAATAATAGGATTGAGGCCAATTAAAAGAAGGAAATAAATAATGTGACACTACATGAAGGAGGGCTCCCCAGTATAAGCAGACTATCCTCTGTAACAAGTCTAAAACTGAATTTTTCTATTTGATAAAATGTAAAAGTATAAGTTTACTGCCCCCTTTAGAATAAGATCAATAGTCTATTTTAGTCCATATAAACATACCTATTTAACATCTGGCAATTTAAAAGGCTATTATGCACTGAGGACATGTTTCATCTTCATCTTATTTAAAGAGAAAGCTCTTCACTTTTGCTCTTTTGTCTCACACCTAAAGACCATTTACTTATTTTGCAGTACTTAAACGTAAGACATTTGAATTTTAACTTTTAAGTCCTAAGACTGTACTCCTTACTATGTTTTGGGCACTGCTGGTTTTGATTCTCCCTGAGGAAAAAACTAGTCTAATTGCTTCTCTACAGTGACTCTGAGGATGTGTGTTTACTGAAGAATGCCTTGTAAACCTGTGTTCTGTATTAATGTGTTTTTAAACAATTATATTTTTAGTAAAATGATGTGGAGCTCAATTAAGCTTAGCTTGGTGACATCTGGTGGATATTTGCGCTTTATTTAAGTGGTACATGACAAAGCAAATACTTGCCAAAGAAATAATCAGTGTAAATAATTTACAGATAAATGGTATCATGTAAGCTGTTTTTAGATTTGAACCAGCAGCACAGAATGAAGAATTCTGCTTCTCACTCTGCAGGCTCGTGTTGGAATTGTTGTTCACTATTGTTCTTTATAACTGTTATCGTTCTGTGTTGGTGACAACCTATTCAGGAGCATTGTACAGTCAGTTTAGGAAATGCTGAATAGTTAACTTAGGAAGTCACTTCTAGGCTGTTCTGCTTGTTCGGCCCAGCCTCACAGGTCAAGGTTGTCCACGTCTGCTTCTGCAGCCTGGCCCACGCTGTCCTTTCATTGTGGTTTTAGGTGCCCAGATTTGATTTAAATATACTGTGGTCAGGTTTTTGTATTGTGATGCTTCCTGTGTAACACCTTTTAATAATGGACGTCTCAGTTAACAGTCGAGGTGTTGTCGTCTATTGTCGTCTATCTTGCCTTACCATAAGGAAGTGTTTCCACCATAAGGAGGTTCTGGCTTGTTGAATTAATTGGAATTTGAAAGACTGGTGTGTTGTGAAATATTTATTTTACAAATATACACTCAGTTGCCAGTGTATTGATTTGGAAGATTGATTTTAATCACTTATACAGCACTACATGGCTTGGCTCCTACCTACATTTCTGAGCTATGAAGCCCTTACACCCCCATGCAGTTGTTGACTATAATACTGCATTACTTTAGAATAGTTTCCCCCCTCCTATTAGAGTCTGTTGACTGTTTAAAATAAAAAAAGGTTAAAAGCCCACCCTTTTAGGTTCACTTTTCTATCATTTCAGGGGTGTGCTCTGGGTCATGACTGGTTGCTGAATGCTTGTGCATTGTGTTGTGAATGTTTTTCTCTTACTGTATATGTGCTTTCTCTTTTTTACTGTACTGATGTTGATGTAAAGCACTTTGTAATCTGTTTAAAAATGTGCTATAAAATAAGGTTTTATTTTTCTTTTGCTTTTATTGTTTTCACAGAGCACAGACGGGTATTTATATTATTTTGTCGACCCCCAATGACGGTAGACTAAATAATATAAACACCTCTTTGTGAGATTCAGTACTGATGAGATACACCAATCAGTATTGGCTAATATTTGCCTTTTTTACTGCTATTGGTCTATCAGCAAAGAAGATAACATTCACCGATGGCAGTGGCTGATTTTATATATTGTCACATTAATTTTGCGCTGGCACATTCATGAAATAGTGGCTTGTGACATCCTTGCCATCGGTTTGTAAGGCGATGTAAGTACTGAAAAATTCTTATCATTGAGTAGGTACTTGTCTACTGTAGAATGATGTACTGTATGTGCAGAGTCTGACACTATAAGGGTGTGTTTTTTCCACAGTAATTGCTTGAAACATTTCTATGCTCTCTGAAAACCTGATTTTAAAGATCCCCTCCACACATGTATTACTGTGTATATAAACATTCTCTAATGTGTGTCTGACACGTTTAAGAAGAAAATTTAAAAAAATATTTTTCATTCCACAAGTTTTCCTGTTGGACACAAGATGTCACCTCCTTCACTGTAAAGTCCATTCTCAGTTTATGTGCACTGGAAGCGTCAAGTTTCCACATCACACTTGTGTATGCTGGATATTGGACCAAAATTGGCTTCCAAACTATTTGTCACAAATCATGCTCGTAGAGAGAGGAAATTGACACTTTAAACAATGAATGTGAAAACAGCCTTATAGTGTCAGACTCTGCACATACTGTACATCATTCTACATAGTGAAGCTCAAACATTCAACTGGAGGAACAAGAAGAAAAACACAGTTTTGACTGGAGGGGGACTTTATAAGAGGTGGCCTACGAGCATGATGCAAAAACATTGTCAGACACACAGTGGAGAATTTTTATATATGTCTCAATTCATGTGTGGAGAGGCTCTTTGACTTGTTTGGTTTTAAAGTCAGGAATATGCTTGAATTCAAATACAATTCTTGGAAATGTTTATTTATCAACACAATCACTCATGTAAACCACTAATCTTTTAATATTTGAAATGAAACAATCCCGTCGTCATATTTGTCTGTTGTCCTCTGGCATCGAAAATGAGCAAAAATGTAATGATTAAGTTAAGTTAACATGAACAGCTTTATTTTTCGTAACGACATTTATAGTAACATATTAGAAGTGATAGTAAGAAATTCTCATCTCATTCCTCATTCATTAAATGTTGCTTTGCTTGTATTACAAACAAACAGTGACTGCCTCTGAGCTACTTTCTTGATCCTTGTTTAGTGTGTTTTTGTTTTTTCCTGTATTTCAAAGCCTGCAGTTAGTCAAGAATGCTACACCTGTGTTTGGAAATACAATCTGCCGCCCATGCCTGAGGAAATTAGGATTTTAAAGACTTTTTGAATTGGTCCGCATCATTTAGTGACTTATAAAGAGCAAGGCCCTCGATAAATCCATTATTGACTTGCCCTACTGCCTGCCAAGTCGTTTTGCTTTCCATGAGTAGGCATTGTAAACGAACTGTGCCCTCGACTGGGTTCATCACCAGAGGAGACATGCCGTGTGCTATCTTCCCCACAACTGTTGTGTAATAATGTTTCAGTGGAATTTCTACATGCACAAGTACAATTTCATCCTGTGATTTTGGCTTTGTTCAGTGTATTAACATCTGTGTTTATGACACATGGGTGGGGCTGATGGTTGGTTACTGTTGTGGTGGTGGTGGTTGGGTGGGAGAACAGGGTTCAGTTGATGTTCTGCCATCGCCCTCATTCCTCCCCTGCTAGCCCTCCTGGGAATAGATGAAAGAATAACAGCACCCGTCATTCACAAAGGCTGCATTTAGTGTTGATGATGGCTGGCTTTCCCTGTTCTTTTGCACTGACATGCATGCTTGTGCAACTAGCTGTTGTGTTCTGTTGTGAAATAGGAATCACATGTGTGTTATTAGCTTTAGATTTTGTTTTTTATACAATAGCACTTACAGCAGATGCCTTTACAGACATTTCCTCATTCTAATGAAATTTATTAAAAATATTTCTAAATCGTATGGCTGTTAAAAAAAGAAAAGGTTTCTGTAAAATAGATAATATTGTAATTCTTTGTCATTGTATTTAAGTCATTTTACCAAAGTCCTTTGAATACTCTTTTAATTCTTGTTTTTTCCTCTCTCTCAGATGGGCCCTGTGGTATTTCAAAAACGACAAGAGCAAAAGCTGGACAGAGAACTTGCGTCTCATTTCCAAGTTTGACACAGTGGAGGACTTTTGGGCGTAAGTGGTCTCTGCTAATCCTGTAAAGTAACTGATTTTATTTTATGACAAAATGGGGTTATAGGTGGAGCATTTCAGAAGAATGGCATTTAAATAAATGGTTTTGTCTTTCACTCTGTGATTCACGTAAAGACGAGAAGGGATTCCTTGAAGCCAAAACACTTGTTTTTATGCTGGTTTATTTAAATTATCCGTCATGAAATGCTGGTGGAGGCACATATCGCTGGAAAAGTGGTGCAAAGCTAGATTAAAAATAATGGGGGCATCAATTCTTTCTTTATGCTTACCTAATAGTAATGATAATAATAATACTCATAGACCAAGGGGGGAGCATATAGATAAAATAATAAAGGTCCAAAGATAGATCCCTGCAGAACACCAAAAGAGACATGGGCTGACGAAGAGTATGTGTTACCAATAACATCGGAAAGGGTTCTGTCGGAGAGATAGGAGCGTAGGAGTTAGAGGGCGGTGCCGCCAAGACCTACCCAAGCTTCTAGCCGGTTCAACCGAATGGTGCAGTCTAGGGATGCACGATGATATCGGCACGACATCGGTATCGACCGATAAAAGCTTAAAAAGTTAATTATCGGCATCTGCAGATATAAAACAAATTCTGCCGATGTGCCTGGCCGATAAGGCGACGTGTTAATTATGCGCACACGACGACACCAAATGTTTATTATGAGCACCATATATGGATTATGGTCAGTCAAGTGTAGGACTCAAGCCTGGCGCAGCTCCGATGGCGTGTGTGTCTGAGTTCAGTGCGACTCTGAGCAGCCGGTTGTTTCTGTCCACTCTCCTCGCTATACGTCTGTACGTTCACAAAGTAAAGTACATCGGATCCAGACAGAATCTGATGTGACGTTCGAGAAGCTCCGCTCTGCCCTCGCCCCTCTGTTCGAAAGCTCCCCGGAGCTCAGCAGCTGTCTGCGGGCGAGCGGTGGCCCTGTCACCCCGCTCTGCACTCTGCAAAGCC
>JBBPCS010000573.1:10657019-10675799 GCA_037974645.1 Hollardia meadi | reverse complement strand
CCATTTTGGAAAAAGGCTGTAACATAACAAAATGTGGGGAAAGTGAAGGGGTGTGAATACTTTCCGGATGCACTGTACTTGCTAGCTAAACAACAGTCCCATGATAGCTTTATTCACATTTGTAAAAGTGTCTCACAATATGTAAACTCGGGTTTCAAAAATTGTCCCCAATCTAGTCTACGCAAAGATGGGAAACATTTTCTTAGTTCTTGCTCTGTAATTTGTGTTTGTCTGTTTGCTTTAGTTAATTTTATGCCATTTGTCTTATTAATTGGACTAAACATTGGAACTCTTGCTGACTTGCCTCTGATAGACGCTATATTGTGAAATTGACAACATATCAATTTGAATTTTTAGAAATCCAAAAGTGAGATCCACAGGTTCATTTTAAATTCTGGACATTCACCTGGCTTAGTTTGAGGAGAGTCCAAATGTATTTAAGTGTTCTGTTGGGGGGTTTTTTCTTCAGATTTGATCTTTTCCCTTTACCTCTCTGTCTTTTATTGACTGTTTTGTTCTCAATCCCTCCTAGCATCATCAGCAGCAGCCTCAGCCTTTACCTCAAGCTTCCCCACAGCTTGGCAGCCTTTACAGTGAACCAGGGATGCAGCTGCGCTACTCAGACATGCACTCCACTGCGGACAACAGACAAAATGTAACCCCCTAGCCCTGAATCACTCAGTTCTTGGTGCATCTGCCTACTCAGTTTCTTTCTTAGACTTATTTTGGTCTTTTTTTGTTTCCTGGCTTTCTTGCTTAACCTCATGTTGAACACCTATTCTTAACTGCATTTTTTTGCTTGTTCTTTTAGTTTGTTGTTGCCAAACAGAACCAATTTTTTGTAGTGGTTTAACAATACCCCTCTTTATTTTAGGGTAAGGTATTTCTACATAGGTCTTCCAGAGAGACTATTTGTATACTATTGTTTCATTATACATTTTTAATGTGCTTTTTGTGGTAGATTACAACATTTTTACCCAGGTTATATATATTGTTTGTTTGGGAAACAAAGTAATGTTTCTTGAGATGTTACTTTTGTTTCAGAGTTTTTTTTCCTGCACTTTGGGCTCCTTAATGTTTGAATCAGAAAATCTCTCTACAGGGGACATTGCAGATGACAGGGACTTCAAGCAAAGCCTCTAATAATTAAGAATACATTTTCAATATATTTTAACTGATGCCAGGAATGCTCTGCAGTGTGAAACAAGCATTTGCTGAAACATGTAGAACTGCTTGACAATATATTGTAACTCCAACCTAATTTAGACATCTTGAAAATGCATTAAGAAGATGTGTTGGATTACATTAATCTTTGATATTATGATTTGGTTTGAAGTACCACTAAAATCAGTCCCTCACCAGTTGAATCAGTGCCTTAAGACATTGAAATTCATTTTTCAGAGTGGTATTTATAGTTGAGTTAATATTTTTGAATCTGTTAAAAACATGGCCTTTAATTCAATCGACTTCTTCATCCAGAGGCCCAGATTTGATCTCCGCACAATCTTTTAAATTGAAAGTGCTGAGTATGATGCTGAACCGGTCGTACATTCTTATGGCCTTGACCAGACATGAAACTCAAAAAGGCAAATGCTACTTCAATGTGAATTTAGTCTCCTATTACACCCTCATGAGACAAAGTATAAAAGACAGTCCTGAGTAACGGTGTGGAAAAGTCTTTTACAATTCCTTGCAACTTATCTTTTCAAGAATGCACCTCAACCATCATCTTTTTATTGGTAAACAATTATTGGTGCCTCTTGTTTTCTTCCCCCCCAAAAGTTTGATAAATGTGTATAATTTTTTTCTTCAAACAGGTCAAAACCTGGATTATCATTTTTGTGAAATTCAACTGAAGTCAGTTTGAGTTGAAGCTTTTTCCTTTAGCAAAACTAAACTGAGCCAGACCAGCCCTCTGGGTTGAGATTTTATTTCACACCAGGTATTCTTTCATTAGCACACCTTTGATAAGATTTCTACAGTTCTTTCTTTCAAGCAGACTTTCAGACCTTTTTCCAGCTTCTTTCTTTCAAGCAGCCACTGACCAAGTTTTTGTACAACATCTTATTTGTTGAGCAGTCATTGGCATGATAACTGAAGACTGTTTAAGGTCTGCCTTTGAACATATTTGCTCCTCCTTTTTTCCCTCCTAGAGCCAGCCTCAAGCCCCTAACATAATGAAGACAGCCCCCACCCTCCTGCAGCCGCTACCTCCCCCAAACACGTTCGGTGTTCCGACCCAGGCTCCCCCTCCTTCTCTCCTCCAGGCCCAGTTGTCTGCTGCCTCTCTGGCCCCTCTCCTGCAAAACCCTCCTCAGCCTCTGCTGCCACAGCCTCCACCCAAAGGTAAAACACTTATCAGTGAAATTATATTTATCTAGTTTTGACGACAAAATCAAAGCTGTCTTTGGTATATTGAGTGGTTAAACAGGGAGGTGCTTCGCATTGTTTCTCTTCTCTAGATGTGTTTCCTGGCGGTCTGCTTCAGCCCCCAGTCAGAATGATGCCACAACCGCAGCCTGTCCGACGAATCGAGCCCCCACCTCGTTTCCCCAGTCGCAATGATCGAGGCCCAGAGCTCATCCTCAGGACTAAAGAGGAACGCAGGTGAGATGGTGATAGATATTACCTGAGATAATCTGTTATTTGTCACTAAAATATGAATTAGTATTCATTAGTTATACATCATGATTGTTTTTCCTAAATGTTTTAGTCGAGACAGAGACCGAGAGCGGCGCCGATCAAGAGAACGTTCACCCGCACGCAAACGTTCCAGAGATCGTTCTCCTAGACGTGACCGGTCACCTCGACGGCCTCGTAGGGTGGTTCCTCGCTACACTGTTCAGTTTTCCAAGTTCAGCCTAGATGGGTGAGTACAATCTTTGTTGGTGCAAACACATCACTGAAGTGTTGTACTGTATGTCAACACTTTAGTGGTGTGAAAGTCAGCACTATATTACTTTATCTTTTGGAGGTATTAACTGTACTCTGTGGGTTCTCCAGCACCAGCTGTGACATGATGGAGCTGAGAAGGCGCTATCAGAGTCTCTACATTCCCAGCGACTTCTTTGATGCTGTCTTCACCTGGGTGGATGCCTTCCCTCTGACAAGACCCTTCCAGTTTAGCAACGCCTGTAACTTCCACATCTTGCACAAAGAGGTGGATCCTTTCGTCAAGAATACAGCTGTGCTAGACCCTCCTGATGCCAACCACACCTACAGTGCTAAGGTAGGACTGTCAATGATAAATACAATACATTTCACTAGTGTGTCTTTTATATTTAGTAAGATTCAGTGGACAGCCAAAAAAGTCACCCCATGTATTTATTCTTCACAGTTAAAGATGGTAACTGTTAACTGACAGCTACTACTGATGTTGTTATAAGAACAGGACCAAACCAATATTGTGCTGAACAGCACAACTCAAAAATTGTCCCACACTATCTGTAGATTTGGTTTAAAGATGGTGCACACAGTAAATAAGTAGCTACATACAATAAATCGATGAAGAAGCTCAGATCAATAAGTAAGTAAGAAAATAATACAGGATTGTAGTAGTTAGCAGTAGTTTCTGATGTGCACATGTGGGGTCTTTCTCTAGCTACGGTTACTACAAACCATTCTTTACATAGAGATTAATTTGGTAGAAAGCGATTAAAGATTTTAGTTAAATTTCAGTCCTGGCTGATTTAATGCTACAGCACTCAGATTCACACTGAGCTGAGCAGCTATTTTGAAGAAGAAATACAACAGACGAGCAACTGGTTGTTGTAGTAAAAAAAATTAAAATTAAGTCGAGAATAATTGCAATCATGATCTGATTTCATGCCGCACATGTTCTGAGGACACAATAGGCAGGCACAGTCATACGTTTCGCCAGTTGGCCACTTTAAATGTGAAGCGGTAGCAACTGTTGTGGCAGTTAGTTCGTAGATAGTGAGATGAAGAGTGTGAACAATAAACAGTGAGGCTGTTATCAATTAGATAAAATTATCCTGCATGCATATACCTTCCTGTTGATTCCCTGTGCTTAGGTAGACAATCCAGCAATGACACTCCAGCAATAACAACAACTCGACCAATAATTGCTAATATATAGAGTAATAATTACAGCATGTAAATAATGGCTATTAGAGAAAAATGCACTCCATAAATAATATCAAAATGGTGTTTGATTTCATAAATATTTTAAGGATTATAACTTTGATGTGTTCTCTTTGTGTTTCAGGTGATGCTACTGGCTAACCCCAGTATAGAGGAGCTGTATCACAAGTCCTGTGCTTTGGCAGAGGATACCCAGGAAGTTAAAGACTCTTTCCAACATCCTGCTAGACTCATTAAGGTACATCACACTTTCCATGTTTGTACCACGTGCATGAACTGTAGGGGTGTCACAATTCTCCAAATCCACAATTCAATTTGACGTGATTTTAAGGTCATGATTTCTATTTTAAATTTAAACCTTTTTTCAGCAGTGACAGCTTTGCCAATGTTAGACTAATGCATCTGGATTTGTAAAGCTCAGATCATTGGTTTTATGTCCTAAAACAGTCATTTGCATTTTCAAATTCTTCTTCAAAAAGAAAGGGGTATTTTACAACAACAGCTTGATGTTATCCTGGTGGCTTTTTGCAGCTATAGGGTTAAACAAGTTCAAATAATACTAATCAAAAATACAGATTCCATAGTTCAACATAAAATACCACCCCTCTGGGATTCAACAATGAACAACAAAAGATGAAAATGTAGTTTATTACATAGTTTGGTTTCTCAAATCTGTCCAGAGTAAACCCTCTTCCCAAACAAAATCAATTATGGATCTCTGAAAAAGAAAGTGAAACCAATATCTCTGATGCTGTAGCCCGGTAACCTCGGACTGGTGCCGAGTTACCTCCATACCAGTCAGTTGATCGTCTGACACAGGATAAGTGTCTGGAAGTGCAGCTGCAGGCTATGGGTAAGCTAGCTGTGTTATCTTTGATGTATTTTTATTCTCCTTCAGACGTGCGGCGGACGCACAACTAGGCAGGGTGGAGAGAATAAAAATACTGTGAGAATCACAGATCCTGTTTTTGATTTTGATGGTTGAAATTTAAAGCTAATTGTGTTTGCTTTTCAATTTAGAATCATAATTGGAATACCCCTAATGGGCTGATGATGATGTAACTGTCCTATTCCATTGCTGAGTAATCACACTGTTTTTTTTGTCTCTTTTGGTTGTGGATTGTCAGAAGTATCATTATTTGGACATGCTGCTGACCTTTTTTGTCTTTCTCTCTGTCTGTATCCACTTTTGTGCTTTTTCCACCTTTCAAACCTTATCCATATCCCTGATCCGTCATTCCCAATTCCATCTAACCTATTCTACTCTGTGGCTCTCCTCTGTACCCGTCTGTCTTTCTCCTTTAGTTTTTGGTGGGAATGAGAGGTAAAGATGAGGCCATGGCCATTGGTGGTCACTGGTCCCCCTCTCTGGATGGAGCTGACCCAGAGAGGGATCCTTCAGTCCTTATAAAGACAGCCATACGCTGTTGCAAGGCCCTCACAGGCATAGACCTTAGTCTGTGCACTCAGTGGTAAGAGCTGTTATTCTCATCACTATTTATTTTTCCAAGTGATTGTGTTTCCTATACTATAATATCCTGCATAACGTTACTACCTTTATACTAAATCCCATCCTAAACATGTTGGGTGATATTTTTTGTTTACTTTTTTATATTAATGATTGTTGCATTGTTGATTTGCCAACTATTATTTACTACTATTATTTATTGTGTTTGTACAATGTTCTTTTTGACCTTTTGTGTGTTGTCGTCTTGGCTCTCTCTTTCTGTCACACTCTACATATATATACATATTTCATTGTGATGGAAAAAAACCAAACGCATGGACTGTGGTTGGAAGCAGTAGCCTGGACCAGAAGACACTGTCATTACTATTTTTTTTTTTTTTTCTCCTCTCTGTTAAATATCTTACATATTTAACTGGCTTTCACTGTCCTGTTGATTCTCTCTCTTCGCACAACCCTAATGTAGTGTGTATCCTAGGTTAAATGCAGAACACTCATCCATAATTGGCTGAAGCTATAATGGTGATGAATTTAGGTTGTGATCTATTTTATGTGATTGTCCGTCAACTTTCTCAAAATGGCTGCCGTAACCTGTGACAACAGTTGGAGAGCTGCAGACTGGGTCCATTTCTGTCTATGCTGTGATTTGTGTGGTAGAAGGGTCACTGTATTGATGTGTACAATCATTCAGTGACCTCATGGGAGGGAGTATCTGTAGAAGGCTTGCCCTAGCAAGGCTTGCCTTTTATACTGTTTCCTGACCAGAATGTTTCTTTCCAATGCACCTTCTTCCTTTGCGACAGGTATCGTTTTGCAGAGATTCGCTATCATCGGCCAGAGGAGACACACAAGGGGCGGACAGTCCCTGCTCATGTGGAGACAGTGGTTTTGTTTCTTCCGGATGTTTGGCATTGTCTTCCTACCCGCTCAGAGTGGGAGGTGCTGTCACGGCGACTCCGGGAGCAGCTGGCTGAGAAGCTGTCGGCCGAGCGAAAGGAGGCGGATGGAGAACAGGCACTGAACCGCTAATCCCTTTCTTCTCATTTCCGCTTCTCACAGGAAGGCACAGGAATTACAAAAAAAAACAAACCCAGATACACATCAGACACAAAGCATACCTCACTATTCACGCAAACAGACACCAACACAGCCAGATTATTGTTCCACCAAGCTTCACCTAGGTGTCTTCTGTTTACTCCTCCACCTGTCCCCTTCTCTGCTCCAACTCCTCCCTTCCTCCATGAGCACATCCACCTTCCCTAACATCCAGCAGACACATACAGTGGAAGCAGTGAGACTAGGTTGTGTTGTGTAGGCCCTGATCGCAACTGATAAAACAGCTTCCAGTACCTTAAACACTTAATAATTGGGTGCTAATTTGGGTATAATCAATTAAGTAATCCTGGCATTATATTTATTGTTTTTATTGTGCATTATTTTATACGGTACTTAAACTGCTTTGAATTTTGGTGCTTACAAATTGGTATAATTTGAGCCAGTGGTGATTCGTTTGTTTTTTTTAAAACTGATTCCTGAAATATTTCTTAATGCTGGAATCTGTGGAGTCAGTTGCGTGTAAATAATGTGTGTGTTGTAGAAATGTGTGGTTTTATATTATTTTTCACATCAACTTAATATTGTCTGACTTTGAAAAGGGAATCTCCCCTAAGTCCTGTTTCTTGTCTGTTCTTGTTGTTGGGTTTTACATTCTCATTTGGACTATATGTAGAACTTGGTTTTTCCAGGGCATTTGGTTGGACAAAAGGAAAGATGGCTCCTATCTGACATAGGTGTATAAAACCCATAAATGGCAATACCCAATACCCCAGTCATAGATCATGGTAGGGCCACCCTATCCTCACTCCGTTTGGAGACCAGCTTCAGTTCACCTGATGTACCTACACACCTTTTGGACACACCTCTCATTGATTTTTACCTTTTTTTGTGTTCCACAGATTGATTGATTGGCAGCTGGGGGGCATTTCTGTTGGTTTTATAAGAGCTAGAGAGCTTCCCTGTGTACGCTTCAGTAGCAGTGGACTTAAACACAGTCGAGAGCTCACTAGGACGAGACAATGAAAGACAGATGTGGTCTTGCTTCTTGCACGATCAACTTTAAAGTTTACTTGGGCCACGAGTGGTTTGCTGACTGTTTGCTATCCCACCTCTTTCTCTCTCTGCCTGTCTATCTTAATGATTTCCTGTCAAGGAGGAAGAGGAGAAGGATGATGGTGAATCAAAGGACATTAGTACTCCCACTCACTGGGCTAAACTTGACCCGAAATCAATGAAGGTAAGATTCAAGGAGATTGTCTCAGACGGACAAGGAAATAACTTGTCTGTTCTCCTACAATTATCTTCGGAGCTCTAACATGTTAAATGTGAATTGCCACGTCCCTGTTTTTTCCCTTTGTAGGTAAATGACCTGCGCAAGGAGCTTGATTGTCGCTCTCTAAGTTCTAAAGGCTTAAAGTCACAGTTGATTGCTCGCCTCACCAAGCAGCTGAAGGTGGAGGAGCAGGTGGAGGAGTCCAAGGAGCCAGAGAAACCAGAGAGCAAAATTCCTGAGGAAGAGGAGCCATCTCGCACTGAGGAAGACAGAGAGGTACAGAGAATTTTGAGTAAAATTTAATGATATGAGAGAATTTAGTAGTAGAAGTCACAGTTTATCGAATTGTAGCGACACTAATGTGGATGTCTTTATACTGTACAAATCAGCTAAGCAATTGAGAGGCATGTGTTACATATTAGAATTTTTTCAGTCTTTAATGTTCCTGAAACCTTATTAGAAATTAGGTTTAACCATTGACTGTATATAAAGATGGATGACATGAGAGCTCCCCAAAAGTGAAGCCAAAACATATCGATTGCCCCCTGGTGGTGGGCTGCAGTGTAGATCACAAACCCCTCCTCCTCCTCAGTGTTTTCAGGTAGGGCATGGGCCGAACTAAAAACTCAAAGTACACCTTAAATATGTTTTTCCAAAAGATGGTTTCTGTTGTTTCCGGGATATTTTGGCCTCACTTTTGTACAGTGGGAGGAAGTGGAGACGCGTCGTCCATCTTTATTTATGTCAATGGGTTTAACCTACATTTTGTGTGAAATACTCTTCTAACTGACGTGTTCTCTGTTAGGAGGAGGAAAGGAAACGGCAGGAGGAGGTTGAGCGCCAGCGGAGAGAAAGACGCTACATCCTCCCTGATGAGCCTACCATCCTTGTACACCCCAACTGGGCAGCCAAAAATGGCAAATTTGACTGCAGTGTCATGTCCCTGAGTGTGCTGCTGGACTACAGACTGGAGGATAACAAGGAGCACTCTTTTGAGGTCAGAATTTGTTTTATGCTGTGTTACAGAGAAGACGAAAGATGTCTACAGTGCACATGTACTATAGTAATGTATGTAAACCAACAGAACTTGTTTAAATGACTTACACACCAGGTCTCCCTATTTGCTGAGCTGTTTAACGAAATGCTACAGAGAGACTTTGGCTACCGCATATATAAATCCCTCGCCACTATTCCTGCCAAAGATGAGAAGAAGGAAAAGGAGAAGAAAGCCAAGAAGGAGACTGAAAAGCGCGAAATAAAGAAGGAAAAAGACGAGGAGAATGAAGAGCCACTAGTTAAGAAGACCAAAGAGGATGAGGAGGATAAGAAGAAGGCAAGTCTCTCAAACCTATCTGTTTTCAGTCTGTCATTTGTTCAACAATTCAGTATTTCCCATTAAATACCTAGACTGTGGCGGCCTGCCATAGTCTCATAATAACATTAAAGACCTCGTCATTGCTTCAGCAAAGCATCTCTCACGCCCAGTCTCTTAGCCCCTGGCCCTTTGCTGTACAAACTCATACTCTCTCTCACACAATACAGCATTTCCCATATGTTAAAATACGTTAAACTACTTCATATGTGGCAGCTCTGCCTGCATTAATTTTCTATTTTTGGTGTAAGTTTGGGTGATGCGATGTCATTCAGCACCACATTGGTTTCGATAGTGAGAGGAGCGGCGGGTTAAGCCGGTGTGTGTGTGTGCAGTCAGACGAGAAGTGTACATTTGTGTGTGATGAAAAAAGAACTGAAGGGAAAAGCAAGGTACATAACTAGTAGTTTGTGAGTAAGCACAAAAATAAGGTGGATAATTAAATATAATTGAAATGTTGAAATGAAAAATAACCATTAGAAATAGGTAATCAATGTATTCTTCAAAATATTTTCAATTAACAAATACAACACCCCTTGCCCACCCCACTCCTGTGGTCCCCGCCATAGTCACACTGTCAGTCTGTGAACACAGCAATTGAAGTGTTTTCATGGAGCTGTGTGACTTGTGTTTTTAAACTAGAGTGATGAAAAGTCTATGAAAAAGGAGTCCTCTCGAGATGAAGAGGAGAATGAAGATGAAGGCAGCATGGCCAATGCTGAGGAATATGACCCCATGGAGGCTGAAGATGCAGATGATGACGATGATGATGGTAATGCACTTCTTTTCTTAAAATACAATGCAATAGAGTATTTCTGAATGTCCTACAATATGATTTGGTCAATGATGAGAAATCATGCACCACGCTGAATCTGTGATGGATAACATTTCCACAGTTTCTGAGGCCTCAAGTTTGATAACTTTGATATCTTGTACTCGCACTGATAAAGTAATAATAAAAATATAGATGTATTGGTGCTTTTTCAATCTTGTTCCACTCTCCAACATGATATTTCTTAGACAAGGATGATGATGACTCCAATGACAGAGACAGGAAAGACCGCAAGGATGACCGCAAGTCATCAAAAGAGAGGTCCTCTAAAGATAAGGTTGGTTAGTTAGTTATTTTTATTTTTGGTTTATTATTAAGACTATGATATAGTGTAAACATGGTTTGTTGTTGTTGCACCAGGAGAAGAAGCAGATGGTCACATACAACAAGGAGCTGCTGATGGCATTTGTCTACTTTGACCAGAGCCACTGTGGCTATTTGTTGGAGAGAGACTTGGAGGAGATCTTGTACACATTGGGACTGCACCTTTCCCGTGCTCAGGTGAACACACAAACACACACACACACACAGATGATTATGTCCATGGTTTGTATCTGGATCTGTGCATCTCTGATTCTTAGTCTTATTCAATTTACTTTCACACCACTGATGTTTTTGTTTTTTCTCTCTGGGGATTTTTACATACAAATAAACTGTCATGTTGATCTTTGACTGTTTCTAGATAAAGAAGCTGTTAAACAAACCAGTGGTCAGAGAGTCTTGTTACTACCGTAAACTGACAGACAGGGGAAAGGATGAACCCCTTCCCTCCTTAAATGAGGCTCAGATAGAAAACCTTACAGGTGAGCTGACATGGATCTTAATGGTTGAAACTGTTTCCATCAACGTAAGGTAATTTCTTTATTCAGTTTTATGAAAATTTTCTTTTTTTCTGTCAGGTAACCGAAGTCTACTTCCTTCTCCAAAAGCTCGTGCTCAGTCGGAGACGAGTGAGTCCGGTAATCTGATCGTTTATAATGGAGCCATGGTCGACATTGCCAGCATGATGCAGAAACTGGAGAAGAGTGAGAAAGCACGCGAGGAGATAGAACAGAAGCTCATGGTGCAGGATGCCAAAATAGGTATGATGTGAATGGTATTATACGGTATATGTTATCTATAAAAAATGATGTCACAATCTCATGAGTTGCAAGCTACACTCTGTGCCAGTAGTCCATCTGGACAAGGATCTGGCTCAATTTGAGCTTTGCTACAAAGAAGTCCAGTCTCACTACTTTCAGCATTCTTCTTTCTATGATTTCTGCTGAAATGTGTACTGGCACATTGCTACCAACTGCCTCCTAAAAAGTATATAAAATAGGATTCAGCTATATTGTTTTGTCATTGTGACTGATTAAGAAAATAGGCCTGTGTACCAAGACTGACCCCCGGACAGCCCTGGCCCAATTTAACCCTTGAATACATGTTAATATTGGATCTAAAACATTACCCAGAAGGAAAAGACTACATTTTGGTTGATGAGTATTTCCAGTATTATAGAGATTAAAAAGCAATTTTTTTTTTTAGATGAGGTATATTTGTCTGCTTTCAACAGATTCTGATTTCGACAGATTTCAAATTGGGACTTGTACCTAAACAGCAAATGATTTGTGATTTGATTTCTCAGGTGCTGTTATAGTGAAGTTTAAGTAGTAGAAAAGTGTTATTTGAATTATTTCCTGATGCTCACTGTGCTTAATCGTTCCTTCACTCTAACCCTCCATGTAACTTTATTGTTATACTTCATTCCAGATGAAGATTCAAAGGTGAAAACGCAGTTGGAGCAAGCCAACAAAGCCTTGACCAGGGAGCTGGAGGAGGTGAAAAGCACTCTGAGCCAAACTGAGCAGACTCTGAAGACTGTGGAGGAGCAAAAGACGATCTACCACAACCATATTATCAAAACCTCAAACACCTTGATGTCCTCTGTGAAAGGGCTGATGGGAGTGCTGAAAAAGGTAATGCATTTTTAAAGTACAAAATTTCTGAAGAGTATTTTCTCTCAGGCTGCATCACTTAAGGATGTTTAAACTTAGATTTTTCTTCAAGCCTTAATGCCACAGCTAACAGTGAAACTACTTTTCCTATGAGTATAATCATTTATTGTTACAGACAGAATTCTGCTGCCTTTTTTATATCTGACACTGCAAAAGTATTGAACTACAGGACATTAATTTGGCACTCTAATTCATATTTGTTCACATGTACAGTATGTAAAACATTGCTGGATATTCATTTATTTCCACACACAGTTGGCATGAATGAACATCGGAAATATGTGAAGAGACTGTTGGCCAGGCTGCTTAAGGCCTGACACTATTTTGCCGTTTCTCCTCTCTCCAGTCCACACCTGCTGTGTCTTGTCATCCCTGAAGTGATAGTCCTCGTCAGAGCCGCTGTAAATCAGCTCTGTACTGTATCCCCTGTCGTCAAACTGGCCGCATCTGGTCTCAGAGTGTGTCTGCTCGCAGTTTGGTTTCGAGCCATGTTCTGGCTGCAGAGCCCGGTTGAGCTGAGCCCAGCGGCTCGCGGTGACCCCCCTTGGGTTTCCCATTCGTTCATTTACTTCTGGCGACTCGCCATTATATCAGCCCTGCCCACCACATATTAAATTTCTGTTTTTCGAGATGCATGTCCCCCTCTCGCTCTCACGCACACACACAAACACATCATGTGTTTCCCTCACAGAGAAGTTACTTTGGCGGGCTGCACAGGTGAAACAAGATTCGGAGCCTCAGTATCATCCACCCACCTCTACTTTAGTTACCAGGGTGCTCATTCAGACAGAGCAATGTGTTAAAATGCCATCAGATTGACTTGAATGTAGGGGCGCCTGGTGGCTTAGTTGGTAGAGCAGGCGCCCCATATATGGAGGCTATCAGTCCTCTGCAGCAGCCGCTGGTTCGACTTCCACCTGCGGCCCTTTGCTGGGTGTCGTCCCCTCTCTCTCTGCCCCCTTTCCTGTCCACTCTTCAGCTGTCTATCCAAAATGAAAAAGCCCCCAAAAAAAGATTAACTTGAATGTAAATGTGTGATAGTTTTTGATTCGTTTTTATTTTTCTTCCAGGATGAAGAAGTAGACGAGTCTGGTGTTGAAGTCGCTGGCGATCGCATTCAGATGTCTCAAACAAACGGCTCTGATGAATGAGTGACACAGTTCAAATAAATTAAGCTCATCTGTAACACGGATAATGTTTAAAATTGTAAATAATCTCAAAACATAATTTGGCTGTGTTTTATTTGGACCTATTGTCTCCCAGGTACATGTATAAATTAATTAACTTGTTTGCTTGTGTTAATTTGACTTCATTTTTTTTTTGTGTACAATAGATTTGTTTCTGATGAGTTCCTTTTCTTACCTTGAATAATTTTAACTCTGACAGAGCTTTGAATGCTTATTTTCATAGTTTTAAAGTTTATTTGCTAACATAAATTTTTGCCATTAGTTTAGCTTTGTTATGGCCAATAAATTGCCACATTGTAGATTTAAATGCCAGTATGTGTTGAGATTTTTGTTTTTCTAATGAGCAATAATGATGCTATTTATGTGCAAGAGAATTCATTAAAAAAAACTGTTTAAAAGAAAATAATTTGGATGGAAAGGATGAGAAGGGGTTCCATGTGGTTCAGACAGAATTTCTTTGTAAATCGTCCCAATCTGTTGTTTAACCACAAACACCTTCAGTTTGTAGGTCTTATTTTGCTGATTAATTGGCTTCTGCTGGGTTTTTTTTTCCAAACACATGGCTATGCATGGTTTCCTGCCTCTCTGGCCTTTTTGCTGTATGCATCTTCTTGACTATATCCACCGACTGCCGCACTGCCAGTTACAGATTTTCATGTTTTACTGTGATGAGCATCTGTCTTGTTTTCTTTAAAAGGAAACTACACATGAACCAAAAGATAAAGCGCAATGAATGTGTGTTCTTCTGAAGGAATCTTTGCTGCGCGTAGACATGAACACTTTGAAATTCATCTCTGAACTGTGCTTTGGTTTGGGTCGTTCTAGGAAAGAGGCACGATTACATTCAAATGTGCTCCAATGCAGGCAATTTTATTTTTCTATTGAAAATGTACCGTATGGATGTTTTGTGCAAGAGTAAAGTGTCATTTTAACACCAGTGTGTGTACATTTTTTCCACCTGTTATTTAATGCTCTGATTTACACCAGTGCTTTTCCTGCTATGATAAATCTACTCTGAAGAAGGCCTATTAATAAGGCAAACATTAAGAATCACACTATCATGGAGTCCAGCACCATGACAAATGAGCTGATTTAACATGAAAATGAAATATTAGCTGTATGTTTGTCATACTGTCATTAAGTAGGCCTGTAGCCACCTGTCATGAGGTGAGTAAGTTTACATCCTACAAATACAAACTTTATTTTTAAGTATTTCTTAGTATTCTGCCACCAACACTAGGTTCCAGTTGGGTGTTGGGTGAAATAGCCTTAGCAGTTTAACTGATATTGTTATATCCACCATTTTGGCTGGCTACAACCCAATCAGGTCCCTCAGGTCATCAGGTGGAGGTCTTTTGACTACCTAGAATTAGATCCAGGGCTGGTGAGGGTGCCTGTAGTTACTGTGGTCCAACTGCTTGCTGATCTGAGGTCCATCACAACTGTGTTTACTTTTAAAAAACTCCAAACTTACCTCTTCTCTCAGCCCTATGGTTGATTACTGTGCGTGTGTGTCTGTATCTCTATGTTTTATGTTGTTCGTCTAACACGTTCTCATTATTCTGCCTGTGTTTTTATTTGCCATTTTTCAACAAAAAACACATTGAGTTTACTTATAATTAAATGTGCTATATAAATAAAATTGCCATTTTGTCAGGTCTCTTTAAATCATTAACGTTATTGACAGACATTTATCTGCTTCCCAAATGTCCTTGTTGGAACAAAATCATAGTAGCTAACTTTTAAATTAGCGCTACTCTTTTGATACATTATGTATTGTTATTTTACTCTATATCCTTGTTTACTAGATTAAATACCCCGTGTAGTGTAATATAATAGTTACTTAGCACCATTTATCAGAAATGGTGTCCCTGTGGTAGGAGAGAGATTACTGGGTGTAAACAAGGAATATTAATTATGCAGCATATTGTCACTGAGTTTGAGGAACTGGGAGGGTCCTGCTTCACAGCCTCTTGTAGATCATGTAAGTATTTGAAGCTTTTGTTTTTTGGGGTGTCGCTTTTGTCTCTGAGCTGCTGGACTTTTCTGACATCCTGTCCATGTAATTGTAGGTTTTTTTCCTCTCTTGTCACTCCCTTCACAAGCAAACACACTCTACTTCACACTCTTTGCTCCTGCACATTGTCATACTATTATACGACTGGGTTGTATTAAACATTAGTGTTCCATACTTTTGTATTTATATCGTGGTGTAACAGTGTAGACGCTGTCCAGATCTTAAGTCTTTTATCTCGCTGCTCACTCATGAAACACTTGTGTGTCTTGATTTGTTTCATAGAGACCAATTATATACTTATTTTAGAGTTTTTGGACCCACTTAGCAGCCAGTGATTACCCCCACATTTTCATTTAAACCACATTTTTAAAGCACAGCAGCTGTGAAGCTGACTGCTAAATGTTTTCCCACCAAGAATGAGACCTAAATAAATCTTAGCAGGAAACATGCCTGTCTGTTTCCAGCAGGTTTTCTATGTCATTTCCTACCGAACAATGACTATCTGTCACCTAGTACTTTTGTTATGTGGCTGCTTTTGTCCTGGTGTCGTGCTCTGAATGCTTTACAAACAAACCTCGTTTGTCCTGGAGGAACCACATGCACACTCTTCACCCCTCAAACTCCTGCATCAGCTGTGTGTGTGTGGGTTTTGCACTTGGATCGGCACGCATAAGCGTATGCATGCACATGCAACATGTGAAATTAGACCCCACCGCAGAGAGCAGGGCAGGTAACCCCACTCCCAGACTGCAACAGAAGGCTTTTGTGGCCACTTCCCTGCCCCTCCTCTTAAAACCCTCCATTCCTGGTATCAAAGAGCTACTGCACTCACAGGCTGGTCTGCTGACAATCAGGCTGTTTCAATGCAGGGTCAGAGTTTCCGGGGGTGGGGGCAGACAGGGTTAGGAAAAAAGGGAGTTTGGTTTGGTAACTGATCACGTTGCCATTTTCACCCCCTCCACCGATCCTTGCTTTTCATGTAAATCAGACCTTGAAGTCTTTGGGTGCGGTTATGGAGCATGAGTAGATGCAGTCTGACCTTACACTGGTCTCATTGTTAGTTTAACTAATTCTTACTTTTACATATGTTTGTAGATTTAAATGTTAAAATTCTCCCCTCTATCCTGTTGGCACTTTTTGCAAACTCTTTTTCTGCATCCTCTGTGCATGTCAAGGGTTCAGAGTTGTAGTTATCATGACAAAAGCAGCCCCCCCCCCCCAGCCTATAGAGTCCCAATGGGTCAGGAGTCAGCGTTTGTTAGCTGTCTGCATTGTTTCTGGACAATCCTGCCTGTGATGGTGACATGATAAGACACAAATGCAGGTCGCAGCCCAAATGTAGCCAAACAAAATGATGGATTATAAACTTGTGTTAGTATTTTTTCTGCCAAGTTGGCACAATTTAACCCCCAACTCAAATAAACCTGAAGTAACTGAACCCCGACAGTGTCCTTTATCTTCACGGCAGCACCAGAGCTCTGTCTTTGCTGAACTTTCTTTCACCTCAAAAACTGAACAGGATTTATTCTTTGCTCATTATTGTCTGGCTGTATTGTGCAGCATAGAATTCATTCCTTCGGCTATGAATCGTGATAGAGATAAGTTATTCAGAGGACAAATGAACCAGCTTCTCTCTGGGGTAAACAAACTGTTTCTCACACTTTGCACAATCTCAGAGTCTTACCAGACATCTTTTTGACCACAAAAGTCAAACAAGCAAGTCAACCAGCCTCTTATGTGCTGTTTGATATTTCAGGTAAATGATACATGAGAGGCTCCATTGAGCAGCTCTTCTTGTCTACCCCAGCAGTGTGCACGGGCCCCTGCTGGAGTAGAGGGTCTCCTATTGGGGCTGCAGGAACTCCACTTCCTATGGAGCGGCACAGCAAAGTGGTGTAGTTGTCGAGGAAACGATCCCCATCTCAAAGGCCTTTCCTTGGGAATACTGGGTTACAGTGTGAGAAAGTTCCACGGTTGTTTTTGACAGCGTGTCTCAGGGGCGTCTCTCACCTCACCTCTGAGCTGTGTGGACGGCCGAGCTTTAGGAAGAAGCGAAAGACCTTTAGGACCCACAGAGCATAGACAGTCCTCAGCTACAGAATCCTCCTCAAGTACAGTGTCAGTATGAATGATAGGACGCTTAACAGGACTATAAAAATCAGGTGGCCCTTTAATGCAAATGTACACCGCATCGCATCAATTTCAAGCAAGTTTCACATTTCACCAGCTAACAATAGTCACACAAAGTGCAGCATTCATCTGGGCTTAGTATCTACACTTTGGGGGAAAAGCAGATATTCTCGAATTTCCACTGCATGCAGCCCTGAAGGAACATATGTCACTCAATAAGATAATCATACAGTGGGAACACAATATTACCAGTACCAGCTTGCTATATAGTAGCAGGCTTTAACACGGTGCATAAAAACTTGGGTCAAAACATCTACAGAGCAACAAAGTGTGTGTGTGTGTGTGTGTGTGCGTGCGTGCGTGCGTGCGTGCGTGCGTGCGTGCGTGCGTGTGTGTGAAGCACAGGAAGCCTTTCCATTCAGGCCACCTGGTACAATAACTACCAGTCAGTTGATAGGCTGCAGGTGTGCAGGGTCAGCACGCCAAGAACTCAAACTAATTTAAATATCTGGAACAAAATGTGTAACATCTCCATCCATGCTTGATTCGTATTTCAATTTTTCTACCTCCGTCATGCTAATATGCTACAGTGTACTGTAAGCATGTTAGATACCTTCTTCACAATTGAGTTAAGCGTGTAGGGGTTGGGACAGTTCTCTATGGTGGTGTGTATGAGCTGTGTGTCAAAGGAGAACGGTGAGTTTGGGTTATGTGGTATATGGCTGTTGGGATGATTGTAGCTGGGTAGCTGCACCGTCTGGCTGGAGCACTCATTGTGTCCCCCAGTCATCTCACAAGGAGGGGCTGCTGATGTTTTGTTTTTGTTTGTTTTCAGGGCTACGGAGCATGGTAATACTTTGGTCTCTGGTTTCTAAAAAAGACCTTCATGTAGCACTTTAGCTCACAAAAGCAGATTTAGTTGATTTGGCAACACATTTGGGTTGGTCAAATTGGTGCTGGGGCTATCCTTCTGCACGAAGGGGAGGAGGGAGTTGGACATCCTGTCCGCTTCTCACGAAAGTTTAATGGTCACCAGTTAAATTATTCAGTTATTGACGAGGAGTGACTGGCGTTGATTTGGGCCCTTAAGGTTTTTTAAGTGTGGGGCGGGGTAACAACCTGGGGCTGCATGACAGTATCTGCTTGGCTGTCTTCTGCTTTTCTATTTCAGATTATGCCCTACCTTTAATAAATTGATTACTTATTTAAATGGTTGCTGTGTGGACCTCCCTTCTTTGTTATGCTCCTGAACGAGCTGCGCATAACAATAGATGGATGGATGGATGGATGGATGGATGGATGGATGGATGGATGGATAGATAGATAGATAGATAGATAGATAGATAG
>JBBPCS010000573.1:10600081-10656919 GCA_037974645.1 Hollardia meadi | reverse complement strand
CACACACACACACACACACACACACACACACACACACACACACACACACACACACACACACACACACACAGCAGTCAGTGGGAGGTCTACCTATGAGACCCAGCTGCAGGGTGAGGGCCCTCCTCCTCCTCCTCTCTGCCGCCGTCACTGGTTTCCCTGGAAGCCGAGAGAAACCAGTCGGTCGCTCCTGGAGCCTCGCGTTCACTCACAACAGGATTCAGACGCACACTGGAGGAATGCGTGGCAAAACACGGTATTTGCTTGGGTTTTCAGAGAGGAGAACTGCCTTTTAACAAGTGCATTTACATTCCTAGCATGATATCGGCTCTCTCCCGGATCCGACACAGGCGTTAGAAATGTCTCACCAACAGCGGGTTGTCCAACTCTCCGCCGCCTCGCTCGCTGTTGTCCTTGGCCCGGACGAGGAGAGTTTGCGCGCCGGCGGAGGGAAACTCGACGCCAATACTACGAGTGGCCAGGAGGTTTTTGTGGACTTCAAGGCGCAAAACCTGCGTAGCTTCTGGAATAAGAGGCTCGTTAAGGCCATAACTGAGGTGTACTTTCAGGGATGGATGGAAAATTTGGTGCTTTTCATTCAAGGGAACGCAAACAACTTGGAGGTGCTGCGAGAGGCGTGGATGCGCAGGGCTCTGAGGTCACCAAAGGGATTTGTCATTAAAGCTGTCGGTATGTAACATCAATCCTGCCACAAGTGATATTATAAAGTAATACAACTTTACGTGTGCCTCTGAAGTGCAGAAAGTGTCCAGAAACAATCCCATGTAGAAGGCGGCAATGAAAATGTATGGAAACATTATTATAGGTGAAATAAAAAACACCGCAGTGAACCGCTACCACAGTTAAAAGCATTATGTGTTGTTCTTTGAGGGGAACACTGCAGAGTCACACAACCAACAGCATTTGTTTACCACAGTGAGAGAAAGGTGTGAAAGCCATAAACTTTGAAGAACAGGAGCTGGCAGGGTTTATCACCCTCCATCCTCCTTCTCTCCTCTGGAGTTTTATTACGACTGGCCACTAAACCAAATCTGATGTGTACAGTAATTTACGCAAAAGTTGTTGTATTTGTTGGCAACATTCATTTTTAGAGCAGTCATCTCTAACAGTAGTTGTGGACAATTACGACCGGTGTTCTGTTGTAGAGAGGCATGTAACTCCCTCTGAACACAAATAACGGTGAGGGTTTTTGTTTACGGTACATTGCTGGCACAGCCTACTTGATATTTCCCCATTTCTCATGCAAAACAAGTTTCAACGTCACAGGTGATTTTTTTTTTTTACACTGTCAAAGCTCAAGTTCAAATAGCCTGAGAGGTGATTTTCCCTCAAATATCATCTGGTGGGTTTAAGAGGATTTCACGACCAATCAGCCCCCCTTTGTTGTCGACACAGTGATATGTTTCCCAAAGCTAACAAAGCTCTGTATACCACGCAATTACTCCTAATTGCTCCCACTTCTCTGGCTCTCATCAGATGTGTTTTTTAAGCAGCATATAGCTGCACTGAACCATTGAAAGGAAGCCTGTAGGGAGCCTCTTATAGTATGATCTCATGGGCTGTAAATGCTTGACAGCACTGGCTTCTGGAGAAAATGACAACCCTGTGTGGGCTTTTAGACCTAATGACAGTATTCTTGAGAGATACACCAGGTTATTCACATTTTTTTCTTACCTCAGAAGAAGAAAATGCTAAACTCTAGGTTATAGCAAATATAGATGTGTGTAGGAAGGAACAGATTTTATGTTTCTGCCACAAAGCACCACTTTGCATTCAAAAAGTACAAAACAATCATCCCATGAAATTCCAAAACTGCAGGATGCAAAGGTGTTAGAGGCGTGTTTTCCAAATGTTCGGATAGTTGAGCTGCAGCAGGTTTCTTCTGGTTGTATCCCAGCAATGCGCACATTGGCTCTGAGTTGCCATGTGGTCCAGCTGCCTCTGTTTCATGGTCTGTCCTTCCAATAATGTCTCTATCTTTTTGAGTGTCTACCTGCTGACTTTGTGTCAGTCCATCAGCTCTGCCAGACTGAGCAGTGCACGGACAAGTACAGGGAGGAATGTGATTTTGAAGGGGAGGAAGAGACCACACAAGGGGAGACCCGGGAGGGCGTAGAGCAATGGAGGAGGGAGGGGGGTAGGAGGCTGACATACCATCCCGCTGTGAGACAGTTTCTGGCCCTAAGTTTCAACTTGGCACACAAACAAACCATATGAGCCAAAGGCGATGCTGAGCTGAGGTGTGCAAAGACATGCATGAGCTCACAGTCGGATACAAGGCAGGCGTCGATGTCTCAACAGATGTTTGAGCTTCACACCAGAAACTTGTAAGCAAACATGACTGTGTGTGGACATGTCACCTCCTTCCACTCCTTAACAAATCCTTCGCCTCGCAACACAGCAATTTGTATGGAAATCAGTGCTGGCAGGCTGTGAGTGCCTGGTTTAATGCCTTCTCACCGAGAACCGGTCGGCAGTGAATCACTCTGCAACTGGCCGCCGACCACCGCCGCCTTTCTGTTTGCGTGGATTGATGTCCGTCCATTTCATGGCCAGTGAGGGACTGTGAAAGTCTAGATTTCTAGATTGATATCAGGCATGGACTTAAAGGCCTTGACATTGTCCTGATATAAATATGTCAGTGAGAAAGTAGAAATGTTATGAGTTATGGGCTACAGTGAATTTCAAACAGCCCTATTTCCTTTCTCAGGTCAAGGTTGAGACGGGAGTTTTTTTTTTAAAGGAACTAGCTTGGAACATGTTCAGCAAAAAATAACAAGATGCAGTCTACGTTAGTTAAGTTTGTTCAATAATAATTTAATAACAATAATAATAATAACTTTATTTTTATAGCACAACTCGTGCTTAACCTGAAGGCAGATTAAGCATAACATTTATCATAAAACAATAAAGAAAAAAACAGCAGGAGAGAAGACATAAAACAAGGCTTCTAGACAAACAGACACGATCACTTAAATTAATCTTTGCTAATTCCTCATTGGTCCTGTCTGGTTATCAGTGCCTGAGTGGAGACAGATTGTTCTGTAGGCCGATCAGCCCCTCTTCTGAGGGGGGGGGGGAATCTGCAGGAAGGGAGGTGTGCAGGAGGTGGGGAGGGTTGGTGGAGGGAGGGGATTGTGGTGAGGTTAGGCCGAAGCAAACAGACAGGGTGAGGAGTTAGTATGAACAGGCTTCGTTGTTATCCTGGTGGGAATGGGCCCCACTGGTACTGGGGTTGACCTCTCCGCTTCAACTCACGAATGTCTGCAGGGTGTTTCTCATTCTTCCTCTGAAATTATCTCTTCATCCCCTGTCTTTCTTTTAGGCGTACTGTCATTTCATTAGTGATCAGTGTGGATCAGATATCCTGCATTGTTGGTGTTTGTTGCTTCCTAATAAATGTAGCTGTATTTAACGTTTCACCACAGTGAGTGGTGCTGCTGTTTGCTTATAGAAACCATACATTGTATCGAGCTCACTCCCTCCTCTTTTTACGGCATGTGCAGAATTAAAACGCAGACAGAAATCAAGCTACGACGTCTCGGCTATGTACCACATTAATCCAAATCATTGATGAGTAAACCAGTTCTATCAAACGGGTCATATTTACCCCAGTTTTGTTTTATCAAACTTATCCAGTTTAGATGGTTTATGTGAGAGTTGCAATAACCAGCTTATTGCCTTAAAGGAATAGTTCTACATTTTGGAAAATATGGACTTTCTATATCTAGTTAAATGAGAAGATTGACACCATGCTGTGCCTCTGCATGCGCTAACTATGGAGCTAGCATAAAGACTAGAAGCAGGAGGAAACACGTAGGCTTGTCTTTCCACATTAAACTAACAAAATAAAAATGTTTGAATGAATTTTCTAACTTTGGCAATAGCCGGGGATGGGGGGGGGGGGGTTGCTGTTTCCCCCTTCTTGCAGACTTTATGCTAAGCTGTTGGCTCAAGGTCCAGAACACAAAGACGTGAGAGTGGTATCAATATTCTCATCTAACTTGATATTTCTGAAAATGTCGAAACTACTCCTGTAATCAGATTTTAACTGAATTCTTATTGTGTATGAAAATGCACTCATCACCTTGTCAGTAGTCTTTAAAAAAGACTACTTTCTTACTGGAAATTCTCCTGTTGAAACCAGAGGCTTCATAACGACTGTTAGCTGGTTCTGCATTATTTAGAGTCCCGTTGTCTCTGCAGCAGGATGAGCATGGACGGATCCATGAACTGAAACATTTATTTGAAGTCAGCCAGTGGTGTAATGAGGTGTCCTGTATCCTTCCAACAATCAACCTTCGTATACCACCTTCATCCTCTTTCAACATTGATGTGAATAAGTCCTCTTGACAGGCCTCTCGGTCACTTTCGCCATGGAGAACACATTTTGGCAACGGCCAGACATACTGTAGGTCTCCTTCTGTGTGTTTTTAGAGAACTGGAGCAAAGCTATGCTGCACTTTTTAAGCCAAGTTTCCTTTTTAAATGGTATGTTTTATTTACCTCGCCATACCATGAGGTGGTGAAGCATTCCTGAAATGCTTCGTTTACTCTTGAGATCATTTCCTGAGCTCGCCGGCTCAGAGAGCCTCATTTCTGCTCTTTACTTTTCACTTGAAAGTGTTGTATTTTCACACAAGGGGTGTCTCCTTTCATGGGGGTATTTTGTCAAAGTCTCAGAGCGCTTCACTAATGGTCATAACTCTTCCAGATGTTAGCTTATTAACCAGGACACCCCTTGCCGGGCCTTTCCAGGTTTAAGCGGACCACCCTGTCCTAACTAAGCAGCACAGGTCAAAGGTTACAACCTTCTTGCTATAACAAGCCACCTTGAGGTCATTTAGCTTCAGAGGGTTTGCTAGAAGGAAAAGAGCAACATACATCAATACAGTATCCAGGTGTTCTTCACTAACTGGCCAGTTCAGCTTCTGTTAGTGACATAGCCCCACACCACCCAGCACATTCCCAGTATGTTTTTATAAAAGGATTATAAACAGGATGTTATTTAACACTATTAATTAAATAATAGTGAACATTTAAATTGTTTTTCATACTATTGAATTGTCAATCTTTAGGTCCAATGTTGTTTGGTAAAGTTTGCATTATTTAATGGCACTCAGAGTGGCCAAAGCTGGATGTTTCAAATATTTATTACTTTTAGCTTTTAGCTATAGCTATACTGCTTGTATATTTCATTACAACTTCAATCATTTATCCATTATTTTTAACTGTATCAATCTTATATCCATTACTTTTACCTAACGTAACTTATAGTTATTGTAAATGGATCAGCATTACACCAAGTTATAATCCTATTTTGGCTGTTTATTTTACTCACTTAATACAAATCTGGATCTATTTCAATCAAGTCGCAATTTTAAGTTGAGTTAAATGAAATTAGTTGAGATTTTGAATGTACTCCCTGGCAACTGCATGAGTGCCCCTGGGGGTACAGAAACAAACTTTGTTAAAGAACCCCCATTATTTTTTTATATATTTGTCCATATTTTATTTCCAGTTAAAGACAGATTGACGAAGGGGAACACTCAAAGAAGTACATTCTCCGCTCTCAGTTACAGCTACAATCTGCTCTCAAACAATATAGGTTAAAGGTAATCACTCCTCAGCTCCCTGACACTAATTATATGACATTAAGCTGTTACACAAAATATATGCTGCTGTTTTTTTGGGCTCAAAATGATAAAGAGTCCATATTATGGCAGCAGCAGAATCAAAGGAGGAATGTTTTTGGACACCAAATCTGTACCCAACACTGTAGAGGTTCTTATGTCTGACTGCAGTGCTGGTTTGATCAAAGAACACCTAATTTCAGTTTTCATAAATAAATAGTTGACTGGAGATTAATTAAACTGTTACATGAAAGGCTTTGTCTTAATTTAGTGGAAAGCAGCTTCTGATTTGCTCGGTAGAACCTTCAGATTGTTTTAAAATTTGTTCAAAACGGTTGCTATAAGTTAATAAGGCTACTTATAATACAAGCATTACTCTTATTATCTTTTGTTTCTGTACCAGCAGCAAGGGCATGTCTCTGCATTTATCTTAAAATATGGTTTAGTATGTGGTTTAGAGGAAACCATGGCCTCTATTCTCAGACATGACCGACACAGTGTCACTGTGTGAGGACATGCGTGTGCGTGCATACCTCAGCACATCATTTGTTAGCCACATCCTTCCCATTGAGCAGGAAGCTCACCCCTGGTGCAAATCAGGCACATCGGCCTCTTTATTAACCCAAATATTGGGCTCACCCGTAGCCGTGGAGTAGAACGGTGCCAACACTAACAGTTGAGGAGATTCCTCTGTATCCCACAGCTTATACAACCTGTCAGTGGCCACTTGGGTTTCCCACTTGGGATTTATCTTCATCCACACTCAGGTCAGACAAATGGGTCGACACAGAAGTGGGGCCACATTGCATTAAATTTGGTATTACTATTACTCTTCAGTTTCCTGACAGGATGTTTTCTTTGCTTCATTTAGCATTGATAAATTCAATGATATGCTAACATTGGTTCTGTGATAGCAAAGTGCTGTGTTACTGTATTTTAAGAGTGAAACGATACTTTCAGCAGAGCTGTGTGCCAACCAGTTGCATTAAAAAGCGATGGATCATATGGCAGACATTGACGGGAGCTCTGTTCTTAATACTAGGATAACAAACACAGGAATCTGCTGCACCTTGAGTTTGGTTAAATAGGAGGAAATGGGTTTCATCTGCAACCAATGACTGCCATCACCCTTGATTAAGGGACATGGATCTGCTGGAAACCCTCATAGATTGTGTGTATATCTGTGTGGAAAAGCCACATGGATGGAGCGTGGGTGAAAATACCTGGATACTTGACTGAGACGAACCTGGGGCTCTTGCCCATTTCATGGCTCAGTCGTGAGTATAAGAGTGAATTACCCAAGCACAGCTTAGCCACAGAGTGGTGCGAAAAGGTTAGATAAGAAACTGTACAGGTGTTTAAAGTTGACTTTAAATAGTGAACAAGACAGGGCCTAAAATGAAACCTTGGAGAACACCTATTACATACATAGAAAAAGATTGAATACAGGACACTTTTTCACAATGATATCAATCAGCAAGGTAGTTGTGAAACCAGCGCCACACAACCGAGCCAAAAAGTCTGGATATACAGTGAGGTTGTCCAAACAGCCAATATGGACTCTCATTAATCTAGTATAATCCAGGCTGTATAGGCTTATGTTGTGCAGGGTTATTTATACAAGGCACTAAAAGACGGGATAATTTGACCATTCTTTTGTTTGTTGAAGTGCAACAGTAATCTTTGAAGTATCCCTTTCACTGAATGTCTTCTGTGAATATGAAATGTTAAGTTTAGCCTTGAAGGTTACTCAGGAGAGAGAGTTTCTGCCTGTATAAATATAGTTCCTATGCATTGCAGTGACTCTAGAGGAAATGTTGAACGTGGCTGTTAAAGAACAAAGGAAAGGTACTGGCGGTTCACATTTAAATGGCCTGGACTTACCAGGCATCTGGCAGAAACGTCACTGGTAGACTGTGGGGTAATGTTCACGTTCATGAAAGCAGACGAGAGCCAGATATGTTGGGGTGTGGCCCATTAAGTCTGAAGAGGTATGGCGTGGAAGTAAAAAAAAAGATGGGAAAATAAAGTGTTGTGCTCTAAAGCCTGCCTCCTGGCACTGCCATTGCTATCGTGTTACACAGAGCACTTTGGGCTGTGTTATAAAATACAAGCCTGACTACGTTCACATTGTTACTGGTCCTCTGTTAAACACCTGGTCAGGTGTTTTTCCTATTTCACAAGAACATGATAACAGGGTTTTTACACACTAGCTAAGTAATAGCCAGGTAATACATTTTTTATGGAATGAGCTGGATCGCAGTTTAAATTGTACTTACTGTGATACAGATGGTAAAATTGTTATTTAATGGCATTACAGCTGCAGAGATTTGCAGCCAGGATCTGTGGTGACCAACTATGTGGATGTTTTAAGTTCTGTGAATGTCAATTTGAGAAGCTTAGTCACAGCCTGTTTATGCTCTCTTGCCAACATATGTTAAATGTCAAAGAGTTGGTTTGGGAAAGTGAGTCTCAAGGCCATAGCTGGATTATAGATACCCATGCTACGAGTCTGCTGCTCGTTCTTCTTTTTCTTTGTCCTTGTATTGCATCTGGCAGATCGCTGCCACAGTAAATGTTTCTATGGTGATTTGAGTCAACACAAAGCCTTGCCTGTGTCTCTCCTGAAAGTTTTAGCTCATAAATCCTCTTTAAGTCATGGCATTTTTATGTTTTCTCTTATCTATTCCTCTGCTGAATAACGTGTACTGTTCATGCTTGGATGTAGCAGAAAGTCAGCATTCATATCCGGACACTGGACCTGAATTGGACTTAATGATGCAGAAATTGGCCAGATTTAATCTACTTAATCTGAGTCAGCGTTGCCATGTTAACCTGGCAAAAAGAGCATTTTGTCAAACGCTGATTACAAAGAGGGCACAGTCCAAATTTCGCTCTATTCCTCCCACTTCAACACTTCACTTAATATTTAAACGCAAGCAGTCTGTCCGTCAATAGGTCAGATTAAATATTTACCTAATGTCTCCAAGTCTGGGCAGAAATGCTGGTTTTATTGTTGCGAGTCAATCAATGAAGTTGTACAATGATCGGTGGTGGGACAGTGGTAGCCATGTTGATAAATCTTTTGCAAGAATATGCAGGAAAATCATGTCCGGTAATTACACAGTACATTCAAAAATACAGTAGATACTAATTGCAACCACTTTGATATAATAATGATGGCGTGCAGTTGTGTGCTGCAAGTGCTTTCAGAGTGGAAGGACAGGAAAGGGCAGTGGTGTAACCTGGGAGAGGTTTGGTTGTTGAGACATTCGGGCTCTGATTGCTCTCTGAAGGGATCTTTTCACTCGGTTTATTGGGCCATTTAACTGCAATGCCCACATCTGTGTGGTTCTTGTGAAAGACACAAATGTGATGCACACAAACACACTCACAAGAAGGCGAGGGCGGGGTCATGGAGGCCTGTTCGACCAAAAAACCCAAAACAAAGGGAAGTGGTTGTGGGACTGGGAGGGAGTCGTGACATAAATTACAGTTGGCATCTCCTCCCATTACACTAAATCTGGCTGTATGAATGTTTGACATTGTCTCACCAGACGTCTCGGACCTTTCATGTACAGCCTGTAGATTCACTGAGGCGTGTTCTTCACAAGGTCTCAGTCGATGGGAGACAGGGAGGGATTTTGCAGTTTGGGCAGGCCTCAAGTTCATGTTGAATACCAGGCAGTGTGTCCTTAATGAGGGAGAGAGAAGATTAGCCTGTTTGCTTACTGGAGCCTAAAAGATTAAACGATACCACTATGAGATAAGATGTGTGTCTGTGAGTGTGTGTGTGTGTTTCCAGAGAGGCCATGGAGTGAGGGATTGTGGAAACAAGCCTGATGTTTCAGTTAGATTTTATCAGTGATATCAGGAAGGTGAACGGTCAAGGACTAGATTCAGTCACAAGTTGTGCAACCTACTTTATTGCTTTGGTTTCTGGTCTCCCGTCAAAGCATGAATATAATTTAAATGTTGTCTGTCAAAATCTGGAGATGCACAACTGTTTAAATGTGATTGAATGATTTTCCCATTTTCAGCGGCAGTCTTTGAGCTAAATCCTATCGTCAGCGTGATCACAATGGCAATGCAAACATGCTGATTTTTGCAGGTATAATCTTTACCATGTTATTTAGTTTAGTGTGCTAACATTAGATAATTAACACTAAACACGTACAGCTGAGACTGACAGGAATGTTATTAGTTGTGCAGGTATTTGATCATGAATGTTGGACCAATTAATGGCCTGATGAAAAGCCAGAGATCAACAAAGTGACATGGATGTGGGTACTAAATTTTATGGGAATCAGTTGACACATTTCACTAAAAATCAAAAATGTCAACCTCAGGGTGGCGCTAGAGAAAAAAAAATATCATTGGATCACCAAAGTCAGTAAGATTAATCCTCTTGGGACCATTTCATGGCAATCCATGTAATTGTTGTTGAGAGATTTCAGTCTGGACCAAAGTTGTAGTCTGATTAACATTGCCATCCTCAGAGCCATGCCAATAACATGGCTAAAAAGCACACAGCACTACAACCAACGTCTCACATCAAGGTGGCATGTCTTAAAATTTACTGGAGTGATTTACAGCACAGAAACAGAGGGATAGAAGATTACTGTACAGCTTCACTCCTTAGCAAAATGTCAAGCAGAATATTATAAATATCAGCCAAATCATGTGAAACGTAAAATGATACGCAAGCTGTCATGAAGGCGATATTTTGGTTGTGCACTTCTGTGTCTGACTGCATGTTTGTGATTAAAGCTTCATCTCATTTATGATATGCACCATATACATGTTCAATTATACTGTACGAGGTCTGTGTAATAACTTTCAGAACGATTTAAATGCCAAATGCAGGGTGATATTGTGTCCCTTCCATGTCACCACTCAGAGGTCAGAAAATGGTATGAATGGTATGGCAGTTTATGTTGTTGCAGGACTTCATATGTTGACAATGCCCATATAGCATGACACTCAGATTAAAACATTTTTAATCTGGTATTAAAACATTTAATCTGAGCCTGTGTAGCTCATGGAAGTTCTACAGTACAGTACTGTGTTAGTATTTCCTTCCCAGAAACTGGGGTTAATGCAATCACGTATGAAATGGGACTCATGTGGCTCTGAGGCCAGCTAACAACACAGCCATGTGAATACATGTGGCATTGATCAGCGTCAGCAGCCAAAAGATCTCAGTGGGGATAGAAGAGAGAAGTTCTCTGTCAATCATCTCCACAAAATGAGCAGTCAGCTTGAGGTATTTTTCCTTTTTATCCCCTGAGTAGCAGTTTATTCTGACACAGAAAGTTTATGACATGGGAAGAAATGCATGTTTTAGCTCTGCTTAGAGCAGAAAGCATAGTCTGGGCCATGTCACTTTGTTGTAATGTTATGGTGAAGACCGCTTAATTATAGTTTCATATTAAGTTGCAATTATGCTTTTTAATATAAATTGTCATGTATGCGTAAAGAATGAAAAATGAATTATGCCAATAGTTCTCACACTCTGGATACATTTCTGGAGGTCACTGACGTATGTGATGAAAAATGTACTAACTCAAATGAAACAACCTGTCAAGATTATTTTTTTTCTTTGCCTATACTGTTCGCCTCTCTCCTTTCTCACCTCCACACAGCTGGTCAATCATGATCTGACGTGTGTGTGAAAGTTGGATTGGCAGTGTCAAAAAGTTATAGAAATATGCTTGACGGCAGCCCCCACAATCCGATGTCGGAAGATGTGGGTGGGAGTTTCCAAAGCTATTCGCCCCTCCGACAAGCAGCTCGGATGAAGCATACTGGCAGCTTCAGGCCCTTCCTGCCTGATAAACACCCACATCTTTCAAACTGCACCTCAAGTTTGTAAGTTAGGCGTTCTGTTGCTTATTTGCTGTCTTCAAACCCAAGGCGAGATAAGCCTGATGACATTATGGTGATATCATCAAGGTTTTTTTTCTCAGACTTGACAAAGCTCCTTCAGAGCCAAAGAAGACATCACACAACTCTCTTTACAGGCTGAGGAGGACTAACCATTATAGGTAAAAAAAGAAAAAAAGACTTGACTGTAAAACTGTTTGCGTTTAAGTGGTTATATTAAACTTCTACCCCTCCTAACATGCCTAAGTCTTGTCTCCTGTTTGACTCTGTAGCTGCTGTTTCCCTCCCTTGTCATTGTGGCGTGGGGTTGCCATGGCACCCAGTAGGGTATTTGTGCTATGACAATGAGCGTAAATTCGGTGGCTCGGTCTTAGATTACAGGAACACAGAGGTCCGTTCCCCCCGGAGAGAAGACGGTCACAACAGTGAACCTCCCTGACAGTCATGCCTGCTAATGTTAGACTCAATAAACACTCATCCTCTGCTGGGCCCATCCTTCTATCACAACCATTGTAGGTGTTTGTTTGTCTTCTGTCTCAAACCTGCATCGTCAGTATCACTTTTCTGTAGATTTTTTTTTAGTGAGTGCTGCTATAAGACTGTAATTAATTAAATGTGGGAACTTTGCTTAAACTTTATTCTGTTTTTAACACCATCAAGCACAAGTCATGCTAGCAGGTGTCCAAAAGGATATCCTGCTCTGAACCAGGACATGGTCAGAGGGGATAAAAACCTCATTTTAGGGAGGTAGTGTGATTTCCCAGTAGTTTATTGATTCCCTCTGATTAAGACGTATAATTATCTAAGGAACAGCCTTTTGTCTGTTGACAGTGGCCATAAGTGGTTGCTTGTGGACAGCCAGCCAGGCATTCCTATAGGAAGTCAGCAGTACTAATTCACTGCTCCGGGAGACTGCTATTGAGACATCCGCTCTGAGGTTTAGTCAGATTAACGTCTTCTGTTGGAACTGGGGGAAGGCAGATGTTTTTTTTTTACAATCCCTCTGTGTGTCATAGGATCAGTTTTTTGGAAAGAAAGACCCCTCTCCGTGAGACTTGTGAGCCTAACTTTGCTTGACATATTCTTTTCTGAGGATAAAACATTTTCTGTTTAACTTAAACAGAATGAGTAGCATGGTGATTAATACATTTATGCTGCTCTGTGGCCAGTGTTTTCAATTGGCGGGTTAATTTTTTTTAGTTGGTTGGTTGTGAAAGTTTGGGCTACTTTTTTGAACCATTTGGGCTGTTTTCACAACAAAGTTAAAATATATTCCAATTACTCAGTCTGTAACAATAACTACAAAAGTGTACAAAAAGAACAATTGCACATAATGAATAGTCAAAAGATCTCCAAGTCCTAACATCTGCGCTATATTATTTACACCATATTATCATATACAGTATGTATTAATAATATATCAATATTTAAATTTTAAATATCACAGTTATCGTTAATACCAGTATATTGCAACACCCTAATTGGAAGTTATAATCCATATGCGGAGCACCAAGAAGTGAAACAAACAAAAGTTATTCGTAGGCTTGCCTGGATCCCTATCGGTATGTGTGTGGTACATGTGAGTTCTGTCATGCTTCAACATGGCAGAAATTTGATTAGTTGTTTATTTTCCCTGCCTCAGACCTAAGTGGTTCAAGTGTGAGGGTTGTAAATGTTTAGTTTACATCAAGTGTGAGCCTCGGCAGTGTTTTCACTGAATGCCTTGGTGTTGATGGGAGAATCATTGGCTGTCACACACGCGCTCATGCTTAATCCACACATTTCTACACACGGTGTTGTTGTCAACAGAATTCATTATATGTTTATATGCCGTTTTTATGCTCAAGCTTGCACTGAAATTGTATTAGATACTGTTTAGAGTAAACAAATTACAACAGTGATCACTGAGCATATTTTCGTTCGATCAACATTTTATCTCTTATCCCTTCTTTCACCCATTATGGTCCTCACATTAATGAGGTGTAGCTGATTAACTAAAACCAATTTTCCAGTCCTTTGGGTAAGGTTACGTTCATGCCCTTGCGTCTGCTCTTGAAGGGAGTTTGTGTTAACCCAGCTCAGATGCTAATCATTCATCAGCAGTGGGATCTGGTTGGTTTTGGTGCTTCCACTGAGCTCACTTCCCATTAGTTAACATCACTCTTTGTTGTAGTGTCAGTGTCAGTATGTCAAGTCATAAAGAGCTTTGTCAAAGAAATAACATAATGCATTCTTAGGAATCCCACTGTAGTAATGCACAGCAACAAAAACCCTCATTCACATTCTTATCCTAACCATAACCACATTAAAGCTTAGACTTAACCCCAACCATCTCTAATCATAACCTATAAACATTTGAACTACACTGTATACCCAAAATTAACCACCAAAAGGCTTATGTCTGAAAAGAAACATTTCTAATAATTTACCTAACCCTCTATTCTGGAAAGCCAGTAACAGCGTCTTTGCCCATAACCCTGGTGAGTTCCAAAATGTTACCCCTGTAATTGGTGAATTTGACAATGTTTACTTCATTGGATATGTTTATTGGAAATGTTGCTACTATATTTCCAAGACTATCTCTGTCTTTTTTTCCCAGAGTTTCTCTCACTTTCGGTAATATGCTTGTCTAGGGCACCTCCTAGACATATAGGGCTGTATTATATGGGGGGCAGGATATCTGATCTACCCAGCAGGCAGACCTGTGGTCATTTCTGTGGGAGTAATGGAATTCCGTGGTCTGTCCCTGTACTGATGGAATTTCAAAAGCAGTCAGGCATGGTTCATATAACTCACACAAATAGACCACCTCGGTCATGATTTAGAAGGTGGTTAGGAGAGGAATGTCAACTTCAGTACTTTGAGTTGTTTTCACGGGCAGCACAAGTCAGAGAGAGAGAGACCTCTCTAACCCAGGTGTGTTTGTGTGCACTGCAGCACACTCACCTGTTTCCCTCAATAATCTGCTTGTGTGTGTGTGTGTTTCAGGTGACCTGTCACCGGTTCAGATGTCCCCTGTCCCCCAGTCCCAGTTCATTCCCTTGGCTGAGGTGTTGTGCTCAGTCATCTCAGATATGAACTCCTCTGAAATCACAGTCAACCAGGAAGCACTTGTCAATTACATGAGCAAAGCACACCCAGGTAATCTATACAATATTGCCTCAGCTGGCTTGTTAAAGGAATAGTTTGAGATTTTGATGAACGCACTTTCTGGAGGACGGTTAGATGAGAAAATTATCCAGTCTTATATCTGTTAGTTAGAAATGAAACAGCAGGGGGGAAACAGCTACGCTGGCTCTCCAAAAATAACAAAATCTGCAGCATGTATTAATCCAATTTGCAACTTCTTTTTATACATTGGTTTTGCTTGTATTAAACAAGCAAGCAAGATACATTGAGTTAATTTGTTATCTTAGAGTTGCCTGTTGGATTTTATCATAAGACGGAGCCAGCTGTGTATTTTCCCCTTATCCAGTCTTCCAGCTAAGCTAAGCCAAACGGTTAACGGTTGTAGCTTCATATTTAACGGACAGATGTGATAGTGGTATCAATCTTATCATCTAACTTTCCAGCAGAAAAGATTGTCTTTTGTCCTTAATACCCTTTTCTCTTTCTATGTCTTAGGAATAACCATCCCCAGTCAGGACATCCTCTACAATGCTCTAGGCACTTTAATAAAGGAGCGTAAAATTTACCATACAGGCGAGGGCTACTTCATCGTCACGCCTCAGACTTATTTCATCACCAATAACATGGTCCGAGAGAAGAACTGGTGGACGTTTGGTTCAGTAGTTGACCCTCCCTCACCTCCTCCCATTACTTACCTATTGAGCAACGATACCTGTGTTGAGAGCACTCAAATGCTGCCAGTAGCGCACTGCAAGTCTTGCAGCTGCTTCAGCCCTCTCCAAACATCCACTAATGTCACCTCCACTACTGTAACAGCTACTGTTCCTCCCTCCACTGTACCAGACCAGCATTCTGTATCTGTCTCCATTAGTGAATGCACAGGCAAGAGCTTAAAGTGGCCCCGACCATTAGATCACAAACCCACAGTGCAGCATCAGTCCACCTCTACAGCGGCAGATTGTCAGGCAAGCGAGATCAGCAAAACTACAGCCACTACTAACGCCACTGGACGAAAAGAAAAAGACAACAAATCAGGGAGGAAGTTTGGTCTCAGTCTGTTCCGGAGGAATGGAGGTAAAAAAGAAAAGCCAAAAAAGGAGTATGTATCATTTTCAGGCCAGTTCCCTCCCGAGGAGTGGCCAGTAAGAGACGAGGATGACCTGAACAACTTACCCCGTGACCTGGAGCATGCCATCATCAAACGCATCAACCCTGAACTGACTGTGGACAACTTGACACGCCACACAGTCTTAATGAAGAAGCTGGAGGAGAGAAGGGAGAAGGGGATAGACAGAGTGTTGGACAAAGGTCTAGATAAAGAAGATAAGGGAGTGGACAAGGGAATGTCTACTGAGATCCTAACATTCTCAAGACCTAGGCATCATCACTCCTCTAAGGCAGGGAAAAGATCAGCTCAGAAGGCCTCTCGCAGCAAGAGGAGGGTCCATTCCTCCAGAGAGAAGTATAAGGAAAAGGAGAAGCTTAAAAGTAAGGCCCCCATATGTGCGGTTGATTGTCCAGAGAGGGAGGATTTGATCCCTGCTCGGCTCAGAGTGGAAATCTCTGTTGATAAACCAGATCAAGTGGGAGAAGGTGAAGCTGTTGAGGGAACATCTCTTTATAAGAAACGTATTGAAAACCCCTTCCAGACTCATCCAATTAAAGAAGCAGAGACCAATATTCCCCCACCCATCAATAGAGAGCACAGAAGACGAGAGGTGAAAGAGGGCAAGGCTTCAGGGCCGGGGAGGAAGGAACGAACTCACCGCTCCAAATCGTGGGACCCGCATCGGGCCAAAGTGATTGCAGGAGATGGAGAGCATGCAGGGAAATCCCCTACATCTGAGGACAGGTACAACTGTGCCCATGAGAGGGACCTTACTGCTGATCATCTGCTCCAAGCAGACATAAAGCTCAACAGAGAGCTGCCAGTGGACTACAGCTCAGCTTACCCACAGAGCAGTACACTCCGGATAGACGACAAGGTCCGACATCAGAGGGAGGGAAACAGCAAGGAGAGCTGGAAGGGAGAAGGCAAAAATGGGCATTTTCAGGGGGCAGAGTACAACAATGTACCAGACCACAGCCAAACTATAGATGATGGCCTCTCTAACATCCCACAGTACTCCAATACTAATGCCATTCTCCCTACCCATCATTACGAGCCTGCCATATGCCACTCATATGATCCTACTCCACCCTGGCCCAAACCCTCTTTACAGAGGAAACACTCCCTCAGACACTCCAACCCACAAAGGGATGATATTCAGAGGCCTGACAAGCTCTCTTCACACCAGCAGGCCTGTGAAACTACAGCCACCCAGGAACAACAGGAGATAAGAACCGTCACTATCAGTAATAGAGAGCAAAGGACCATGAACCAGGGAGAAAGGCTGGAACTGATTGCTGACAGCACTCTCTCAATAACAGACACTGATGGCTTTATTGAAGACGACTGTAGGCTCTATCAGAGAGCAGATGAGCAGGAGGATGAGGATGCCTGCAGCTCCTTGTGTCTGAATGAGGAGGAGATAATTGATGCTGCAAATGTGTACCGAACAGGTGGAGCAGACTATCATGGTCACCAGTTGGCTTACAATAACCATGAATCTGATTTGCAATATCAGGGACCCCACAATCACTATTATAATTCCAACTTTCATGAACCACAAGTTGCCTCCAGGCAAAATTCAAGGGACAACACTGTCAAAGATCTCATTCCCCCAGCAACCCAGAGAGAAGCTTCCCTCAGTCCACCCAGAGCTGGAGAGACCAGCTGGAGACTCAGTCATCACCGTCAGAGGACAAGATCACCAGGGGCCCAAAGTAAATCCAGCATCAGGCAAAGCTCATTGATCCAGGGGGAAAGACGACATGAGGTCAACCTTGATTCTGATTGTCCTGAACCATTTGAAGTGGCAGACAGTAGCATCTTTGACTACTGTCAGACTAGTGAGATAGAGTCAGACACAGAGACTATCCGCAAGTCAGCTGATGAGGGTGACGGTGAATCTGCTCACTCGGCAGCTGAGGCGGAGGAAGTACAGGAGGATGAGTTTGATGGAACATGTGTTCCTCAGATCCACAGAGCTGTTCTGAGCACGCCCAGTGGAGCCAGAAGGGCAGAGACTGGGGAAGCAGTAGAAATGGGAGAGAACCAGAGCATCACAGGAGACAGTGGTATAGATTCTCCTCGGTGAGTGCCTCTCTTTATAGTTGCACATATTAGATGTAATAAGATATTGTTATGTCATTGTAGCTCACTTTGAGACCTGGGGTGTTTTGTCAAAGCCACTGAACTTACTGAAGGTTAGAGAGCTAGCACAGACTGAGACTGAAGAAAAGGTTTTATGAAAGAGAAATAAGGTCCACAGACAATAAAGAAAGCTCAGATACACATTTTCCTCAGGGTCGTGTTTTTACAAGTTTTCACACCTTAGGCCTACATCTTATCTCTCCGTGAGCCCACAACAGACAGAGACAGGCAAAATAAACACTGTACTGAGGTTAGTTAACCTCTGGGTTACATGTCTATGGTTGACCTCACTCCCAATTCATGTTTTTTTTTCCTTTAAAGTAAACTAAAGCTGAGCAAACACCTTGTGACCAATTATAGCATCCAGTATTTGGACAGAAGGGAGTCATTTTGGTAATTATGTGTAATTGCTGTGCAGCACTTAAATCCTCATGTTATAATCAAAGGGGAAGAAAAGACTTCTTTTCTGACATTGAACTCGCTGTGCACTATGGTATGTGGGTGGACAGATGGGGTGCATGAACACGTCACCTTGTTCAAATGGCATATTTATAGATGGATATCAACCTCATGGCCCCTTTGTTCCCCTACAGGACCCGTGTCAGTCTGGCCTCCAGCAACACTGTCATTCTGGAGGGTCTCAAGAGAAGAGGCTTTTTACAAAACTTGGAGAAACTGCATTCAAAGAGCAGTGCCATTCGACCACAGAGCTCACTGCTACAGCTAACTCCTGTCATGAACGTATAGCAGGCCCGAGTCCTGCGCTGATGCTTTGTGCTGGAGCTGACAGATCTCTTTACGCAGCTCAGTATGAAAAGGCCAAAACCATGTGCGTAAATTTTCAGTTCTATGCAACTGCTAGCTCAGAAAGATAAGGAGAAATAAGGACAGTTCACACCGTTTCCTACTTACAACAGGGGTCTGTATACAGATGTATAGTATGCATTTTTATCTTTGTAAATAATTTTAAAAGTAATATGATTTATGCATACAATACCTTGTGTTTGTGCTGATAATGCATGGTGTATCAACATTTTTTGTAGTTTTCTTTCTCTACATGCCTCAATGGTTAAAATATTCATAACACTGTTAACATCTCCTGGAGTTTCATTTTTTCTCTCATCATGTAGCAATTACCACCAATAAAGTTGTGTATTTCAGTCAAGATGGTTTTAAGCCCCATTCTTTCAGTTTCAGTGACGGTGGAGCCCAACCTTGAGTGGCTATCTCAACAGGTAATTTAAGTCTGACCTCTAGCTGTGAAGGGATGTAAACCTGTATGGTGTACGAGTGCGGGAAGGCAGTTTCCTCATGTTTTTACACTGTTCACAGGCCATTCCCAAGTTTCCCCATATAGACTGAAATACACCTATAACTCAGCAGCTCCTAGTGCTGCAGACTGCTTCATTTTTGATGAGATTCTAGTTTAAGATTTTAACGTTCCAGCTGCAGGAAGGACAATAGTCCTTTAAAAATTGATGTAAAAAACACATTTGGAGTCTCCCTACTTTTTCAAAACTTTTGAGCTGGTAAAAAGTGACACCTTGTGGATACATTTAGGAACTACAACAACCAGAGCTCTGCCTCACTGTTGCCTAGCAATCAATGACTGACTTAATGGTAAAGTAAATTGGCATTACTCATCTCGCCTAGTGTCCCAGCAGTCATGTGCCATTCATTTTTTAAAGATCTTGTGATACTCAACTGATTGAACGCCACAAAAGATTCAACAACCTTTATTTATCCATGTGTGCCACTCAGAAATTGGGAAGAGGTGTTACAGGATTTACCCACAAGAGAAGCCTATATGGATCATTAACACTTTCTACAATGAGGCCATTGACAAAAATGAAGGGGGGAAAAAAAAGTTCGTAACAGTGTAAACGCATGGTAATATACATGAAAGCAAGAAAGCAATAGATATCAGTGACATCAAATTAAAATGTAGGGTAAGTTAGTATGAATATGAACAAAAGACTGAAAACCCTAACTTTTTTCTCAAATAACAGCTTGCCATACATTTCTACATAGCATGCAATAAGGCACCTATCTAACACAAGGAAGAAACCTATGCTACAGTTTGAAGCACAATTGATAGCCAAATAAAAAAAAAATATTGCTCACCATGTTCACTCCCATAAAAACTGTATATCTTTCATTCCCTTTCATATAACCCAAGCCATATCTAAAAAAATACAGTTTGTAAAAGATATTTTACACAGAACAGTAAATAGAGCACAATCCACTGGAATTCAGAAAAATCTTTACGTCTTGTAAAAGTGAGATTTTCTCGTGTAGTCTTTTAGTATACACATTTTTTTTTTAAATCAAATTGTGATAGTTTCCAGATCAACATGAGCAATAGTTATCTATATTCTATACACAATTATTGTAATTAGTCTCCAAAGCAATAAACAAAGTGTGATGTTGCATTTGGCGTACATTTGGTGTGGGGGTACAGAAAAAACTGCACAGTAAATAATTAAGACACAGGTCATGTTGTTATATGCTACCCAGTAGGTTTTTATTTCTATTATGCATTTCCTAATGACTAAATTGCATGTCATAATAGAATCAGAGTGTCAGTCAGTATTGCTCTCTGTACAGTCTATGCATCAGTGCTAACCCAACATAGACATACAAGAAAACAACTTCATACATTTACAAGATGGCATGTGTCTGATGGAACCCATGAACAAGCTGCATGAGGAAACCTGCAACATGTTTAATTCCAACACTTAAAACAAAGTTAAGTCATGAAAGGAAAAAATGTGGAGACAAGTGGATCTTACTATCAAAAATGTAATCTTTTGCAACAGCACACTAGTCACCTATACATATATATATAAAAGAAAATCATTAACTATTTACATTGGATTTTCGATGTTTGCTTCACATGGGTTATGTGGGTGAAAAATAACTATTTAAATCGAGACAAGAGTTCCTGTTCACCAGTTGCGTTGGTAGTCTTGAATAAAGTTGCAGCTGAAAAGCGCATGTGCCCACCTGAAGGTTATTAACTGAAATCTTTTTATCAAAAAGACTAACCGGAGGCTGAAGCATATTTTCTACAGGTAACAATTTTATCATGTAGATCTTCAAATAACTTTTTTTTCCTTTTAAAAGTGTTCAAAAGAGGTCCTGAAGCAAGTGAAGGACAATCATAAACAAGAACAGAGGCTCTGTCACTATTATTATACCCTCTTCATACTGAGCACAATGTCCTGGGTTCAGCTCTGAATTATAGGTTACAAAGTCCTTCAGGACAAGCCATTTTCTTTTGAAGACTCAAATGTTACTATCCATTTATTCTTAACTGCTCCACTTCAATGTAGCAATATGCTGACCTGACCACTTTTGTTAGCGTGATGTTTCCTGTGCTGTGGTGGCATTAATGATGGGAACATTGGTAAAACAGGGACAGGGGGAGAATGGACATTTGCTCTTGCATGACACAAAATGTGAGAATGTGGAAGGGTGCTCACTGGTCTACATGGATCCTATGATGCCTGGACAGGGAAGATGAATGGTTAAAGCCTTTTCCACACTGGGAGCACCTGTATGGTTTCTCAACAGACAGGATGCGCTGTTTAGGGAAGGCGTTGTTTGGGAATCCCTTCCCTGTGGGAATGGTGCTGTACTGTTGTGGTTGAGGCTGTGGTGGTTGTGGCTGCTGCTGCTGTTGCTGTTTGCTCTCCAAGTGAACTCTTTGATGCCTGGCAAGGGAGGAGGAGTGATTGAATCTTTTACCACAGTGAGCGCAGGTGTAACTCTTTCCCTCTGAGTGGACTCTTTGGTGCCGAGACAGCGAAGAGGAATGATTGAAGCCCTTATCACAGTGATGGCACATATAGGGCTTGTCTCCCTGCTGGTGCACCCTCTGCTTTGGGGGAGTGCCATAGGACAAGGTTTTCCCAGGCTGAGGTGGTGAAAACACGGGATTCTGCAGGTGGGTCTTGTGGTGGCGAGAGAGAGAAGAGGAGTGATTGAAGCCCTTATTGCAATGTCTGCAGGTGTAGGGCTTTCCTCCGGCATGGACTTGCTGGTGCTTCTTCAGATGGCGTTTACGGACAAAACTTTTCCTACACATGTTGCATTTGTAGGGCTTCTCACCAGAATGGATCCTCTGGTGCTCTCTCAGGGTGGCAGCAGCCGCAAAACACTTTCCACATTGTGCGCACCGATGGGGTTTTTCTCCCAGCACGACGGCAGCATGGGTCTTCTGGTGCTGCTTCAGGTTAGAAGTTGTAGCAAAGCCTTTGCCACACTGACCACAAGTGTATGGCTTCTCGCGTGCATGGACCTCCTGGTGCTTTTTCAGATGCCTTCTGCGAACAAAGCTCTTCCTACACTGGGTGCACTTGTAGGGCTTGTCCTCTGAATGCATCTTCATGTGTTCTCTCAGGGTGATGGCAGCTGCAAAACTCTTGCCACACTCCGAGCATCTGTGGGGCTTGTCTGGCAAATGAATCATCTGATGAGACTTGAGGCTGAAAGCATCAATAACATCTTTGCCCATAATCTCAACTCCAGGGGGAACGTAGGGCTTTTCTTTCATGTGAATCTTCATGTGCTGCTTAAGGCTGGCCTCCACAGCAAAGCTTTCACCACAGTGGACACAGATGTAAGGGTTGAGGTCCTTATGGATCTCAAAGTGTTGGTGAAGATCGGCTATACTGCCAAAAATCTCCCCGCACTCGTTGCACTGCAGGCCATGGGCTTCATGTATGATTACACCATTCTCAGACTCCACTGTCAACTCCCCACCATGGTCAGACTCTACTTTCACCACATGCTCACTTTCTGTCTTAAGCAACACCTCTCCCAGCAGAGCTTCACTTCCCGTCGTCTTGATTTCTGCTCCTGTGAAACAGTGCATCTCACCATGTTCCACCTTAATGTAATCATGGTCTGTCTCGGCTACAATTGCATCTACACAGGCTACTGCTCCGAGATCTGTGCCCAGTCCCTGGATCTTTAAGTCTGAGCCGTGGATTTCCAGCTCTAATCCACGCTTTTCTTCTGTCATGATCTCAGTTTCTGCTCCATAATGAAGGTCGACATGGCTGTGGGCTATGACACACTCCGACCCAAGTGTGTCAAGGCCGGGTGTGTCACATTCAGTCTCTGACTCGGCCATGAGAACACACTCCAGCCCCACGACCTCCGTTTTCCTGCCGGGCGAATACTCAAGAGGGAATCGGGGGGATAGAGAGCTTGATTTTGGTCAGTGAAGCGCTGGTGCTCTTGTCAATGATCAGACCTGCAAGAGATGAAAAGAAAAAAAATAAATTCAGTGCCTTGCGTGTTATTCATTTATTAGATTGTCTGTGATAATGAAAAAGAAAATCAAAATGATCCAGAAATTGACTAGAAGGAAAACATGTTGTCCCTGATGGACTACAAATTTTAAAAAAATGATGTGGAGACCTAAGGGCAGTGCCAGCTAACTAGCTTCATAGCAAAAGCAACACACGACTTGTTAATAAGGACTTAAGAACTGCAAATTACTTACTAAAAAAAATGTGGTGTGGCAGCCTAAGGGCATCACCAGTTTACTGTGCCATACAGTGCCATTTTTCGTGCATGCCACTTAGGATAGTATGTTTTCCATATACATTTGTTACCAATAGTTACATAATGGTGAAATTAGGATTGCAAGAAAAAAGTTTTTGGCATCAAATTCCACATAGCATATAACATAACATTATCAGGACAAGATGAACCGTTGATGCAACTTTGTTGCATTGGAATGCGTTATCCACATAACTATATATGGCACACTGTTTTGCACGGTGATTATTGCTATTACTGTTGGCACATGACTTAAAGAAGCGATGGCGTGGTCCCCAAAATGAAGATAAAATAGCAAGGGGCAAAGAGGACAGACAGGTCAGGTAAAACAAAATTGGGATAATTTCCAGTTGAAACAAAAGAACTCTGCACACTGTCTACTGTAAAACTGAAGTTGTCTACCACAATACCACATCAATGCTTACAGCATCTCAGCAGAAAGCATCCCGTCCACACAGAGTGGACCTGACACAAGGTAAAGTTAGCAGTTAACATGCCAGTAAATCAATATGTTGATTGAGATGAAGGCTCCTAGGTTAATTGTGGCGTCATGTAATAGCTAGTTAAAAAAATAAATAATAATTACGGTGGCTCGTTACGATTTACCCACGTTAAGTAAGTTTGACTACAAAAATAACCATAGAAAACAAAATGCTGCAGTTGTGAAAGCCCGAGCTTCATTAATTTTATTATATTATAGTCTCAGTGTACAGACACAGACATCTACTCCCATTACAGTGATGCATAAAATACCCCCAGAAACAAAACCAGGTGGTGTTGAATAGCAAGTGGGGTCTGAAATGCAATAATCCAACACAGCAGGTATATCCAGTTTAGTTTGATTGCAGTTGGTAGGGTCAGCAAGTGTAGGGTAATCCTTCAACATAGTAAATAAACGTAGTCCTATAAACTTACTGTTAGTTCATATGTCTCGGTAATGTAGATTTATTTACAACTACTGTTAAGCTCACAAGAAAGGCAATGTACATATATTTAGTATGTGTAAGGTTGGCCTACACCCTCTGACCCTACTCACTGCAATCAATCACTACTGGATGGTAGTGTTTGGGTAAAATTGTAATTTATATATTATCTTGGAATCACTGGAAATAATCATCCAATACGACTTTGAGATATTTAAATATGAGTAAAGCCTGTTTTGCAGTTTGCCTCCCACTCCCCTGCTTGTCCAAGACAGACATGCAGGACCTCAGCCAACACAAAATAGCACTTGGTTGGTGATACAACAGCAAACAAAAGGGTTCGTAGTGTTCGTTGGATTGGCTTGAACAAAAGAAGGCCCTTTGAATAAACATTATATATCCTGTATTACTGTATGTCCACTAGCCTGTGTTCAGTTGATCCAAAAAATAAAATAAAAAAAAGATCTAAAAGAAAAACTCAAAATTACAATGCTGACAATCTACTGTGTTATGCTTATTAAACAAATGATTGCGTTAAAGTGAGAGCTACATTGGCTGATTACTCATTGTTCACACAGAATAAAGTTGTTAGACTGGGTGTGATAAAAATGCATCTTCCATAACTGCAAACCTCATATCTCATTTACCGACATGCTGGAAATACTTAGCTAGCAAGCTAAATTATCAATCTGCTAGCCAAGTTAGCGCCCAAGAAGAGCTTCACTTAATTTGCTAACGCGATTGATAAAATCAAAGTGGACCACCACACCACGATCAAGCTCCCAATCCTAAATTAATCCGAACGCCAAAGTCTGACTGGTCTACAAATTTCGCTCGTCTGCGCTGTTCGCCAGGAGTTATTAAATAAACGTGGAGGGCATAGAGACATTCGAGTTGCAGCGTTTTGTTAATAAACATTGAAATGTTGGTTGCTAGCCTTCAATAACAGCTACAAATAGCCGTTATAGCCGCTAGTTAGCTGGCTATGATCGAGGGGGGACTGGTTAACGACAAAACGGCATTGTTAGCTGCTAATGTGTTCGCGATTTAGCCAGCTAACTAGCTCATAGCAAAAGCAACACCCGACTAATTGTTAGGAAGGACTTAAGAATAGCAAAATACTTACGTTAAAATGAGTGATCGAATCAAGTAATTTATTGTCTTTTCTGACCTAGTTGGCGACGCGGAAATTCTCCTGCGCGAGTATTAACAGGCCATCTTGTTGTGCCACACCAACACTTCCAGCTAACCAAGATTACATGCTCGCCTAAGATGGCTGCCGCTAGCTCACGTTAGCCAAGTTAGCTTCCGCCCTTCAAAACATATTGAATTAGAGCCACTCCTGAAGCGATCTCCGAATCAGTCATCAAAAACACAGAGCTTATACAACAGCGTATATAACATTATTGGCATAATTTCAAATCATCGTTTAACGTAGTATTGGCGACGAGGACATTGTAAGCTAATGTAAGCAAGCTAAGTGCCACACCATAATTCCAACCAAGAGTTGGCTAGCTGAAACAAAGATGGCTAACCGTGAGAGTGCGATGAATGCTGTACGAAAAGCCCGGGAAAGGACGCCTTTACTTACATGAAAAAAGACATAAGACACAAATCCCACAACAGACAGTTTAAAATACAATAACCGGACATAACATTATCAGGCAAGTGCTTCAACTGCTGCTTAAGAAGACACTATGAATGTTTGCTACAAACCCAAAGCCCTCCTTCACTGCGGCAGCAGTCGACAAACCGCACATACGACTTCAATGGCGGCCTTGCTTATGTTAGCAGCTATCCAACCGAGACAATTAGCGTGCTGGCTACATAGCCATGATGCCAGGCTAACAAGCCAGCTAATCCAGTTTGCTAGCACGGCTAAAGCCAACTCTTAGATCTAGTACTAGCTCTATGGATAGTAAAACAGCGGAACGGAAGCTTTGCTAAACCGCCCATCCGACTATGTTAAGTGAGGTTTCGCATGCAAAGACAAACTGGATATTGAATCAAGAAGGACGGTTAGGCCGATTCAACAACAAGTATCTCTCAAGAATAAACTGGATGAGAATCAAAGTTGATATAGTTTCTTATTCCAATAACGTTGTGTGCTTTTCTGCCTTTTTCAACACAACAAAATGTTGCAATCTGTGCGAGTCTAGGCCTGTATTTTTCCACTACAAAGTTCCCAACTACCACAACTGAAGAAACACAATAGAGCCATAAATGAAACACACGATTAAATTCCGTTAAACAGAGACTTCTATTTGTCTCAAGGTAGTGACTATTCATCACATAGTAAGTTATGTTAAGGTGAATTTAAACGTTAATCACAAGGAGTAAGGATCGCGCCGGTTTAAAATATATAAATTATTGCATGCACACACCCACCTTATTGTCCTTTTACTTTAGATGGCTGATAAGAGAAAAAAATAGAATAGTTTATATGCTTCAAACTCTGGGTTGAGAATAGCTTTGCAAGCTGTTGTGAGCCTCGTCAAACCGCTGTGAGTGTCCTCCTCTCTCGATCTGTGTGTGTAGCTGGCGCCACAGCTCATCTGGCGCCAACGTTGGACTACCAACGCACTTTAGCAAAAGCAATCGTTGTCGTTTCAATACAGCACTGACACTACTATCGCCCCCTACAGCTCAGGAGTAGCTCATGCAAAAAACAAAACAAAACAAAACAGGAGATCATAAGGAAACATGCTACTTTATATGTCTACAGTTTAGAGGGAAATATTGGGGCTTGCCTTTGATTTCACAACATTTATCTGACACATACAGTTGTGATTTCACTAGTTTAATTTAGAACTCTGGTGTAAAAACCTTTACATAAGATAAGTAAAGGTTCTGAGTATTTCTTTTACCACTGTCTTCTACTGTTATTGCCCGCCATTACTTATATATGTGTCCATTGTCCATTGACTTGTAGAAACACTTGCGAAAATTGGCACAATGATAAGACCTAATAAGCTCAATTAACAACCTTAACATCACTGTGAATACTGTGGGGAGAATACCAACTATCAGCCACACCAAATCTGTGCAGGCTGAGATATGTATGCATGTGCAAGTAGTCCCAAGAAAATTATGGCAGAGGCATACACTTATGAGATCATGAAATCCAGTGCACCTTTGTAGATGAATGTGTAGAACTAAAAACTTAAAACAAAGCAGTGCCTCAAGTAACAAGGCACTCAGATGTCTGATATATGTTTATTGCTAACTGTTTGGTCAAATTATGCCAGACTACAAATAATCATATTATAAGTTAATGAAATAATTAATTCTGACATTTATATCAGGAAACATTTCATTCAGACAAGGTGAACAGGCCTACAAAAAACAAATGGGTGACAAAGGCCAAATCAACATAAACTGTGAAAGAATGTGATGATTTTTGAAGCTAATGAATGTAGAACTGACAGCAATATTACTCTCCAGAGGTTTTGGAATTATACCTTTTCGGATAATTATCAACACAGCAAGTCTAGTGAATAAAATTGGTATAAATTAGCAGTCAAACTATATATTTTGTGTAGTAATGAATTAGTGCCACAAGGTGATGCTGTTTTCCCAGTGCCTGTCCTAAGTAGAGCACATATTGGACATACCATGGGCAGAAGTTAAAAAAAAAAAGACATAATACAAATATGATCTTGAAACAAACATAAATGTGAAGGTCATTCCTTAACAGTGCAGATAAAATAAAAGTGAAAAAAGGCCAAGCTAATGATTTTTGAAGGTAGAGCTTTAGGTGAGTCTTAGGTGTGACTCGAAGAAAATGGCATTCTATGTGAAGGTTGTTTATTTATTTATTGTTTATCCTTATCCTTACAATAAGCACTTTAGATGTTCCCACATCAAGTATGACACGTTTAAATATGAAGTACTGTTCATCAGTCCTTTTTTAAGGTTTAGTTTGATCTCCTTTGCCTCGCCTCTTTGTTTCAGGCAGCATATTTAGTAACACCCATTCCTTCTTAATCAAACGCCCAACAAGGAATACCGGTTTTACAGTGAGAGTTGACCACATAGCTAACATTCTGTCACACACTACACCAGTCACACAGTTTCACTGAAGCTGTTAAGTTCAGGAGCCCATTTTCTCTGTGGATACCTCATCCTGCTCACTTTCTGTTGAGTCTTTTCTTCAGCTGTTCATCTCAACGCATTGCTGCTGAGTTAAATCACCTGTGGATTTTAATTTTGTTGTCTCGACATCTTTCTTTTTTTTTTTTAGCTCCTGGTAAAAATGTCCCATCCTAGCACTCTGGATTTAGATAGATACAGCAGCTTGGAGAAGTCTCGCCGCTCTACCAGTCATAGCCAGCCCAGGGTCCAGGCCAAGCACGTCGAAGTCCTGTGTGACTTCTGCACAACCAGGAAGCAGAAGGCTGAGAAGTCCTGTTTGGTGTGCCTGGCATCTTACTGCGAGACCCACCTCCAGTCTCACTATGAGTACCCTGCCATGATGAAGCACAAACTGGTCAAAGCTACAGGCCAGATGAGGGAGAAGATCTGTGCACAGCATGACAAGTTGTTGGAGGCTTTTTGTCGCACTGACCAGACATCAGTGTGTGTTCTGTGCATGATGGATGAGCACAAACATCACGACATTGTCCCAGCTGGAACTGAGAGGACTGAGAAACAAGTAAGTGTTGAAAAAACATCTGTCAATCTACGCTTTTGGTGCAGATACTCAATGAGTAAATTGAAATGGCGATTTTAATATGAAACCACTACAGAAACAACTTGGTACCACGCTGCACAAATCTCAGCAGAGGATTAACCAGAGAATTAAAAAGTGGCAGGATCTCCGTCAAGCTGTTGAATCAGTTAAAGTAAGTAAAAATGTGCCAGACTCAAGTTTATAAACAGTGCATGGTGATAAGAACAAGTCATTGTGGTTTTCTGGCTTTCAATCCTTCTTATAACATTATCTCCATTTCTTATGTATCCCATCAGCATTCTGCTCAAACAGTCCTAGAAGAGAACGAGCGGATATTCTCTGAACTTCTGCTTTCCATAGAGAGGAAGTACAATGAAGTCAAGGAGATGATCCGCTCTCAAGAAAAGACCACCGTGACACGGGGGGAGATACTGCTTGACCGCATGGAGGAAGAGATCACCCTTCTGAGGAAGAAACACACTGACCTGGAGAAGCTCTCACACACTGACGATCACATACACTTTCTGCAGGTGAGGTCCATCTGTACTGAGGACCCCAAACAACACTTTATATGGTGCAAAAATTTAGATTTAAATGTCTCCTTTCTCATTGCATCTTCTACCTTATTATTATTTACCAGAGCTGGCAGTCTCTGTCGGGCCCCTCAGGATATGAGGACCTCGACAACATCAGTGTCACTCCATATTACTCCTTTGATGCTACCAAGAGAGCCATTGCTTCACTGAAAATACAAGTCGAAGAAATCAGCAAGATAGAAATGAGCAAAATCTCAGGAGCAGGTGGACAAATTTGTCTTTCTTTGATCTCAAGTAGAACTGATGTCTCTCTACAGAGTGGTTTCTTTCAGGAGTGAATGTTTTTTTTAGTCTGATTCAATGAATCTTATGCTGCCCTATTTGGTTTTTTTATGTGTCTTTTCATAGTGAAGGAAGTCTACATCACACAAGAAGGTGAGACAAAGACAAGGAGGGAATCAATTTTTAGGGAAGAGTTGAAGACAAGAGAGGAACCAAAGACAAGAGAGGAACCAAAGACAAGAGAAGAACCAAAAACAAGAGAGGATTTCATGAAATGTGAGGGGTTTTTTTGACATAGAATTCTGAATTTAAACTGCTTTTTTAGCACCAACTTGGCAAGGCTACTTGGCAATTCTATCAAACCCACTCATATTCCAGTCATACTAAGTCTATTCTGTGATAACAAGATCAAAATGTGATAGTCTTGGTGTTATGTAGTACAGACATCTTCATCCCTAAGGGATGCATACATCGTGTGCGGAAACGACTGAAACAAGTATGACAGAAAGCTATGCTGCTTACAGAACAGGTTTGGTGAAAAGTGAGAACAACCCTTACAGTTCAGCATTACTTAAACAAACATGTGAGTTCCAGTTTTTACTCCACACGTGGAACGCATTTCAACAAGCTGATACATGAGAATTACAATCCAAAGGTTTTAGTGGCCTAACTTTGTCATGAATATACAGTATGTGTTTATTTAGGTGATTCAAAGCAAAAGAAGAGATGTTAAATTGTGACACTTCCGGCTCATAGAAACATCCTAAAAGAGACAAATGTTTATCTGATAACATTAAATTGGAAAACAGAGGCTCAACGATCAGACAGAATTAATAATTATCTTGTCCTGTATTGTTTAGACTCTTGCCAGTTAATTCTGGATGTCAACAGTGTCCACCCAAACCTTCACCTCTCTGAGGGTAACCGAACAGCTACGATGAAGAGTGAGCTTAAGAACTACCCCGACCACCCAGACCGATTCGACCACTGGCAGCAGGTAAGAATTTACTGCCTTCAGTTTCTGCCTGAAAAGTAGAGGAGTGAAATTAATATTTTTAATGGTGGAGAGCTGAAATTATATTGTTATCAAGAAGGGGGCTTATCGAATCCTGAATACAGACTTAAGAGTAAAGTTAGACTGTCAGAGAACGTGCTCTTTCAATGGCCATCTCTAATTTTTAAGACTTTATTCATTTTTTTTTTTTAACTTTTAAACATGTTTTCCTCCTCTCTCTAGTGTAAGCTTTTTACACGTCTTTTGTTAGTATTGATTGAAAATCGCTGCCTAATTCATTAATATAAATATTTGACCTTATCCTTATGACAAGTGCTTTCAGTTGTGCAGCAGCAGTAAGTGATTTTTCAGCAGAAGTTGTCTAAACCCTCATGTAAACAGCTGTTAAAAGCCATTCATAAAAATGCATTTTGTCTTTTAATCCTGTCATTTCGGCCATTCCATTCCAGGTGTTGTGCAGGGAGAGCGTTACTGGGACTCGCTGTTACTGGGAGGTGGACTGGAGGGGAACAGAGATAGACATTGCTGTTACCTACAGGGGAATCCGCCGTAAAGGAGAAGGCAATGAATGCAGCCTAGGCTGGAACAACAAGTCCTGGAGTCTGTACTGCTCTGAATCCAAATTCTCCTTTGTACACAACAATAAGAGTACAGATATTCCAGCTCCAGTGTCATCTCGTATTGGCGTCTACCTGGATTATGCAGCAGGAACACTTGCATTTTACAGTGTGTCTGATGGCATGAAGCTTCTGCACAGAGTCCACACTACATTTACAGAGCCTCTCTACCCTGCATTCAGTGTGTGGGGCTTTGGTACCAGTGTAAGACTATAGGAGAGTTTCCACAGTGACAGTAATTGGCATCAAATTTACACAATACTCTCAATAATGTTGTGAATTTTGAAAGTGGGTTTTTTGATTAATTCTTGTTTTTTCCTTTTGTACTAGGCTATATGAACTATTGTATGAGTGTTTTAAATAATCCAATTAATATGATTGTTGTTTTGGGGCAATGTACACTGTTACACTGTAGAGATGATGATGAAATGTTTTATGTTACCAATTGTTGCATGTTATCAAATGTTGCAGTCTATTAGCCATCTAATAAATAGGAGATCAAGGTGAGATAAAATAGAACTTTATTTATCCCAATGAAAATTGTTGAGGTACAGTTGCATGTAGGCTGTAGAAAGAGATCAAGAGGAGATCAAATCATATTGAGGGTATTTCGATCAATCATTCATTGCCCGATATTTAGCCTGTATTGTCCTAAACAAACTCAAAATCCTCATTTCGGGGTTGCATGTAGAGACATTAACACGTGTAAAGCTCCAGGGGGCAGCAGTAACTCGTTCTGTTGGTCGGCCAGGCATTAATTCTACATCAAACACACACACACACACACACACACACACACACACACACACACACACACACACACACACACACACACAAGCGCAGAAGATATTTATTTTATTTATACAGATTTTATTTTTTCTTTACATACATGGTTTCAAATTTCACTATAGATTTAGATGCGTATTGGCTCAGTCGTCTAACTTTACAGTGGGAGATGAAAAGAGGCGACAAGAAAAAGAGGTGCTTGGTTTTCTTTATGAAACACTTCGTGTTGTTTCAGAGAAACCCATGGATTTATAAAACAAAAATGAAATGAGTATCGTACTTTCTTCATCTGAATTGCGTTGCTAGGCAACAGCTAGGCTATGAGTTTACTTCCTGTCAGGGTCTCGCACTAGACCTGAAACTTGGGCCCACTCCAAATGTCAGTGTTTTAAAATGTGAAATATTCTATTAAAACTAATTATTTTATAGAGCCGCCATTGTTATACTCTAAAAATTTTAAAAACAATATAAAGAAACTGCTTTTGATTGATTTTGCTTTCAACCCCGCCTCCTTGGTGCGCAACCAAACATGAATGCAACCTACACCAACTACAGGTTTTACTACACTACAAGGGTGGGGGGGCGTGGGGGGGCGGAGCCAAACAGCTGGATTGTCTCGTGGCGGCGATGCGACGGGACCGACTGCATGTGAGGGAGAGAGAGAGAGAGAGAGAGAGAGAGAGCCATCCCCCCACACCAGTTCAAAGCGAAAACGGCTAATGGGACCACAGTTGTTGTTCTGGAAAGGAAAAAGTAGGAATTGATTTGAAATTAGGGTGAGGGGAGTCCAGTTTCAAATAGGTTTGGGCTTACCAGAGGTGTGCAGGACAGGTCGGCGTACTCAAAATAACCAACACACGGCAAAAACTTTACGGCTAACAAAAAAAGGCAGAAGGTGAGTAGTTTCCGATTTGCGTTTGATATTCGTGGTTGTTGCTAGCTAGAAACGTGAAGGTGAGCAGCGGTGTTGCATGAGAGGGGATGTAAATTTACCAAGCATTTGTTGTAAATGAAAATATGAGTAAACCTATGCTGCCTGTGGTATGTAGCATATTCCCAAAAACAACGCGTTTTCTTAGCTTAAATAAAAAAACTACCCGATAGTTTAAGCTATCTTACTTTAACTTTGAGTATTACCGTCTGATGCAGTAGGTGAATGATCCTGACCTAACTCACTTTCCTTCTTCTCTCATTCGTCAGCTAAGAAGGACACACCTGTTCTTGCAAGTGTCCCATCTGCCATCCTCCATCTTCAAGAAAATGAATCAGTTGGTGGCAGTGCAGATGTCAGTCACACTCAGTTAAATGTTAGTACTACTTGAGCAGCTATTGCTCGGCTGGCCGAAGAGGAAAAAGAAGAAAGGGCGTGGAAGATGTCTCTCTGGATGATACTGCCCGTTAGTCTCCCAGTCCTGACCTTTACTGGAATATGGGTTGTGTAAGTGTTATGTTTCTTTTATATTTCATGGATTAAGTTTATATAGCTATAAAAGCTCAAGTACCATTCAAGTCAGCTGGGACTAAAAATGGTTTGTAAAACATTGTCTGCTGCCTTGGCAGTGAGTGGTGACGCTCAGTGCAAGTTTTATTTTATGTCAAGGATGACGTAAGAGCATTTCTGTCCTACAGGAACCTTTTGTCAAAAGTGAAAGAAACATCGTTTTCCGTAGAAACATGTAATTTCTACATTGGTAGCCACAGAAGTTTGACGCACACTCGGTCATTCACTTGGTACCTGGTGGCTTTAATTTTAAAGACCACCAGGTACAAAGAAAACATACAATCCATTGCAGAATTATAAAACTTATTATTACAATCTCTCTCTTTTTTTTTTAACAAAAGGCACTTTATGTATATTCCCAAGTAGAATAAATGCTATTTTCACTGTTTTAGTGGCTAATAGAACCATAAAAAAACTGGTTTCACACACACATTTGCTCTGCCTGCATAACCAGTGAACAATCAATCAATTTCAGATTCTCGTATTCGCTTTGAATTCAATGGAAAAATCACAAACATGCTTCTCATTTGGATTTCATCTATAAATACTTTTTCTTATTAAATATCATAGTGTACTTAACAGAAAAAAATGAAATATCATCATTATGAAAACAATATTTTGCGAGTGAAACGTCACATAGAGCGCACATAGTGATACTCAGGTCATATTCTACAAATATGTTGTTTATGTTTAAGCCTCTCTTGCCTCCAGGAGAGCAACACTGCATATTTACAGGGAATTCCTGGAAGCCATGGCAATTGCACGTGGATTAATTCTCTCCTGGAAGGATCCGGGATTATCACTACTCTCTTAAAAGTGAGGTTTGCAGTTTATCTGCAGTATGATATCTGAGCAGACGTACAAGAGATAAAAGACCTCCTGGTTATGTTTGGGCTGACAGCTCTTCTTGTTGCCCTGTTATTACTTTGAGAGGAGGAATTCAAACCCCAAGGGGAGATAGACAGATGGCCCAATTCCAGGTTGTCGTAGTTCTGTATTTAGGCTACGTGCTACATCTGTGATATGTTGGCTGTGGAGTAAGCGCTCGGATCAGATGCAAAACCTGAGAATGTGCACACCAATTAGTATTTGTGAACATGACTGCTTCACAGTCCACTCAGCAGTGTGTATTCATGTGTACAGGGCTTTGCAGGAAAGAAGGGGGTTGAGTTGTTAACATTGTTACAAACCTATACTGAGCTGGAGAACGTGGAGCTGAGTTTTAGAGTCTGTTTCTGAGGTAGAAAGTTGATCTGAGTTAAGATGCCAAATGCTGTTGACTGTCAGTCCCTTTAAACCCTGTGCCTTCCTGTTACCTTCACAAGGGTGCCTTGTTTCTAAGAGCAGTCTTTTTCCTGAGTAGTGGAATGTCAAAGGATGTGACATGTTGCGTAACTCCCTCTTTTACTGTGGGTGACGGGGTGGGAGTAAGGTAAATACTGAAAGGGGATAACAGAAAGGGTAAGCATAACTTTCACTCCACATCTGGCGGCCATGCTCTGTGTATGAAAAGACTGCAGAGCCAGAGGAGGCTCAGGCTTGTGCCAACCCAAGAGTCTTGGCTTAGTGTCTTTTCTCTGAACTTTTTTATGAGTTATGCAATGTGCCTGAAACTGCAGTGTGACTCCACGATACCTGCATGCAGTACTTGCTGTTTAGAGTTGCATTCAGTTTTAAAATACTGCACGTTTTAGGCAATACAGCGACCAGCCAGAGGAGCAAATGGAGTCTAGCCTATACTGCCAAAATTCATTCGTAGCTTATGCATCACACCCTTTCCTGTGGTTTCCGATGTGTTATTTTTGCACAGCTTTTGGGAATTCTCACTGTCTCAGTCCGTACCCAATCTTTCCATAAAAGACTTTCCTTAGTGTTCCTGGTTCAATTCTAAATAATTAAGTGAAAACGTGGTATTTTCCATGTATATATTGCTCACATACAATTACAGTTTACAACCACTGGTGAGCCTCGATAGAGGTCTAATTATGTAAACAAACCTGTTATTACTTAGCCTCCTCCAAGCACAGAATGCACTAGTTTAGTTCCACAAACAGCTAAAAAAGACCACTTTATTTAGAAATATCCCAGAGCTCCACTGCTCCCATTTTAGTTTTGGAAACTGAACAAATGTTCCTCAAAAGCTCTGGAAAATTTAACAACTTCAGCTGGCTATAGTATCTTTTCCTGTATAATTTCTCATGAATTTCCCTGGTAAGACTCTACATTTCCTGTTAGTTTTTGTTTGTTTGTTATTGTACTCATGGGGCTCAGGGCAGGATCTCTACCTGACGGCCATGTTCCATTGATGCTAGTGGGTTTCCTCACTGCATTATGCAAAGAGTAGTGCTCTTTACAGACAATCGCCTGACTTGTATGACTTTTTACATGGTAATTCACATAGCCTACTAGTCCCAACCAATAAACAGCCAATCAAATGTTGCCACCAGCAGTCAATACCAGATATGGCATTTTATCAATCATTGTATCGCCAGATTCTTTGCCATACACAGCCCTAGGGGTGAATGTGTATCTGTAAATGTGCAGCGTTGGTCTTATCTTATCTTATCTTATCCTATCTTATCTTATCTATGTTATCTTATCTTCTTTATTGAGTAGTACTGAATTATTAAAGGACTATTAGAACCATAAACCGTAGTAGATATTAGCATTGACCCATTGCTGTGATTTTTTTTCTCCTAGTAATTACGTACCCACAATGATAATATAATTGTAACTATACATCTGTGTTATACTGTATGTTTATCACATTAACGTTCTTTTGAAATGTAAGACCTTGTTCTCCAATTAGCGTGTTCACCTTTAAATTCTGACATTTTGGTCCCAGATATTGTGGAAATTATTCAACACCAGAATCTTTTTCACATATAAAACGTCTTGCTTCCAATAGATATTGTCATAAGCATGTATTTGTGTCTCTGTGCTTGGTAGTGTCCTGTGGGTAGCAGGTGTATGTGTATGTCTTCATGACATGTCTCAGCCCTTCAATGATTGGTTTGTAAGTAGGAAACTATCGGCCCTGGAAACATACTTGATTGGTACTTAACCTCCTACTGAACTATGATTGCTTTCACAAAACAAAACAAATAGTTTTTTTGTCTGACTGTCTGTGACTGTGTCTCACTCTGACTGTCTTTTTATATTTTTCTGGCAGTTGAAAATATTGCTTTGATCAGTTTGGCACGTGCAAACACCCAAAGACTTGAGTATTTTATCTTCTGCTTTTTATGTTAAGCAGTGCAACCGGCCATTTAAAAGTAATACTTCCGCATATTTGTCTCATGTCTTCTGTACCATATGGCTAGGGCATGTATGGACAGAGCAGAGCATGTTGCTGGTTGGGAAATAATCATATCAGCGATATCTTAATGTCAGCCGTTCACTTGTAGTTTATCAGGCTAAAATAACTCACTCATAGACAGAAACAAAACTGCCCTTCAGTGTCATCAATGTAATTTAGTTGCTGAAAATGGTCAATTAGGTGAAAATTATTTTGTCAGTCAAAAGATGATTTTCGTGGTCTATAATCATAGCCTAATAGTGCACCCTTATTTATTTCCAGAGTCATACTGGATTTTGGAGGATGATACTTAGATCGATGTTTGGACAATATCACGCTTTTCTTTTTTAAAATAACATAAAGTCATTAAATAAATGACAAGTTTTATATTTGAAATTATTTTTATTTCCGTAAAGAATTGTGACCATACAAAGTGGGGCATTGAACTGTTAAAAAAAACATTTTGAGTGCTCTCTGATGAACAAACTATGTAATGGGGGCAATGTTTCTAAATAACCTAGTTTGACATTTGATACACTGATACGATATATCTTCAATAAGCGAATGTTGTGTGTTGTGTATATTATGTTGCCTGGCCAATTTATTGGTCCAGATCTAGTTTTATTTTAATTGATGACTGTCAGTCACAGTAAACACCCAGATGTTCCTTTTTTCCTGTGTTTAATTCAGTTGTGGACTACATGTGGACTACATGAATGAGAGACATGCATAGCAATTTAGAGCATCTAGTTAGAAAACAAACATCAAAATCTTTATCTGAAGTACAATGTGGTCTTGCGCTTGCAAAATAGATTTTCTATCTATCTTTTCTGGGCCATTGACTTCTATATGGATGTGGCTGGTCACTGACCTGACCAACTAAACACTGCTGTTGAATTCAAGTAGTAATCATCTTTTATCTCTTTGGCCCTTTGAGTTCTGGGAAGTGTGTACCCTTTGTTTAACCTGATCCTTCAGGTTAAACAAACGGTACACCTCAGGGGTAGGTCAGACTGTCGGGATCTCAGTGTTGATGTGCTCACTGTTGACATTCAATAAATTAAATTAAAATGCTGATGTACATGTAGCATAATATATGACATTTTGTTAGTAATAGTATACTGCAGGTGTAAGTGGCTAATTTGAAACAAACACTATAAGAAGAGTTAACTGTACTACAAATAAAATAATATGATGTTTTAAGACATGACAGAGGGTTAGGGTTTTACTAAAAAAATTATAATTGTTTTACTCTATTGTATTTAGGAAGTACGCTCACAGTAATATCGGGATTCTTCATTAGCTATGGTTATGACAATGTATTCCTCACTGTTGAATACATTTCGTTGATTAAAAGTTAGTTGAATCATTACTTGTTCAGTCACTTTAGACGATGGTACAATCATAAAAAAGGCTCACACTATGCCAAAATTGTTTCCTTTTTCCTATCTCTCTTGTAGGTATGCCATGGCTCTGTACAATCAGCATGTCTGCCCTGTGGATAACTGGTATGTTTCTTAATTCATTTTGTATTTTGCTTCATCATATCTCTGTTGACAGCTATACACTCATGTCTTGCAATCTGGTGATTTGACATTGTCCCTGTCTCTAGAGCTGGGTATCAGTACTCAATAGCTTCAGGTTATCAACCAAAATCACCATGTACAAAGTTGTATCGAAACTTCTCAAATTAAATTATACTTTACTTCAATTCTTTTTGCACCCAGATCTAGAAAAAAATGCAGCCAATCACTGTAAGAATTTTTTGATTTAAGGCGACGTGTGATTGACCCATTACAGTAGCAGCCCCAAACCATACAGCCTGTGGTGTATTGACGTCAAGGGTGGTGTTTATGACAGAGTTGATTAAATTTGAACAGTTTCAATATTTATTTGGATGGGGAGGAGTGGTGGCATTTTTACCTAACTTAATGCTTCCATTTGCATGATGGGTATTGATTGAAGTACTTCATTGGTATCAGAATCATCAGACTCAAAAATAGTTTCCATATGCTGTTTAAGATTAAGATTAAATTAAGGTTAAATTAAAATGGGGGGGTCAAAGTTTTTCCGCCTCTGAGACGGTAGCAGAGGTAGTAACGGCACCAAATCAATGTCTGCGAGGCGGAACGATGAGACATGGTAGTAATAGCCATGGTAGCCAATAACCATGGTAACACTTATGCATGTCAGCATGGGTATTTTACCTGATTAAAAGGTCAAAAGCTGTTCAAGTCCATTAATGGACTAATCGTCTTGTCTCTACCTGGTAGTCATTAATCATAATGTGGTCAATTTGCAATCTAATAATAATGCTTATAATCAGTTAATTTTTTGTGAGCTTAGTGTGAATTGTGATATGGAGTGCTATGTTTTGTCATTTAGTGAAATTTAGTAGTTGGCGAAGGCCAAATCTTGCAATGTTGACAAAACTGAAAAATACAGTGCATCTGTCCTGTCTTGTGATTTGGATCCACTCCAAAATTGAATGGGCTCTTCCTTGGCCGGTGCTACACCCTTCCACCAAGTGTCATGAAAATTGGACAAGCAGTTTTTCTGTAATCCTTCTGACAAACAGATAAACAATGCAACCAATCGGACCGAAAGGTCTTTGGCAAAGGTAATAATAATCATAAATACATCTGTGTTTTGTTTATGTTGGTGATTTTCCCAGTAAGTTTGAAGTTGTACTGATTTCTGCAACTTTGGAACTTCCCATGAATGTTTGCATGCATGTTTGGTGTTCCAGGTTGTACAACCAGTCATGTGAAGAGGAGCTATATTTGCAAATGGGGCCAACCTTGTGCTGCACGCTAGACAATGTACCTCTCATCAGGTCAGTGAGGCTCTTGTCCTGAACCCAACCCTACCTGTCCCTGTCTGTCTCTTTTCTGTGTCTTTGTTTCTAGTTTCTGTCTGGATATTAAAAACAGGAACACTGTCCCATTGTTTAACATGACCCCATGTCGGCACATTGTTGATAAAAAAGTGAGTTGGTTTGAAGGAGAGAATTCTCCTGAGTGTATGAGTGCGTGTGTGTGTGTGTATGTGTGAGTGTGTGTGTGTGTGTGTGTGTGTGTATGAGAACGCCCGTACGCATTCTGAAAATAACTTGGGGCTGAAATATCCTGCCTGCCACCGTGGCAGTTCAGAGGCAAAGCATGGGTCTCCACTTTACCATGTAAACACACACACAGAGGAGTCGGCTTACATTTGGAAGGAAATCAGGACACTCCCACTCTTTTCTTTAGCTTTTTGTCCCACTGAGCTTTCAACATCAAAGGCCAGCAGTAGAGTGTAAATACTGTGGGTTGTGTAAAAAAAAAATCTGGACAAAGATATTTAAAAAAGCAAAGAAATCACTTTGTTACTTACAGAATGTTTTTATCTGAAGGGTGATAACATGTTCTAAGCATCATAGTGTACTCAGAAATGTTAAAGAGCTTTTAAACACGGTTCAACCACACATTAACAGAGAAACTAAGAGATGTATAAATAAAGTGGAAGAGATGCACATTTTTCATCATGTGCTTTTGTAGTAGGTGACTGACTGAAGTTAAACAATGTCAGATGACTAAAATCAGATTAAATATACAAAACCAACCATTTAAATACTAAATAGATCAAATGATTGTTTAAAAATCATCAGTGCGAGTATAACTATTACTGTCTACTGAAATCTACATTTCATGCTCTGAAGAATGTGTATGTGTGATGGCAGTCAGCTGAGAGGGCTTTGGCTTTGTAGGAAGCAGGAGCTTGGGCACAGACAGCCTGTGTTGACTGTCTCCTGCCTTCCCCTCCTACAAACATTTCTCATTCCTAGACGAGAGGGAGGAGGTAAAAAGTCAAAGGCTTGATGATGGGATGTGAGAAAGTGTGCCCCCCTCCACTTCCTTTTTCCATGAGTAGAATGAATCTAAACATGCCATATTTCAGAGTGCACAATGTGGAAAGGGAAATACACAGTGGCACTGTGTAGTGTGGTGTGGGTGGGTTAATTCATAGTATTTCTCTGTATTTATTTCTGTGTTTTCTCTCTTGCAGTAAATGTGGGGCTCTTCCCCCTGAGAGCTGCTTCTTCAGCCTTATCTGCAGCACAGGATCATTCATGGGTAAGGCACCGTGTACACACACACACACACACACACACACTTAGATTGCTGCTTTAAGTCAAAAATGCACTTCACAATTTTCCAGAGGCCAACGTGAAATGTCCAAATTGCTTGTTTTTTTCTAACTAACAACCAAAGCCCAAAAATATTTACTATCATGTAAAACAGAAAAGCAAATGTTTTTCTTTATTAATCAACTATCAAAAAAGTGGCCAATAGATTTTCTGAAAATCTGTATAATATACAAAATATTTTTATAAAAGAAATATATCAAATTAAACCAAAAAGAGGACTGGTGAATGCAAATGAGGCATCACTTTTAATTTACTTAATAAGATATTAATTATAATAAAATTTGTCCCTCAAATTACATAAACAGGAGAAATTTTATTTTAGGTACCAAATTCAGTTGTTTTGATCAACTCTTTTGCTTATCTTAAGTTACTTTTATGGGCCTTAGAAAAATGCTGGAACTGTGCGAAACCTACAACCACACTGAACAGGAGCCAGTGAAAACCTTGCATGTGGTCATTTTGAATGAAAAGTGAGGTAGAAACAAATAAATATAGCTTCAGAATGGTTTCATAATAAATTATGCACAAATGTACAAGCATACATACACGGTGAATGTGCAGTTTAGTAACATGCACGATATAAAGGGAATGAGCTCCAATGTGCTGGCCTGTTTGTGTTTGTGAGTCTACACATGCTGTTCACTGCGATAACTGGTTAACTGACTGCACTGATCGAGTTAATGTTTCCCAACTGTAGCTTAGACATGTATGTATGTGTGTGCGCACACTTATAATGCAGGGGAGAGGTTCCTTTCTCCTGATTGGCCAACTCTGGACCATTTCTTGATACATCTGAAGGAAAGGCATAGACAAATCCATGATAAGACAATGATGCCTCTAGATTCAAAATTTACTTACAAATGTTGTTAAGCTGTGTGCTGCTATAGCTCTAATCTTTGCCTGTGACAGGAATTGGAGAGCCTTTCTGTGTGTATTTATGTGTATGAAGGGAGACTACACAATATACTGTGCATGAGAGAGCCTGGTCAGGACCAGTCTGTTGCAGCTCTGTGTGAAGTCTGCTCAGGCAGCAGTGAAAATCCAGCATTTGACCAACACTGTTAGTCAACCATGACCCCTTAACTGCAGTAGGTCAGTCTGTCAACCTTGTGTATAGAGAAAAAAGGCAGGCTAAACACTGCACTTTCATTCTACTGTTAACTATACAAAAATGCAGACACATCAATACAGAAAAAGTTATGTGGCAACCATGTAGCAGCCAAACAATTTTGCTTCTCATGGTTTATAGCCTAACAAAAGCAACACAATATTGCAAATTTCCTGTCTCCACATTGCTCAACCATGATGACAGTTGGTTGAGGCTGATGCAAGATGACGTGGATGTAATTCTGTAGTAACTTTTCTTGGCTACAAAGCTGTCTTGGCCCATTACATCTTACTGTAAAACCAGACACTCTGGTTTAGAATTAACTCCGCCTCACAATAGCAACTGGTAAACACTCTTTTCATACACATTTATCATTACACTAGATTGCATTCTTTGTTTGGACAGAACCACCGTGATCGCAGTGTCATATAGACCCAAACGTATTAAGTCAAATAGTAGTTTGTATTATCAAAGCAGCTTCCAAAATATTATGGTTGGCTTTGGTGTGCCATGGTGCATCTTCTGTTCAGATTGTTCCTGTTTTTGAGGCACATACTGATATTGATATTTGAGAGTTGAGAAAATAACAATTAGAGATGCGCAATATCAACACATCATCGTTATCGGCTCATAAAGGCTTTCAAACGAAATATCAGCAGTGAACATTTCAGCTGATATGACAGGCCAATGAGATGATAGTTTAATTATGTGCACACGACACAAACCGTTGACTAAGTAGTTTTCTTATTTTTCCTAGTGTATGTTTACATTTCGTAAAGCATTGGGTGTCTGTGTCTGCCAGTATGCCATTATGATTTAGAGACTTGATTTTCTCTGCAATTAGGTGGAAAAAATATGTGCAAATATCAGCATCACCATCGCAATCAGCCAAAATTAGTTGGAAAATTTGGGCATGTCTGATATCGGCAAAATTCTGAATATTGTTCATAACCATATATCGGTCGATAGTAATATTTAACATATACACAGAGGTAGAGCTTAAAGAATTGGTTGATTCTTGAGCAAATTAATCTGCAACTCTTTTCTTCACCATCCAATTAGTCTGAACACAGCCTATGTTAATACCTGTTGTAAAGCAAGTTATTATGGATCTGCAAAAGTAGGTTAAGCTAATATGGCATGTAGCTCTACAACAGGCTATTGTAAATAATTAGTGCTTAGCTTCTTAGCCTATTGATTTATGTCTTACTTTGTAGATTGTGCCTGCTACAGTTTGCTCAGGAGTTCACTTCTATCTGAGCTAACATGGACTGTACTGAATATTGCCTCATAATTATTCTTCTTGTTTTTATCCCAGTCCGTGCCAGTGTACACACACACAATGATTCAAAGACAATGTGTGTATTCTTGCCCAGCATACCTGCTGTGGGAGAGAATGCAGCTGGGCGTTTGGGTAAAATGTAACTCCTTGTGGGGACAGCAGGGTTTATTTAACTGTAAGGTGTGGTGTTGCTGATGTGACTTTTGTGGGAATGTGTAGAGCCATTGCTTGTAACGGCGGGGTTGCACATAGTACATTATAGGCTGGCTAATAGTTGATTTTTAAAGGCCAATATAATAACAATAATTTGAAGCATGAAAAAGCTGAAAGCTGTATCATTCGCACCTGCAAAACAAATGGAAATAAACTATATTTGACTTTGAGAAACTGGACTAACTGAGCTGGTACTCTAAATCAAAGTAACAAGTAAATAAATCTAGAACTGAACATTAATCTAAACCTTTAAGCAATTTTTATTTTTTAAGTCAGCAGTTACAACCTTGAGAAGCCTGATATTATAATGTAGTAAACAGAGCTTGTCTGCATTCTCTTCAGAAATGCGCTCCTCTGCTGATATAGAATCTCGGTCTTGCTGAACACTTGCTAACTTGCGAGGGTGGAAGCCATCGAACACTATCTGAGCGAAGTTCCAATGATACCTATATTAAAGTATCCTATTAGTGCAGATTAGTGCAAGGTAACGTCTATGATAGAGTAACATTGGTGTGTTTGCACCAGTGTGGGAGTAACTGTAAAGTCCGACACTCTGCCTCCTCTGCTGGGCTTCCTGGGTTCAAAGAAAAAGAGTAAGATCCGAGGGCGACTGTGTGGAAGGTGACTAAAGCTGGTACTGTGTTAGGGACACTGAGATGACGTGTTTATGTAAACTTATTCCTATTGTTGAGTTGTCAACCAACAGCTTGTCCTGATTGTCTGAGGCCAGATGGAGGTCAGCTATGCTGCTTACCCGTCAGAGATGTAGCCTTTATGCTGTAGAACCCTGTGACCCTCAGCATGACATGCATCCTCAAGGAAATGTCTCAGAAAACAGTCCACACAAATGTGCCTTCAGAGTGCACAAAATAAAAGTGAAACATGGATTTGTTTTTAGAGTAATGGGACGAATCTTCTTCCTTGACTTTAACCTTCAGGCCTAGCTTACATCATTTTATGTTAACTGCTAAATGCCAGCGAGTTCAAACATGCTCATTTGTAATGATGAAAAAGTAATTGTGTTGAAGTAGGAAAGCCAGCCAGTCTGCAGCAGAGAGACAGAGATGCCCTAATTTAATAAAATAAACTGCAGTTGACTTTCTTGTCTTTTCAGCAATGCAGTGTGTTCTCCATTTATATATAAAAAAGGAAAGGAAGGAAAAAAAACAAAGACAAGATTGTTTCCGAGCCTGGAGACTCTGCAGTTTTTCCATGATTGTAACTAATATCACTTTGCCAGATTATTTTAGTGGAAACAGAGGGCAGCTCACACAAACAAGAACACACACTCAGAAGGTAGGGCTTGAGGAGCCGAACGAGCATAATATTGATATACATTCTTATAACATAATCATAACTATTACATTAGCTTCAGCTAGCTGTTGTTGTATTGCTTATCTGTATGTAACAATATTTATGTATATGGTTCCTGTTTAATAAACTAATCAATTCTAATTATCTATATGATAAATCACACTAGATGTTAAATGTTGGGAATGGGATGTAATTAATTGCAACACTTTAGTGATTTATTTTACATGCTGCTTTCCATGGAAAATGCACATAGTGTTTACTTGAGCAAAATTTACTGACAATCACAATTAGTCATATATTCTGAAAATTCAGTAAAATAAATCAGACTGAAATGCTTTTCACATTTTAGGCAGAACTTAATCAAAACTTAAAACTTGGACTGTAGTCTGGGGCATGCTCTTTTGACTAATGTTGTCTGTAGAACACATGTAGATAAAAAAAAATAACCTGCCACAGCAAAGATTTTTCACAGCTGCATTCTTTTTTTCCAAATCATCAACAATGAATTCAAGGTTGGGGCCAGATTATGAAATCTGCCTGGGCATTGAGGCTCTGGCTTTCATCCACACAGACCACAGTATATCCAAACCCTGACTAGTGGAGACAAAACTTTACAATGTTAAGTCCTGCACTAACGTTTTTCTTTCCTCTCTGTAACCACAGTTTCCATTTGTGTTCTGCTTTTGGCAGAATAGACTGCCTTAAAACCTGCCTCTTAACACAGAGTTGGTGACAGAGTTAAGACAGCAGTTCAGTCTCTTAGCCAATATATAGGCTTCAGGTCAAGACATGAGGGGCTCCTTGTCCCCTCTAATTCTCTCACCCTCCTCTTGTCCACTCATCCCCTTTCCCCTCTTTTCACCAAACCCAGCCAGCCTTCGTCAAGCACCAGCGGTGAGGCGCTAACAAGAAAAACCAAGTGGGGGTCAGTCCCTCAGTGCACCAACAATACCCCTAGTCACAGCACATTAGCACATCAGCAGTCATCTGTCCTATATACTGTACTTAGTTCTCTCCAGCTTTTAATCTTATGCAAGACTTAGACCAACCCCCACCCTTGTAGGGTTCCCACTTTCCCGCCATTTCCTGGTCTCATATTCCCACTTGTTTGGCAGAGAATACAACTTCGTGTAAATGTTAATCAGCTTCCAGGGAATTCTGGTGTACTTTGGATGAATGAAGTGTTTTCATTAAATCGAAACCAGGCAATGTAAAATAAAACGCAATACCAACAGGGTGCATGGTACTTTCCTCTCTTTCTTACAGCATTTAAATGTTCTGATTTTAATGTGGTATTTATCTGTTGAACCACCAATAACTGACTCATCGTTTCTGCTTTCGTGTCTCTTTACGTCTCTTTCTTTCTGTAGTTATGGTGATTGTGCTGCTCCGTTATGCCCACGTCATTGAGAAGCACCTAAATTGTGTTCTCAACACGGCGAGTCTCTCCACAGGCTGGATCTGTGCTGCTGGACTCATCATGGTGGGCAACTTCCAGGTACGGTAATCCAGTTTCCTTTCCCCAGTAAAACTATCAGAGATAAAATGCAACAACAAAATTTATGGTAAATGATGAAAAAGACATGGCTTACAATAATAATAATAATAATGCAGAAAGTTTGTAAGATTTAACAGGGAAATAGAGAGTGGTAGACCCTGGCTATGACGGTGAACTATCGATGGGAAATACTGAACAGTAAAAAAACGTTAAACAGAAATAGATCATGACAGAATTGTTATTATAATAGAACAGCCTGTCATTTGAATGTCTCAGTGTTTCTCCTTGGCATTCAGGCCTGTGGTCATGAAAGACCTTTTCTTTCCTTGTCTCTCCATCTTCAGCACACATGTGTACACACACACACACACACACCCCTTGTATTTCAGAGTAAATCTACATTTCAGGTTTCTTAAAGTCTGTCCTGGCTTCATAGACACAGTCTTGCACTACTCTTTTTTTTATATTATATTTTAGTGTTAAAACCTTTGAACTAAGTGAGGAAATCCAACCTGAATTCCTTCTCTGTAGATATTTGTTCTTTGGAAAAGAATTTCTTGAAGTTTAAATATTTGGATCCCTGGCTGGATGCCTTGACTCTGTGTGCATGTGTGTCTTTTTGAAGAATGAAAAGAGGGCAACAGAGAGAGATTTTGTAAATAAAGAGGAGTTTAGGAGAGGGACTTCAGCGATAAAATAGACAGTTTGGTGAAAGACTGGATACTTTCCATGAAACTTTGTTACCATTCTGGTATTGTCCTTCAACTTTTAATAGACCGTCACACAGTTACATGATATGCACCTTGGCACTCTTGACCACCAAAATTCAGTTTTTGATACTAAGTCTGAAATATATGCAACAGTAAAAGTTTATATTTTGAAAGAGAAAATGTTTCATTATAATGTAGTATAATGTTACCTTGAGTGTATCTGTTGTCATTGTTATAGCATTCTTAGCATGATTTCACTTGAAAACAGTCTACTATGTAATACAGCCATGTAAGAATCCAACAGTTTTCTGTACCTTTGGAGACATTTGATGTTTTTTATACGTGGCCCTATGTTCTCTTTGTTGAATAGTCTTCCTTTTATTTGCTAATGATCCATTGGTTTAAGATGGTTAGGTTATTTAGGAGAAGTGACTACAGAGATTGTCATATTTTTTATATGTTTATCCTGCGACATTGTCATATACATCAATTTACCATGTTGTCTCTCCAGGAAACATGGGTGGAGAGAGGACAACTGAATAGCCAGCGCTCTTAACTTAACTAGATGTTTTCTGTGGATGACATGACAGCTAATATACTTATGTCTGAAGTTCACTGTGATGAAGGATAGGAATAGTCTTAGGAGTGTGGAATAGATGTGTAACGTCAGAGTGCACAAAAGTTGTCTTCACCTTCTTCCCGCTTCTCCTCCACGGCCTCTGCTCTGCAGAACTGGGAGGAATTATACAGAAAGAGCCAGGGGGAAATGAGTCATCAAGTGAGGCCATGCATAGAGAGGAACTGGGCAGACAGGGTGTGTGTGGTAGAGGCCCCATCTATAACCAATCACAGGCCTAATCTTAGCCACTCGCTCACAGACTTGCCTGTCGGGGACATTCCAGTGGGATGGAAGCAGAGATGTCATTGATGGTTAATAAAGTGTATTAACCACAGGACAGAATAGAAATTCTGCTGCAAAATGAAGCTCAGGCCCAAAGTTAGTGTCTCAAAAACATATGGATGCAGGCAGCCTCCATAGCCAAACACCACAAACAAGTCAGGAATCGGAGGAGATGATGGCAGCCAAAATCTGATGAACCCGGCAGATGAAAGAGACTACTTGCACACAAAAAAAACACAACACAACACATGGCAACATACTAAACGGTGGAAACTGCTTCAGTTTGTAGCTGTGTGTTATGTAAGGCTTTGGCAGCAAAGCTGAGGTGTAGCCTCTGGGACTTTTTCCTGTCAGGCGGTCCGATGGTTTGGACTGAAAAGCACATAAATAGATGATGGAGAAATCACTGCCACACAGAGTGCGACCCGACATGATTACTAATACTGCATGCTCAGTTACAGATGATGCCCACTGTCAACAGGGGCACGGCAGTTCATAGCTTTGTTGCTGAGAGTCAGATGAGACGAACGATACCAGTCTCATGTCTGTCTGGCAAATCCAAAGCTACAGGCAGTAGCTGGTTAGCAGCTAGCCCGGCTCTGTCCAGAGGCAACAGAATGTTCCTACCAGCTCGCCTCTAAAGCTCATAAATTAAAATGTTATATCTTGTTTATTTTGTACAAAAACAGAAGTATAAAACTGAAAGCTTTTGGTTTATTGGATTTATTAAAAATTCTGATTAGCATATATGACACGACAATGGACAGTTGAGTTTCACTTCATCTCATTTCGTCTCCAGAAACTGAAAACTGAAGTTGACAGGAAGTTGAATGTCAGTTGGGTTTGTTCCCACATCCCCTGCACACTTATAACATTTTATATGGCTGTAATACACAACGATTCAAAAACATGTTACTGTTTTTAAATGCAGTACACAGTGAAAGTAAGTACATCCCCTCACCCCACACACATTTACTATTGTGACCAATCCCCTCTCTAGGGAACACCATTACTATTCATTTATGCAGGAATGGATTTATCAGGTTGATCATGCTTAGTCATCAAGCTGCATGTTGCAGCTACTACAGAATATCATGTCTCAGACCTTGAAGAATAACAGTGAAGGAGAGCATTACATTGAAATTTGGCACCAACTTTTAGAAAACATGTGTAGGCACATATTCTGGTGACTTTTAGCAGCAGAAAATTTCATCAGTGACAGATAAAAAAATGTAGTTTTATGAACACATGCGTGCTTCTCCTCATCTTCATTCACTCCATATGCCTCTCTTGTTTCTTCATTGTTTCTTACTACTCCTGCTGACACTTTCCTCTTTAATGATCTTGCCGTTCATCAGTTTTTCCATCCTCATCATTGTTTCATCCAAACAAACATCTAGGAGTGGGTGCCAGGAGAACAAAACATATGGTTTTTGTTTGTGCATTTGTGTGTGTCTTTTCACTACTGAGCTTAGTGAATAAAAGATTGGCAAAAGTATGGCACTCAGACCCCCACTGTGCTAGTTTGATATAGTAGATGGTGAGGTTATGCAGAAGTGGAAATGTTGTAATAGCCACTTTACTACAGAAGGGTAGAGTACTAGACTAAAATAGAATTCCCAATGTGAACACAACACTCCTTTTTGAACAAAAACCTGTGGAAAAATCTGCAAGGCCTGGCTGTGATTTCTGTGTCTTCGTCACGTCCAGCTCTGTAGATGACATAAGAAAAGACTCCTTTTGCTGTGTGTGTGCTTTTCATATTGAATTGTCTGGGAAATCTTACTTTTTCACTTCAAGGATTAGCCTACTGCACAAGAATGTTCAGTATGTACTACCTAGGTCAATGGACAAATGGCTTAGAGGCCAAAACTATTGCTCTAATGATCCCTAAGAATCATGTGGGGCAGAGGGACATTGGCTTTAACCATTTAGCATTAGCCAAGAAAGGCATATCTTTGACATCTGCTTAGATTAGTCCTTGGAGATGTGTTTCTAGCTTTGGTTAATTCTCAATTGAATCTCTTATCTGCTCTGATCAGTAGCTCTGTCTGTGCGTGTGTGTGTGTGAGTGTGTGCGTGTGTGTGTGTGTCCGTCCTGCAGTGGGAGCTGTAGTCACATGCTCCTGAACAGCTCTTTTGTGAATTGTTTTTTTGTTTTTTTTATTGTTCTTGTGACCAGCAGGGAAAAGGAGGCGTTGTTTTGTGTTGCTTGCCACTGTCCTTTACTACATGTCGCCCTCTTGTTTTCACTTATTCTTCTTTGGCTCTTTATTAAAAGAAGTCTAAGAGACTTCTAACAAAGTGTTACACAACAATGAATAATCTGAGCTAACAGCTTGACACAGAAATTGTCTCATGTTGCCCCCTTCTGTTCCCACTTGGTGTTCCCGTTAGCTTCCCTGGTCCCATTTTAATGTAACCCCTCTTTCTCTTCCTGTCTCCTTTCTTTATATGACAGGTGGATAATGCCAAAGTTCTTCACTATGTCGGAGCAGGTATTGCCTTCCCCACCAGTATGCTGTTTGTGTGCCTGCAGTCAGCACTGACTTACCGATTGGCCAAGACCCAGGGGGAGTACAATGTGGCCCACCTCCGGCTCTGCATGACCCTGCTGGCCTTTGTAGCCTTGGTGCTCAGTATCCTCTCCAGCCACAAACAGATGGCAGCCTTCGAGGCTGTCAAGTGCTTAGAATAGAGCCGAGTACTTTCAAAGACTGATGAAGGATATCTTGTCATAAAGATCTATTCACTCAGTGCAGTGAAAACTCTATTATATGGTTTAAAAGAATATTTTGACTTTATGCTGTAAACATCAAGCCTGGCTCAGTCTGAAGTTAACAAAATCCACCTAACAGCACCTCTAAAGCTCACTAATTGACATGTTATATCTCAGCTAAGTGTTGTAAAAACAATAATATGCAGTTTTATGGAGGGCTGTATGCAAGACTATTGCTCGTCAATGTCAGATTGTGTCTAAAATCCTTTTTACCTAATCTAAATAAAACGCTAAATGTCTTGCTGCATTTAGACCAACAGTAGCACTGCTTCAAAAATACAGCCCCCCCTGAAATTCTGTTTCTTGGCATCATGAAGTGTTGCACGGTGTTCTGGCATTTAATAAGCTTCGTGTATATATCACTCAAACTGAATTCTTGATCAGGTTTCATCTTCTCACCTGTACCTTTAGCAACATGCCAACACCTGTTAGAGACCTAATAGAGCTATTATTGTTCTCAGCATCAAGTTTTACTTTTTAACAATCAGAACATTTTAAATAACTGAGCTGGTACTTGAATTTTGATGTTTATGTTAGAGCAGTCAAAGAGAGTTTGTACCGAGGTGAATCAGACTAAGGTTAGGTTGTCTATACAAGACCATTGTGAGCATACGCTTTCACACTGCGTTGCTGTTGTTGTCCTTAACCAGGGTTTCAGGCGGTGTGTTTTTCTGCCAGGAGAGCTTTGTCCTGCAACATGCATCGGCCATCTTTGAATGGGTGTTCTGCGCCATCATCATGCTGTTTTACGGGACATTTGCCTTTGAGTTCGCCGGCATGTCGGGAGATACCATGGCGGTGCTGGCTAGAGGAGGGGCACTGGGACCTGCTGGGAGAGAACACAAGGTGGATGCACTGGGAGGGCCCGGTCCACACTCGCAGCCACACCCACACCAACCTGAAAACATGTCCATACTGTAGCCCACTGGCACATCTTGATGCCACACACTCAGCCTGTTTATTCCTTGCAAACTCTGGCTGTCGAATGAGTTTAATTATTCACTTCCAGCCACATTTGTCTGAAGCTTTGAAATGAACCAGGCCTGTGCAGTCATCGTTCACTGCAGAGTGGATTCCACTATCTTCGACCCCAGGGGTGAAGATCTGCTGCCATAGAGGAGAGCTCCGCTTGTATGGTGCTCACACCAGAGCTTGGTATCTCAAAAGAACATGTTTGCATTTTGCACGTTGCACAAGTGTGAAACCAAATTTTTTCCCCAACTCGGTGACCAGCAGAGGAGTATTTTCAGATCAAGAAAATGTACTGTTCCACCCTGAGATCCTGTAACATATTTCAATAAGTGCTCTTGTGCCATTTTCACTTGGTGGCTGGCATGAGGCTTCTATTGTATGTAAAGGAGCAAAGGCTGCTGGACAGCCTAGCTGACAGTATTACAATAGTGAGACGAAGAGAATAGTAGAGTGAGAAGATAATTCATGAGTGTTACAGTGGGAGCAAGGTCAGACCTGAGGTTTGTTTTCCCATGAGAGAATGGATGCAATGAATACAAAGAAACAGTCTGTCAGAAGAGAGAATATCAGACAAGTATATGAATGTTTTAGTCAATTCTGAATATAGAACAGGGCAGCATTCTATAGTTTGCAACCCCGCAATAATCAATATTTTTGATATGTCCTCCATAGTACTCTACATAGATTTCTAGCTGTTTTTAGGTGACCATTTTGGTTACTCAGTCTCTACGCCTGTATGCTATCTTCTATCCAAAGTTAACAAGTGGAAGGTAAAGTAAGTCGACCCTGTGGCAAGCTGAAGACCTAGATATGTTTCTCAGGAGTTGGTTAACCAAGGCTAAAAGGAGAGTATATATTGGACTTTTTCAGGTTGCCATTAGGATAACAATGGTGCTCTGTATCTGCTGAATGTGTAAATAGATAAGACATAACAACTTCTGTCAGTTTAAACCACAGCCCCACATATGCATTTTTTTTTTTTTAACAGAATACAAAACATACAGCGCAGTAGTAATACAAACCTTAATGGCTGAGTCAGAAAAAAGCTTTCCCTTTTCTGATTAGAAGGATCAAAACACTATATATCAGCCTTAAACCTCAAATAGTATTTGATTAAACTTCCTCTCTGTAAAGAATATGAAAGAGAGATGATACAGTGTCCAGAGGCCAAAAGTGTACCAGCTAATTCAAGCCAGAGCTCTGGGTTTTATTGAGTTTGGTGACAAGCTCCGCACGTGTTTTCAGGTCCTATGGATGGAGGTCTGCGTCACATTACTCCTCAACAAGGAGGAAAACAACATGCTGTTATTGCTCTACCTGCTTAGCCTTTTTTTCAGCATGTCTAGCTGGTGTAGCAGGAAAGAAGGATATAACTGAGATACACTGTCCTGCCTCCATCTTACTGTAGAACAGAAAGTGCCAAATATCAACTTGCCTGTGGAAATGGTGTCAAAACACAAAAAGGCCTTATCCTGCCATTTTACAATGAGTTTAACTGTGATAACATCTGCTAAGTGAAAGCAATAATATGGACATATATAGTCAGTATTGACTGCTGATAGTGAGGGGAGCAGGGACAGAAGGTTGCATGCACGCATGTGACTGCCAGGAATACCAAAGCAGATATTTGGCACTAAAAATGTTCCATGCAAATACCTTCACTGACTTGTTAGCTATCATTGTAGTTCAGCTTCATTTCTTTCAGTTCACCCTCTGTGCAGTTATTCAAAGACTGACTGAATTTTATTGACTTCCTCTGATCGTCTGTGCTGTGTTGTAATACAGAGAGCTGTGCCAGAATTACTGTTTAAATGTTTAACATCTCAGTGTATTATTAACACACTGTGAGCTCTCTGGTTAAAAACCAAAGCAGGCAGAGTGTTTACAATAATAGTAGTCTTGTTTTGTAATCCTTCACACAGTAAAAATATCACTCCCTCATACCACAACTGGCCACATGTTTGGACAGAGGTTTTATTAGTGCCAGTATTTCGGGTGGTTTAGTTGCCATTATTCAAAAAATTGTAATTTACTGCCAGACCGAATGTATGAATGTTTTCAAGATTGGGCAGAAAAGCTGCAATGTGGAATAAGCTAGAAGGATGGAAACCACACCAGCCACACTACTCACTGATCACTTACTTCACTCTACTGGTCAAACTGCTTATTGCACACGAGTTTGTGTTGCCATCAGAGCTGTAATGTTGTAGCTCAGCTCAATAGAAGTCTTGTTTTCTACTTGATAAATGTCACATTTTTGAATCCACAGCCACAAATTTTCAGTCAGTTACATGTTCAGGTCTACTTCCTAAATGTACAAATGAAGATGGAGCTACCTAATGTAGAGTGCTTGAGCTCTGAAGCCTGTGCTTATGGCTTTAGGTCAACAGTGATCTTAAAATCGTTGCACCTGACATCACCTTGAAGTAAAACTTGGCCTTGTGACACTGCGTACAGGATATGCATTCCTCAAACAAATCAGAGTAAAGATTTACAGCATTTTAAATGTTAAGCAAAATGATGGTGCTGCTTTAGCAAGAAACATTTTGTCATTACACAAAAAGCATCTAATGTTACTTAATGGTTTATGCATGTTAGGGATCTATGCATAATGCCCCGGTTCCCAGTTGGACACTACAAAAATGAATATTTCTTTGGAGGAAACTTTCTTTCCAATGAGATTCGTGGTTTGTATTGCCTGCTCGGCCGCCTCCTCTTTACGTCATGTCAACTTAACCTCCCTACTTTTTTTCTTTGCACTCAGGAAAATGTTACGACATTAGCTGCATTGTTTGATTCAAAGCAAAGGTGAACGCTGCCTCTGCTCCTGCCTTCTGCCATCTTTGTTTTAATTGCATTCCTTTTGGATTTATGAGGATTCGTTATGTTTATTTGTTTTGTGTATTATAGGTGCAACTGCTTTTTCACAGTTGTAGGATGATGGCTAGCCATAATATAATAACATAATTTTTTGTTAATCAAAACTCTGTAAAGGTTAAAAATAAACATTCATTTATAGTTAGCTTGTGAGAATGTTTATGCTGCTCACAGAGACATGGTTAAATATCTGCAAGAAAACAGTTTATTCATGCAATCATTTATCAGTAATTGGTGAGAGCATTCTGACAAACTAGCGTCTGTACAGTAACCCTTACAAAAACCTGTTACTCCATACTCAAATGCAAAATGCTTCCTATGTGCCTTATGTGTTTTGACAATGAAAACCAAAGAGGTTTAAGTTGTAAATTCTATTTTCATGAAAGTTATATGATTGTATATATTTGCCTTAATGTTCAACAAATAAACTGTTCAAAAAGGAAAATGTTTGACTTTTCTTTTCATAGTTTGCTTCATTTAGGGTGCATCCAAATGACTTCTTTAATCGGACATATTGTGGAAAAGGTCAGGCAAAAGTTTCTATATTTTTTCTTTATTGTTTAATTATTTACATTGTCCAGTTTTTTGTGCCAACAAAGTCGACAGAAGGTGACACAGGTCAAAACATTAAAAAAGAGGAAAACCTCTGTTACAAAACAATGTCGGCTGTGGATGAAAGAACGTTTTGTTACATTCACCACAAAGTCCTAAACCTCAACGGACATTAAGTTTTAAAGTGAGTACTGGCCACACTTCGTCCATCCCAAGTGTTCCACAAGGAAATAATTAAAATACTTTGTGATTCAGCAATGGCAAAAGCTGACTTTAAGTGTTCTTAATGCCCTGTGAGAAATATTTAAATAAAGCTCCCTTTTTTGCTCTAAATTAATGGGGAAGGATCTCAGTCTGCAAAGTAGAGCTGCAGTGTAACTAGACAATAGTCCAAGATTAATTTTTTTATGAAGAGCAAAATTCACATTGAGTAAGGATTTAGTTTAATATCACAAAGATATAGAAGGAGCGGCTTGTATTCTTTCAGATATTAACTTGGATCAGCATAGGCTTAAAAATGCAAAAATGGAGCAGCAATTTTAAGACATCAGTGGTCCACTAAATGCTTTGGTCTCAACAACCCGCTGCTTTGTAATCCACTGCAAAGAAGAGAGACTGGCTCACAATCAAATCAAAAAGAGGTTAAGACTTGCAATATAAGTCACATTTACAGACTCTGTCACAGCAGCAGGCCTGTAGTTAAAAAAAAAAAAAGACAGATAATAAAGATATAAATTGATATTAAAAACAAAGCAGGGCTGAAAGGATGACAGAAAAGAAGAGCAGTATGACAAACATAAGAGTGTGCGGCTATTTTACATGTGATTGATTGTAACACGTGTTTCAGAGATAAGAGCTCTCCCCTCGTTTTTAATGACCTGTCTTCTTGTGCAGTGTTGATTGTAACAGTGCAAACAGCTTCCTGCAGCACGCATTACAAAATAAGACTCAGAAAAGGAATTTTACAGTGATAACAAAACGATTAAATTGTCTTCTAAAGCCAAGCCTTTGGTTGAGCAATAATTACATTTCTGACATTCACAAGAAACTCACAGATGAAATACTTGCTGTTTTAAAGTGAAGCACCAAACTTGTTTCTGTACATCGTACTGGTCACATGAAGGAACATTCACAGCTTTGAGGTAAAACACCCGTCCTCTATAGAAGTACTTATCTTCAGAGTATCTTATGTGCTGTGGTGTTCCTTTACGCGATCAGGGAAGATCTTTGACTAGTGATTGTATGTATATTTCTAAAGCACCAATAATTAGATGTTTTATGGACTAGAGGAGGGGGGGGGGGGGGGGGGGTTGCTTG
>JBBPCS010000573.1:10569770-10582211 GCA_037974645.1 Hollardia meadi | reverse complement strand
ACTCAGTAGACAGCGCTCAGCTCAGTAGCCGACTGTATGTAACACACTGACTATGCACAAGTATCTCACAACCCACTCAAAAAAACCCCTAACTATCCCTCATTTATTTGTAAGCAGAACTGATCGGTGGGCTGGTCTGAATCGACAGGCGAGCCGGAGTTGGCCCGTGGGCCGCCAATTGAATAGGCCTGTCCTAGTCCAAAACCTTGGTTACCTAAAATTGTCATAATTTTTAATGGTCCTTTTAATGTAAGGCTATTAATCATTAGTTATTGCTGGAAAATCATCTGCCAAGGTCCACCTTGATATTTGACTAAAAGTAAGCTAATATAGCAGTTTTGGCTGTTAAGGCATCAGTAAAATAAATCCATCTTATTACAGAAAACCATAATTCGAAAAAAGCATTCGGATTATTCTTTCCTTTACAATTCTCCGGATTAGGCTGACTGAAACTAAACTGTGTAATTGTAGAAACACTTCTACGGCCCGCTGCAGAGGAAGATGGGGGGTGTGGGGTTCATTCGCCTTGGAGTGTGGCAGAACTTTATGCGGGCTTGGAGGTCTGGTTACCAGGGCAACATGAACGGCGAGGGCTTCATCCTGGGGGGAGTGTTTGTCATTGGAGCAGGAGACCAGGTAGCGTAGTATGCAAACATCTGGACTTTATGAAAGCTTCTACATGTCTGTATTTTAACTGCCTGTTGTGTTTGCAGGGGATTCTGCTGGAACATCGGGAGAAGGAGTTTGGCAATAAGGTGGCGACTGCAGATGTTTTAGAGGCTGTTAAAAAAATTGTGCCGGTAAAATAAATTGTTTTTCCGAGCACAAATGGCATTAGGCAAAAGATAAAATGTATTTAGATCAAAACTAGAGCTAAGAAATTATTTTTAACACTTTTCACATTGAGTTGAAGTCTGATATTATAATGACATTAAGTTGTTTGCGTTCTTTAACATCACAATATTGTCCGTCTTTTTTGCACATTAACTTACTGCTGTGAAATGCAGGACAGAGCCAATACTATTACATGATTTGTCAGTGGTTAATCCCATATACCTCTGTAGACTGAAGCTATTTTTTCCTTTATTTTTTAAAGACGGGTATTAAAAACAAGTAGAAAGGGACTTGATTGCAGCATTTTTATTCAGGTACATCAACCAAGGTCATTTGAAATGTTCCCTTAAGAAAAGAATGTAAGTCAGCGCTGGATTGCGCATTTAATTATTCTATTAACTTTGTCTGGTACATTTTTTGGTAATGTTCCTTTGTGTTATGTTTGCTCTGTTCTCCTTGTAAGGCGCCTAAATCGGCCTCAAACATGGCAGACGAGTGTGTGCGTGATCTTGTGTGTGTGATAATGATAACTTGACTCTAAACTGAACTTCGAGAGGAGCAGGTTTGATGCTCAAACACATACAGGGTCAGCAACTGTCGCCATGTTTGAGGAGTGTTTGTGGTGTCTGAAGCAGGTATTGCCTTTGTGTTTTTGTGTGCAAGACAGATTGTGTATACCTGTATATGTGAATACCAGCTGCAGAAAATAACAAGACCTCATCACCATATATTTCCTGTACGCCTGTGTTTTTTTACCCATCTGTGTGTTAAGGGCAACACTTGACCAAACCCAATTTACACGTGTTTGTAGTAGTACTCTGCAAGAGTAGCAAAATCACTTCTTTATTTTCCTTTATACCATGGCCACCCAAAATTTAAAATTCTGACAGGCTCGCAGCTTTGGAATCATTTTTGGTAAACTGACTGTATAACCAGACACCTATGATGCAGATATGTTTGTAAAAAAAATTAGCACGCTAAATGATTTTGAAGTATTACAGCACTAAAATTATTCTGCTTTAAAAGAGTTCAAGACTTCAGACTTCAAGCTTCCTGTTTGTCTGATTTATGGAAATATATCAAATTATTCATGGAAGGTAGGCATGGTGCACTTTCAGTTAGATACCCACTCCCTTTTCCCTGTAGTTTAATTAATAGTCCAATGGCTTATTCATGAAATCCTGTGTAGTTTCCAGTCGCATTTAATATACAGTAAAACAAAAATGCTAAACCAAGATATCTACAATTAGCATATAGCCAATAGCCATATTTGTACTTCTAAGCTGTGTTGTTCCTCTAACTGTGAATGGCCAAAACATACTATGTAACAATTCAGATGACATTCACAGTTTAGTCTTAGTTTCATGCGTTCTTTGTTGTTGGACACCAAGCCTTATCAGATCAGTATTGTGTGCGTTACTATAATACTTGCAGCAGCATGATATTGTATTTTAACATAATAAATGAATTTTTTAATAATATCCCATCAAAGACACAGGTCTGGACATTAATGTTACATATTTTATTCTATTGCTCTGAGTAAAATACATTTCACATCAAGGGAAAATATTTCAACATTATACAAAATGGGTGAAGAGAACACTGTACAAATACTGACAGGACTGTATTATGTTGTATGTACATGAAATAACCAAAACATAAGTGGAGTACAACAATAACAGATTGTCTTTACATTTGTGCCTCCAGTATGCAAAGATTTTACTTTTTCTTACTGGCATGCACAAGCATATTTATACATTAGTGGGTTTTCAAGCAGTGTGACAAATGTCGGAGTAAAGTCAAGTTTAGAGATGACTTTTTAACTTCACTAAAATGTGTGCTTGGTTTTATTGAAATCTTCAACCTGTTAATTGTGCATTAATGACAATCCTTTGCAACATTCATGAAAAATCTGTGGTGCTGTTGAGTATTTTTTTAAAAAAAAACTAAAACATGTATTTGCATGTGGAAAGCCTGGCAAAAAGTCCATACAATAAAGCTCAAACGAAATATTGAAAAAGCTACACACTTCTTCACCTCAACCCTGAACAATTCATACCAGTCTCATCTTTGGCTAGATCTCTGGGTGTGATGGATGTTATGGTGGTACAGTACAGTCACAGGCAGAAATTTGTTTACAAGTGTGTTAAAATGACGATTAAAAGCCTCCAGGTTTGTTCTTGAAACTTTTGCACCATAATTCAAAGAGCAGATAGCACAAAGGAAAAAAGCCAAAACGAATCCACTTGGCTATGCAAATCGAAAGCACCCAGACAATGAATCAATTATGAATTAGCATTAATGTGACCATAGTTCATTCAACATTATCCAGCAAAATAAACAAATACAATCTTCAATAAACACTTTAAAAGGCTCTTTTTAAATAGCAAGACAAATCCAACTAGCCCCTACAGCAGCACAGCAAAGATAAATAGTGCAGTTTCACCCACAGCAGGAAAACACCCAAAGCGCAACATACAATAAATACCACAAGCACTGATAACAGAAAAACAAGCCTTGACTGAGGAATATTTTGTTGTTTCTGACGGGTTAAAGGTTTATATGAAAACACAAGAGTAAAAGTTGAAAGAAGAGTTAAATTCCAAAATTAAATATCCATCAGACATCCATATTTTCAAACACGAAGGAGTCATGTCTTTCAGGACTGAGTCGTATACGTTTATAAAATGTGGAGAATTTCAGGTGGCAACATGTTTCAATAAACGATCTAGATAGCACTTTGGAATTAAACTCTTCCAGTTTTAGGGATCACACAAACACAATCATTGTGTATTTCTGATTCTTAAAAATGCAACAGTTGTGCAGCTGTTATAGTCCCTTAACACCCATGAATGATCGATTGCACAGCTTCACTCAAGTGACGACCGATGCTCAATGGAGATGAATCAATTATAAACATGGCCTTTTACAATCGTAGAGAAATGACCAACATACACAAAACATCACGTCACACAAACATTGAATCATTATTGGTAATCTGGGTGTTGACTGTATCAAGTCAGACTACAGGAGCACTCCTCTAATCTGAACTCATTAGCCCTAAAGCAAAAGGTGAGCTCACTCATTCACACGTCTGTGCTCCTATGTCACCAGCAGCTGACAGTTTTCCGATGCATGTGGGGCCATCTGGTGGATTCACTACCAGAGGTAGTCCTTCATGCATATGTGCTCCATATATATGTATATATATTTATAAATATGTCCAATAAAAATATACTTATTCTTACATAGTCCAAACAGACAACACTGGAATAAATTCAGCTATATCCACACGTACACCATCTATCACTAAGCACACTGGACTGTTGTGTTTGGAGAGCTTGGGATCAACTATGTGAGTGAATTTTATCAGAGAAGCTCAAACTCAGCCACGCTTAAATGAAGCAACAACAAAGAGTATGCACACAGATACCAACTTCCCTGACCTCGGCATCTTTGTCATGTAACATTAGCTACTTGGTACAATGGGACTTTACACAGAAGGCTAGCCTGCTGTTGCGCAGAAAAACCCCTGCATCTCCAGCTTTAAGGAACTGAATTTAGCCTGCTCAGGAAATCCATCAATCCAAGCTTGGTCGTTAAAACCGACAAAATCGGAGTTACAAAGCTTTCACACAACAGCAATATATCATTGTCCGTCTTATGCGCTGTATACACACAAACGGACAAGAGATTTCAGTTCAGTTCACAACATGTCCTCTTAGCAACATGTAGACACAACACAGTATATTGCTCCAACTGACACAGTCACCAAACAAGCACTATCACCTGCAAAGAATTCACTAATATGCCACTAAAGATAGCGACTGCACTAGTTCATAAAGTGATCTCAAATGAGAAAAAGGCCTTGTAAAACAGGCTGCCACTGCCATGACAATAGTACATATTTCTGTTAATTAAAGTCACTCCCTCATTATTGTTCACTGATGTACTCTATGGCTGTGCTTTGTGAGTTTTTTGTTTTAATAATTTCTCTATTTCTCTATTTTCTTTGCCACATGTACCTAGCACCTCTTTACCTGGTCTTCCAATATGATGGGGAATAAGTACACTTTAATGAGAGATGAAGAGAGTAAGAAGCTAACTAGCAAGAAGTTAACAAGAAGTACAACAAAGAGGAACTTATTGATCAAGGGTCAGACTGTTTAGAGTGAATTAACACACGGTTACTGTAACAACATGGTGAAAATTAATTTGTGGCAAGAATCTTAACATGCACAAGAATTGGACAGAGGAAATCTAGGGAGGGGGGGCAAGGGAAAAAAAGATGTTACATTCAGAAGCAAGTACATACATCACTTGGAGTTACAAAAAAAAATGATTTAATGATTTAAAACTTAGATAAACCTGAATGCAATGTGAAATATTGGTGAGTGAAACACAAAATCAGTGACTTCATGATCTGTCACCCTTTAGGCAGTTCTGACAAAAGGAAGACAGATAACAAACCATGAAACAAAAAAAAAAAAAAAAATCGGGACTCTTCTCAGGAGCACCATCTATGTGCAGAGAGAACTGTCAGTTTCCTCTCACAATGTTTTGTTTTCCCTTCAATCAGTCATCTACTCTTAGACTTGGAGCAGCTTCATGCATTCAAACACAAACAAAAAAAATGCAGGACACATAAAAACAAAATATTTTTGTAAATAATATTTGTTATGTCCTCCTGTTTTTGTCAACAGGAAGACAAATGTGTATGTATGAGTGTCTGCGTGTTTTGTGCATGTGCATGTGCATGGAGATGTGTTAGCTGGTCCTACAGGCCCTTGTTGAAGTAGACGGTGGTGGTGAGGGGACTGGTCTGTAGTATCCTCTCCTGCAGATCTGCTTCCAGCCCGCTCACTCTCATAGAGCTACAAAGAGATGGTTGAACATGATTTAAAAAAAAAAAAAAAGCTGCCATTTGTTGGATATAACACTACACATACAAGTATAAACTCCCCTCTCCAAGGAGAGTGATGTGGCTGTTGGTACCTTTTTTGTGGGAAGAGGGCGCAGCACAGAGGAGTTGCAAACACCAGGCTGAAAACAAGAGATAGAGAGGGATGTTTTAGACAGTATCACTTGCAAGTCTGTGAAAAATCAGAAAAAGAAACTAAAATCTACATTGATACTATTATGTGTAATTCACTTACCACAGGCCGACGAGCCCGACTTGGACTGGAGCATTAAGGATTGGGAATCGCTATAGGGAGACAAAATTACAGAAGGCAGAACTGTTGTGAACCAGGCAGAAAAATCTGAAGTTTCTCTGCTTGGACATAAAACATTCAATGTATGAGCATCATGTGGAATGTGACAGGACTCTTTCAGTTTCACAAAACACCTGCAGACCCAGTAAATCCACTGACTAAACAAAGAACAGCATGACAGTCATGCATGTAGTCTGCTCACCTTCATGAAAGCTCTCTTCTCCAGAGCATTCATTATAACAGGAGGAATAGCTGTAAAAAAAAAAAAAAAAAAAAAAAAAAAAGGTGAAGTGGTCTACTTCATGAACAACAAAAGCAAAAAAGAAAGCTTCACACATTAGTATTCTTTAGTGGAACAGGGTGAGAAAGCCTTATGTTCATAAAAAGAAAAAAAATGCATAATGTGCATAAAAAGATATGTAACACACTAAAGGTAATGGGAAAACCCCAAAATGCATAATATAGCCTCTTTAACAAACCAGCAGACAGAAATGTTGACATTACCCATTGCTGGCACTGCCATGCCAATCCTTGACACCACCACCTGCATGATGGCTTGCCTGGCAGCATTGGGAGACTCTCCTAACCTGTTACCATTCTCATCCGTCACAGGGATACCGTACTTCAACTCCCTGGAAGACGGGGGGAAAAAACAGTAATGGAGAGCAGGTGTAAGGGTCATTGCAGTTCCTAAAAGCTCCTGAGTTAATAAAGCAGAGGTCATTGGCTTTTACTTTAGGAGATCTCACCTCTGTCTCATGAAGGGTATGTTGATACAGTTAGCAGCAGCAACAGCAGCAAAGGGGACAAACCGGCTAACGATTGGAGGGAGGCGCTGCAAATACAGAATCAAGAGGGACAGAATCAAGAGATACATTCAGGCAACCAACATCAAATCTCTGCATAAATATACAAATAGATCACTATGTCTGTGTCTGAGTCACTTTTACTTTATCCGTTTATTCACATGAACCACAGGACTTACTGTAGCTAGAGACTTGAGTCCCAGCGCAGTGACTACAGCTCCAGTAGTAGCACTGATGTAGGCTGCACCAAGCTGACTGCGAAGAGACAGATGCATTAGGCACATTTCACACATTAACCACCCATTTCCTTTTTTGACATTTTCACACATCATGACTTACGCTACAACACATGACTGTGGCTGAGTATCTATCAGGTATACTAAAGTGAGACATGTCAAAGTAGAGCTTTCTCATTAAAAGTGCAAATTCATGCTATGTACTATGGATGTGCAGAGGTAAAAAAACAACAACAAGAACATCCTTACAAATAATAGGGCAGAGGAAGACAGTATAACATACATCCTCAAAGAAATGCTTAACTCATGAATATGCATTTACATGTTTTGAACCCTACTCATAAAAGCATGCATTTGATGCATTTCTGCAGCATCTGGAGGACGCATTTTGTGGCACAATGAAAAATAGTATGCAAATGCACGCATGTTGACCTGACATCAACCGGGAGCATGTAAGTTATTTCAGCATGAGACCATGGTGACATGGGGCTGATCATGCTTAACAGTGGAACGTAATACCGCTGTGAGTGAAGGGGAGAGGACAGCAGCTCCCACAGCCTCCTTACAGACAATAGTTTAGAGGGAGGGCAGGAATGATCTAGAGTGGAAGTGAGAAGTCCTTCCTACTTCACAGTAATGGGGGCATCCCCACTCCGGTTGGTGTAGTTGACGACAGCGTTGAAGGACTGGTTAACCCACTGCCAGAACACCACTGCTGGAGTAGTCCTGTAAACACAAGAAAACAACAGTGTATTTTGAGGAAGTGAGTTTTCACAAGAGTGTACAGTACAAACTACTATTTTTGGCTCTGCATCAAAAAAGTGTTTGGTGACAATTTAATAAACTGTACAATTGAAAAGTAATGCACACCAAGGGTTGTAGTATGCTACTGATGACTGGAAGTAGATTTAAGAGTAGGAACAAAGTGTTGCACCCTCTGGCTCCATTTGCATTCCTCTTATATTCGGATGATGTTTTCTGCCTTCTGAAATTGTTGATCTTGAAGAAGGCCCGAGGGCTAAAATGTCAGCTGAATAAATGAAAAATACAAATATAGCCAGTGTGCAGCAATGTAAAAGCTGTCACAGTACAAGCACTTTTACCAAAAACACCCTACAGGTGCATTCGATCATAACTGTCTGCAGATTATACATTTATGAGAACTGTTCTCAAGTGTATATTTATTGTAAATTTTGAATTATTATTATTATTATATTCAGCACAGTGTTTACTTAACATGCTATGTTACTTATTTTGCACCGTGCTGCTGCAACTACCAATTATTTAATTGCCCAGCAGTTTACTTTTGATTAGAGCCGTTATGCATATGACTGAATTATGCAAATGATGAAAAAAAACAACAACTTCCAAAGTGTTCAATATTAAATTAATATAATGAGTTAACGAATAATTTCATAAATAGACTTTTCATCAACTTTTCATCTGTCTCTCACGACAGTTAACTGATGGTTTCTTCAGTCTGAATAAGCTAATCTAATATATTTGTTTGATATCAAACACAATCTGTGGTACTTGATGAATATCTCCAACTATTAGAATGATAATCAAAATTGTAATCAATTTACTTTTTGTAGATAATCAATTTCTTGTTTCAGCACAAAATTATCACGTGACTTTCCTGTGGGGAGAGTGTTTTTAAAAAAAAATTCTTTAAGAGGATTTTAACTCTGTGCAGGGATTAGAATCTCTATTTTCATGCAGTGCTGTATTAAGGTTACATTGAAACCACATGGAAACTGTTTCATATTTATTGAAACCTCTGCTGTACCTGTAGAAGGTGAGCATGCAGCCTGTGATCGTCATGTTCATTGGCACCTGAGCAGACATCCGGCCAATCACAAACATCTTCTCCCCGGTGTCAGGGTGGAAGGCGGAGTCGTAGATGTACTTGGCCCTCCACAGCTCATCCTCTGTCAGGCCAGGCTTCACATTCCCAGCTCTGAAAGAGTCAAAATAATGGAGTGGTGTGGTAGCTTCCACATAATTTTAAGCAGCAGTAGTCACACAAGCACAGCTTATTTTGTTTTTGCACTGGAACACAAATTTGTGTTCAGTTCCAAACACAAATAAAATTAACAAAGAAAATGGATTACTCCCATCCCAAGTATGCCTTCTTAATTATAGTCTTTGAAACAAATTAATTTACACAAACATGGTAAACTGATTTTGAGACTGATGCTCCCCCATTAAGGAAAGTGTTTTGTACCATTTCAGTGTAATGGTACAACTAGCAACATTTTACCCGGTCACATCGCATTAACTCTCATTTCTATTCATGCTTCACTCCACCACAACCTCCTACTCCATCCTCTTTATCTCTTGACCCTCTACCTGTAGTTCTCCACAATCACGCGAGCCTCCTCCAGAGTTGCAGAAGACAGCAGGACGGTCCTGGGATCTGTGATCATGAAGAAGTGCTTGGCGCGCCCCATGAATGTGCCTTGGTCCCATCGTGGCTCCTTGATGTTGATGTTGAGGGACAACTCTCCAGACATCCTTGCTTTCTTTGATTACCTGCAGACATATTAATTAGTATTCACGCTATGTTATAAATCTATACCGGATTCAAATGTAAATAAAAGCATAATAATAATAATACCATTTTGAGAACATTTCAGAAAAACAATTAATATGTTAAATTTTGCAGGTCCAGTGGTGTCGTTTCAATACTTTGCCTTGAGCAATATACTGTATACCTTACATGCTTTTCAACAAAACCTTTTTATGGTTCTCCAATGTTGAATGTCTAAACACAAGAGCATTGTCTAAATAATGCTCTATGCTATCCATTTACACATTTTGGAGGACATGAAGTAGGTGTTGCTGATACCCAGCTACACAGGTGAAATTATTATTATTAAAATAAACCTTGACTGCACAGTTAATCCTCCACCTCTGCTCCATTAATAGCTCTACTGCAGTATGGAACAGCATTGAGGTAAAGCCCCCTCCCCCACCACTGAACAGCATACACTTGCTTACAGCTACCCATAATTACCTCAGCAAAAACACACACAAAAAACTAGTTAACCAGGTTTAATTTACATAAGCATGTGCTGGATCTCAATACATTTTAAAATATAAAAGGACATAGTTAAAAGCTTGATAACGTATTCTAGTTAGTTGTTCTCACTGTGTCAGATATCAAAAGTAGTATATTCTCACATTTGAGGAAGTGGGACAAGAAAAAGTGAGATATTTTTGCTTTAAAATGACTTAAATTATTCATCATTACTAAAATAGTTGCCCATTATTTCTCTGTTTACGTACTAATCTATTAACTTCTAATAGTTTCAGCTCTTTGCCTTTGTACATATTCAGTACATGCATCACTACAAGAATATGCTTATTTATGCAGCAGTCCTACAGTGTGCACTGAGATAGTCCATCCATTGAAGGAAAGGCATAAGAAGGCCATAACCACCTCTGTTACTGCAAATAATAAATAATATATCTCTAGAGCCTACAAAGACGAGATAACGTTATTCAAAACGTTGCATATTTTGCTGAAAACACAAGTTCTGATAGTTGTTTTGCACCGTTCAAATACACTCTAACCGATAAGTCAAAACAACTATTACTACTATATTATACTACTATTATTGATACAGCCAAGCAGATCCTGTGCGCCACATTGCAAGTAGCTGATCGAATAAATAGCGTGACACACACGAGCTTTGGGAAATCCGGTTCTTGTTAAGCAAGCCGACTCACGAATGCAGCTAACAAGCTAGCAAGGTAGCTGATAGTACAACCGAAAGTGAAACGTGCACACCGGTGTAATAAATACTCAGCACCAACAGCACACTAAAAACCAAAAATAAATTCTCTCAACATCAAACATTACATTAGAGGGTACAGCAAAACAGCCTTTTCGTGCCATCAAAACACTTCCGCGCTTTATTGCTAAAACGACGTTGACGTAAACCAGCTAGCTAGCCAGGTATTTCAGAAGATAACTAATGTGCGAACATTTTTTGTTAGCGTCGCAAGGGCACATGTAGAGTAAACGTTAACGGATTGTGGTTTAAAATCGTTAACGATGTAAATTCAGACAACGCACAAACCTACCTGCTTTCGCTTGTCGACAGTGTATCGTTATGACCTCTAGTATCACAGTACCACCAGCTGGAACTGTGCTGCCTTTAAATATTTTTTTAAATGTCGTAAAACAGAGTTACACAGTCAACGGTTACAACAGATATGGCAGGGTGGTAATTAGCAAATGTCTATGTTACATTATTTTCTGTCATACCCGACTCGTTTAAAATGTAGAAGATATACATGTAATTATATGATGAAGTTATGGGTCGAACATCTGTCTTACAAAATATATGAGAAATCAGTAACATTCGCGATTATCTCCACTATGTTGAAGCATAGCTAATGCTAATGTTATCCATTTCGTGTTATCTCCATAACTGACAAACAGAAAATGTTGATTATTTGTGTTGTAACTTTCTTATTAAATTTATGGGGAGAAAAAAGCGATGAAACAAGGTAAAATATGTCTTACAGAAGTCTGCTTCTCGAAATCAGAGCTTCGTAGAGGTCTTTGAAAGCAGCACAATGGAATGGGAAGCCTCTGGACGGTGGACGTAGATAACACGTGATTTCTTAGAAAACAGCTGACTGTGGAGAAAGGAATTAAAATTTAGTAAACATAATTATGAATATTGTAGCATGTTGGTTGTACATGGGCTGCTTTTGTGAAAAAACATTTTTGGACCACAGGTGAAGTTAAGTCCACGGTTAGCAATGTCCCTCCAGTGTAAGAATAAATTGCGTGTACAGTACAAATTATGACACATTGTGTATTAATTATACCACCAGGGAACTTGATTTGCACCCATTAAAATATTCCCACCACTAATCATAGTTACACAATATTACACAATATTTTTTTCAAACAGACAATTATGTATTTGAGTAAACTATACGTCTATTCCGTAGCATACCATACCATAGCATCTCTGTCAATCTCATGATAGGGGAAGTTGTTTTCATTTTACTGGTTATAATAAAACGAAAAAGTCAAGAATGACTGAAAAGCATGGAAACTATCTCCCGTAGTCTCTGTTTTCTTTGATTATATTGCATTAAAAGTGTCTAGTTTGAAACTTATGATATGTAATTCATTATTCCTGTTGTTCGTGGTGTGATGTCTTATTTATGCACATTGATTATGTTGATAAAGATGTCAAAAACAATGCTGATTATATTCAATTAAAGGTCTTGGCCAATGACTAGTCATTTTTGTAAAAAAAAAAAATATATATATATATATATATATATATATAGATATATTAAACAAATATAAAAAAAAAAACC
>JBBPCS010000573.1:10546536-10561457 GCA_037974645.1 Hollardia meadi | reverse complement strand
CCCCCCCCAAAAAACGGTTTAATCTCCTATACTCCCCAAATTGAACAGCCTGGTACAGAATAAAGACAAAATGTATCTATCTGTGTCTAATGACTGGAGAGGAAAAGGGAAAGGGAAAAAGAGGTGAGTGGTGGAGATACAACAATGGCCCGCAGCCTTGCGTGTCTGTATTCTGTGTTGCTAACCTTCATTGAGGGCGAGTGCATGAGACAGGTGCATCCTTGGCATACGCTGATGACATCAGAGGAAGTTCCTCTCCTCAGGGCTCCAAAGTTCCACTCTCTCCTGCATCCTGCAGGAAACACTGAGCAAACGGTCCCAGCTGTGTGTGTGTGTGTGTGGTTGTCTCAGTGTATGTTCTTTTTTTCAACAAGCTTGTGCTGAAAGGGAAACATTACATGTGTTCTAGTGATGGCCTTCAGTGTGAATATATTAAGGTAGCAGGAGAGCCCCAATTCTCTCTGGCATAAATCAGGTTCCCGCTAAGGGACACAATCACTGCAGATTTATGAAAACTGTCTATGACGTTGCTCTGAAAAGAGACAGGAAAAGAGAAACAGAGGGGGAGGAAAATATGATACATGTAATGCTGAAATATGAATAATAATAATACATTGTCTTCTGCGTTTATATATTTAGTATAATCAGTTTTGAATGTTAAAACCTTTTCCTGTGTTTGTACATATTTGCAGGCAGGGTATGAACTGTTGTCTGTGGACGGCGAGAGTCTGCAGGGAGTGACACATCAGCATGCGGTGGACGTAATTCGCCGTGCATTTAGTAACAAGGCCAAAGACCTGATGGTTTTTGTGGTCAAGGTCCCGAAGGTCTCTACCACCCCCACGAGCCCCAGGGGACCTGCTGACTAACCTCTGTGTGCCTCACAGCCAGACTGCAGCTCGGGCATGAAGGACACCAAAATCTGCAACTCCTGTGGGAGTGAATAAACAACAGGATTCACTCCAGAAGAAGAAATATGGGACATGTAGATCTCTGGTCATAGTGGAGAGGAATGGATGCACAGAAGAGTTTGTCCTATGAAAGGCAGCGGCAGTGAGCAAACATGTTGAGGCAGGTTTTTAAGAAGAGATACAACAGCCTATTTATCAGAATAAAGACCGTTAGAAAATCACTTTGCTATGATGAAAAACAGAAATATAAGATACCGTTAAAAAGTGTTGCATCTGTACGACTTTTATAACATTCTCAGTGTTTGTAGCAAACATTTAACTAAACGAATACATTGCACATTAAAGTGGACAAAAAGTGTTTTTTTGATAAGATGATGTGGATCATGAACTCCTCCTTGGTCAAAATTGTGCCACTGTTCAACATGTGGCGACCCCTAAACACTGTGATTGTGGAGTCAGTGGTCTGCACTTTTCAGTTGGAGCATCTCAGTCCAGCAGCCCTGCCAGACGGAGATTACCCCAGCCTGAGATTTTTAGATTTATACTCAGATTAAACCTCTGTATTATGTCAAAACTGATAGTCTGGGTTTAGTGGATGTCTGGGGGGGATTATTACAAATTGCTGCTCAGTATTTTTGGTACTGTATTTTTCTGGCTGAAGTTCTTGGGCTCTGTTGCAATCTGCCACTTTAGAGGCTTAATTACACCACGCTGTGGACTGAGCTTACGCAGACATGTGGAGCAGTTGGAAAAACATGTCAACGAGAAATGCAGGACATGAAGGCCAGTGGCACAGTTTAAATCAAAGTGGGTTAGAGGAGATATGGGCAGCAAGGTAACTGGAATATAGTGTGCATCGTGCCTTACTTCTGCAGTGGGAGAAAACACTGATAAGTGTTATACAAACTTTGGTTTTAATACGTGCTAGAAAAGCTCAAAGTGAAATGTTTCAATTCAGACATGCAAATAAATGTACAGATGAAATTGAGTGTGCCTTTGAGTAGTATATTTGACTTGAATGCAATAAACGCTCAGTTGGTATGCTTGACTCACTGTTAATGTGCTTCAGGTAAAAACAGTTAAATCAGTCACTTTAAGGTGTGGCAAGTTGTTTTTTTTTAATTAAAAACAGTCATTTGTACAAGAAATGTACACATAAAAATATACATGGACAACTACATACTTTATGATTCACTGAAGACACAATGTAAGTAAACATTTAAAAAAAAAAAACGCACACAAAAGGATGAGAAAAATGCCACAAAAAAATAAATGTGTTACGTTGCTTTGGTCTAGTCACAGTGGCTACATTTGAAATAGATATTTTGTCTAAATAAAAGACAATGTCTCTGTTATACTATTTAGTGTTTTACATATTTACACAAACGCTTATGAGACAACGATGAGAACCGAGATATGAGGCAAAGACGGATTTTCCGGGATGCATGCGATACTGACTTTTCAGTGAGGGAGTTGGTCTGTCGCTCGTCTACCTGTGCTGCATCTGTGGTGAGTAACAGTCAACAAATTGAATATGGTTGGACAACTTGTTCCATTCAGAGTCGCTTTCCATGGCTTTAGGCTAACAATTTACACACATTGCCGACTTAATATTCTACAAAACCTCCCAAACCACAGTGAATGTGGTAATGTCATGCAAAATATAGACTGATCAAATTTACTGAAAGGGGTTTGACTGAAACTCCCAAGTTTCGGAAACGTAACACTTTCTCGGTTTGCATCAGCTCCGACCTCAACTTAGTGAAAAGTCCCTCAAAAATGACCCGTCTCATGCATTTATGAATGTATGACGTGCACAAAAGCCAACGATGAAGACACGAACCGCCGTGATATTATGATTATTATGATATGATACTGACGATCAAATGAACGATCAATCAAAATGGAGAGACAAACAGGTCAAAACTGAGCCCAAAGCTCCCGACAGTTTTATCAACCGCAAAGTTTGGTCATTACTGAACATTTGTGTCACACAGATTAGTATAATATAAACAGATTTTCATGCATTACAGTATTAGGTGCACTCTTTATATGCTGCCGTCTCCATTTGTAACTGATCCATCATTTGAAATATTATTATGTGATAGATATATATTTATATGAAGAAGTCTTTATACTTTGTATATTAAATCCACGCTTATACCAGTACTACAACAAAATATTTTCAGGTGCTATATATAAAAAAATATACAACATCTCCTCCATTATATAGATTTCCTTTTAACTATTGTTCCTTGATATAGACTCTTTGTAAAATAAAAGTTCTCAGCCTTCTTTTTTCTTTTCATAAAGACCCGCCATGCTCAGTGTTATACACAGTCCTGCATATGCTGTGAGAAAAGAGAGCAACCCACAGCTTCAAATGTTAACATGCTCCTGACCGGTTTATATTTAGGGTTTTTTAACGGTCAGCCTGCCTTGAGGACATTCAGTGCTGGAGCATCTGCAAATCCTCATCCCACCGCTATCTGAACAGGCTTCTCCTGAAATCTGATTTAACAAAGACATGCAGACATGCCAGTCTTGTATGTAGTCAGTGAAGAAGATTTTAGTCTAGAGGAGACTAGGAAGACTATTAGAGTGTTTTTTTGGCTTTGGGCTGCCAAAAGCTAAATAAAGAGCACTAATGGGAATGAAGGGGAACAAACTTTGAATAAGCATGCCTACAGTTCAAACACCGGCTTGAATCTCTCAGCGACGCCACAACCACATTGAAAGAATAAGCTCCATTTTTAGTTTAGTGACACTGACTACAGAGGTGCTTTTCACTGTTATAAAAATAGTTTAGTTGAGACAGAGATGGAAAGAGAGAGCAGACATAGAGACAATGGCAGAAAATGAAAGAGAATCAGCATCCAGGATCCTGGTGAAATCTCCCGTGCTACAGTCTGCTTTCTAAAATGTAAATGTTTATGTCAGCGCTTGCTGTACTGTCTAGATGAGTTGAAACATTGATCGAGTGCAACAGCAAGACTGTTGGTGGTCTAGAAAACACGAGCAGTGTTCAAATAAAGCATTTCCTTCCTCTGCGGTTTGGAAATTGACAGAATAAGATGTCCACATGTAAGCAAATGTCAAAACGGCTTTGTTTAAGTTTGGTGAGTTGCCTCACAAGAAAGACAGTTGTATCCCGAACAAAAGAGAGCGGGAAAGTTGTGCAAAATAATACCACGTTTCCCTTGGCGATCACATTGTTTCAATGCCGGTGACGACCATGTATACTGCATTTCTCTGGAGTGATAACAGTCACAATACATTCTTTTTCAAACACAACTTATCCTTTTGTGATTTGCAAAATGAAATGAACTGCTGATCCTCTGAACACCATAAAATACAAACGGCAGATGTTGTAAAGTTTGGTGTTATTTTCCCCTTTAGCAGTTACTCGGAGGACTGATGCGTTTGTTGTTTGTGTCATCAATTAGCACAGTTTGGACGGCTGATGAGATCATCGTGTTGATGGGACTGATGTCATGATGCACTATTACTTGCATGTTGGTGGCCAGGTGTTTAACCCTGTGCACGTGTGACTGCACTTTGACCAGACTGCTTTGCACATAGTAACTTTTTTTTTGCTTTAAGTCCCAGTTCATTTTCGATACCCTGATTTAAACGTGGTCTGAGAAATAAAACTTTTTTTCACTGCTTTTGCTCCCAAGGAAGGAAAGAGGTCTCTGTGCTGGCTTTGTAGTGGAGTAAAACCCATTGAAAAAAATGGGAAGGATGCCTTGTAAGGATTTTTAGGAGTACATGTCTGTTTGCAGAAAGTAAGAATGCACCATTGGGAGATCTCCCTTTTTGACAAGTGGTGAGTGCTTGCTCAGTGGTCCAGGTCAAGCCATCTTAAAGATAGTGCAGTGTTTGGCCTGGCGTTCACCGTTTGGTTTACAGAGTTTGTAGTGAGTTGTGTTTCCATGTTTTTGTGCACATATTACTGTAAGTGTGTGAGTGTGTTTTTTTTAGATTTCAGTGGCGGTAATTTCCTCAAAGTGGATGTCGTTGCTGCCACTGTGGACCTCATAGTCCTCCGTGTCCCTGTTCTCCAGCTCCAGACTCAGCTCCCTCATCACTCGCTCAAGATCCCGGTTTCGACGGTACATCTGGATGTAGTTCTGCTGCAGCTGTTTCTGATAGCGGATAACCTAGATGGAGGTAAGTACAGTAAGTAAGTGAGAAGGTAGGGAGTCTCGGCGAGCTAATAAGCTTTAAAATCTGTGCAATAGCCCTGTCTACCATGAAATGTACGACAGTGAGTGGAAATTATAAAGATTAAAAGTCAATCAAGAAGTTAGCCAAAAAAAGTATTTTTACCTTTTCCTTCTCCTCCTGCCACACCCTCCTCTCGTCCTCAAACCGTGAAAGATGCTCCTCACTAGTCCTCCTTTCATACATGAGTTCAGCCTTCAGCCTGTCCACCTGAGAAAAGGAGATAGAAGAAATATGAGAAACGGCACTCAAACTGAAACAGCATAAAAATACTCCATTGCAAGTAAAAGTCATGCATTTAAAGGACAAAAGTGTTATCAGCAAAATGTACTTTTGAGTTTCAAATTAAAAGTCATTGGTCATTATGCAGACAAATGAGTCCATGTCCATGAGATTATCATATTATTATGTATTACATTACTCAATTGTAAATATAGATGCATTAACATGAGGTCATTAACAGTCCAGGTGGAACAACTTTAAGTCCTTTAAATACGTTACGTAAAAAGTACCTCAAAACTACTTACGGCTGGAAATGGTGCAGAAAAAGAATGTGTACCTGTTGTCTGAGTCCCAACACTGTCTCTGCGTTCTGCCTCTGTGCCTTGGCTTCATCACTCTCTCCTCCCCAGACCAGATGAGTCTCCTCTGCATCGCGGTACACACAGGGACTGGGACCCCCTCTACCTCCCACAGCTCTACCCTGCTGGAGGGAGAGGCTCATGCACTGCCCCTTCAAGGTTGCATTTCCGGGTATAGAGAGTCCACTGTGATTGGACAGAGCGTCACGGAGGCGGGCTGAATCCTCTTCCACACGGCCCAGTTTCTCCCGGAGCAGCTCAGCTTCACTCTTGCGCCTCTGGAGTTCGTTCTCGCAGACCTCCAGCTCCAGAGATCTTGTCCGCAGGGCCGCTTGGGCCTCCTGGGATCGAGCCTGGCTGGCTTGCAGTTCAGAACGGGCTTCTCTCAGCTGGGCCTTTAGCACCACAATGTCTCCGGCCTTCTGGCTGAGCTCGGACTGGATTTCCTTTAGCTGTTGCTTAAGGAGGGAGATTTCTCCTGACTTCTGACACACCTGAAGGGACAAGAGAAGAAGAAGAAGAAGAAGAAGAAGAACAAGAAGAAGAAGAGAGAGAGAGAGAGAGGTGGAAACACTGAAAATACAAAGCAAACTTATTTTTGATTTTGGACGCACATTGTTTTAAGCTTATAAGGTTTATTTAAAACTAGATATGACTTCTGACTTATCACCTTTCTTTTGGTGGCATTTTATGCTTTTATTAGTGAGTCAACAGTAGAGATGGAGGTGAGGAAAAACATGTTCCTGCCTCTCACTCACCTCCCACTTTGTCTCCTCCAGACGTGGTCCCAGCTGGGTCTGCTCCCTCTGGATGGTGGCACACCTCTTTTCCAGCGTCTCTCTGTCCTGCAGCAGAGAGGAGAAATCCTCCTGCAGCTTCTTTTTCTCTTGCTGTAGTTGAAATACCTGACAACACATAGATCACACAAGATCCATATTTTACAACTGGCTTGCAAACGAAATGGATATGTCGATCTAGAATAAGACATGCACCCTAGATAGAATCTCCAGACTCACAACTAAATTATGAGATTAGCAAAGCAATAATTTGAACATAAATGTGTCCACAAAACAGATTTGCAACTTAGTAGAGGTTCATTTTAAAATTATATGACAGGACATCAACTCTTTCACAAAGTCAAAGTAAGCTACTGCATTTCTTGATTAGAAATGATGTCAGGCAATCTTTATCTACCAAATAGGTCAGCCAATGTTTGTGAATGTTTTGATAGGTTTTTAAATATTGATCATACCTGTAGCTGTAGCACCTGCTGTGCCCTCTGGGCCTTCTGAGAAGCCTGCTTCATCTTTGTTGCACAGCTCTGTCTCAGCTCCTCCATCTCACTTTCACAGCGACGCTGCTTCTCCTCATACACCTTTCAGAGCAAAGGACATGGGTGAGAGGTCAGAGGTTAGTGTTTCATCTGTACTGACATCACATCAAGTTATTTATTTGGTGTTTTAAAGGAAGGTTTGGTCAGTGTGGTGAGGTGAGTGTCGTTATGTCTGACCTGGCAGATGGCAGCTTCATTCTCATCCAGATTTTCCCGGAGCTGCTGGAGCTCCAGGTCTCTTTCCCTCAGCTTCTCCTCCAGCTCCCTCACCACCACCTCGTAGCCCTCCATGGGTGGTGGTGAATGGCCGCAGGACCCGCTATCTGACAGCGGCTGCCCGCGCCCACTTAGCGACCCAGATCCTGTGCTCTTGCTGGATGAGGAACGTCCACTGTCTGAGTTAGTGTGGCCATGGCTCCCACTTCCACCACAAGTGTTTCGGCCAAGGCCTGCCACTGGCTCCAGCTGGCCCCCGGAGCCAGACCCGGCGCTGGAGCCCTCACTGGGGGCCAGACTGTAGCCTGTGCTGCTGTGAGTAGGGAGGCTTGAGAGGGAGTTCCTCCCTGAGTCTGACATGGAGCAAGACTGGCTGCTCCGAGCATTGCGGCCTCCACTGTAGGAGCTACACTTGCCTTCAGAGCTGGAACTGCTGCTCATTCCAATGCCTGTCGTGGCGCTGGCGCTGTTGGATCCTCTGAGGGGCAGCAGGGGGTTGAGGCTGGCCTGGCTCTCTGACAGAGTACTGCCCCCTGGCCGGGGTGACAAGTACTGCACTGAGTGGCGATTCTTGGGAATGACAGGTTTGAACGCCGTAGGACGGATCAGCACTTTCTCCATATTCTAAAGTACAAAATTACATTAAAAAGCTGCATCAGTGTGTGATAAAAACTAAGCTGTGCTAATTAGCAATGGATGAATAAAACTCATTAGAGAAGGGTGAGTGATATGCTGGCAGGTCACCCCTCAAGGCTCTGATTAGTTTAATTTGGTTTAATTGATATTCATGGGCTTCATTAAGCAATTTTCTTAATGATTTTCCTAACATCTAAGATAGAGAGACGAGAAAGTGAAGGTGAAAGGGGACAGAGAAAATCTGTTTAGAGGGCAGAGAAACAAAGAGGATGGACAAGAGTGGAGGAAGAGAAGAAAAGGCAAAGACAGAAGGGGTGAAAGCTCCTCACATGTTCTGTTCTCAAGGTTCACTAAACACGTCACTGAACGTAATATTGACATTGATCATGGTGTTTCTGCAAGGTGAGTAGCTGTCAAATGATCCATCTGAGCCTGTCAGGCCAGTGGTTAAGCTTCCCTCTGGATCAATGGAAACAAATAGCCAATTAGACAGCTGAGGCAATCTGCTGTAACATGCCGGCACTCATGCTCATAAGTACAGTGTACATTCCAAAGAAAGCAGAGAAAAAAGACCTCTTCTATGATATATCTAAGTGCTGAAAGAAGGCAACTGGACTTGTTTGAGTTTCTTCATCAGTTCTGACTGACTGGTGGGGAGTACAGGCTTTTAACCTGGTTAACCAGGAGCTGTGGTTTGAAAGCTCCATGAAATGCTTGTAACTTTTTTTCACAGTCAAGAATAATTTTTTATGCACTACCATTAACCCATTTGGCATTTCTTCACTGCAATTTCCTGATGCGGACAGTAATATTGGACATGCTGATGTATTGGTCGGGCTCTTGAACTTATTAGTGTGTAAATGCAGCAAAATCTTCTATAGCCCAACTGATACTAATATCAATATCTAGTAAAAAGATATATCGACTGAGAGTAGTTTTTAAATAAAAACATGAACACATAAAATTTTAATGTTGACCAAGAAAAATCAACCTGTCAGTGCTCTCTGGTGGACAAATTATGAAAGGGAGAAACCATTTCTCACTTGCCTCAAACATTAATTTGTATTTCTGTGCTGCTGGTTCTTATTATTTATTGGCCAACATAAACACTGATACTGATAAATTTGCAATTAACTAAATATATCAGCCTGGTCCATTTATCGGTCTAGCTCTACAATCTACTGCTCTTACCTTTTCTAACTGTCCGGATACTGGGATGAGTTTGGGAGGAGGCCCTCCAATGTTTCCGTTTAGAGTCCTGTTGTCCCTTTGGTCCTCTGAATCACTGCAGGGGCTTGTAGGAGCCAGCACCACGTTGTCGTTCCAGTCTCCAACCACCACCTCACCACTGGCATGCCCAAAATTTCCATTAGTGCCACCACCTAGTGCTCCAGCAACTGTTCCACCGCTTGCTCCAGCAGAGTTACCAGGCCGGGGCTGCTTCTTGGTGGGCAATGGTGGAGGCACAACCTGGGCTTGGGGATACGTTTGGTTGCTGATAACCAGCAGCTGCTCCAAGGAGCTCCCGCTGCGGAGGGTATTATCCTGGAGCCGGAAGCAGCTGGTAGCTGGCGTGGAGCGGCGTGACCTGGTGGTGAATTCGCTGGCAGCCCGGCAGTGTCTCTCCTGGTACGTCCGGCCCGATATGAGACTGCTGACAGAACCCATGGCTGTCCCAGAGCTGCAGGGCCCACAGGGGCAAGGACCTGAGGGGGAGTGGGATGATAGTGGCCGGCACTGCTGGACGTCAAGACCTGGATTGGGGTGGTCAGTCACGGTCACAGGTAGTGCCTGAACCAGAGCCATGGCACCCCGATGGCGTCAGACACACCACACACTCTGATGAGAGAGGAAAAATGGGGATTTTTAGGGAACATTTTTAATTCATACATGCAACTATTGACCATTACATACGCTCTGTTAAAAATAATTCCTTTTATCTTTCCCCTTAGGATATTAGTTTTTTCACTGTTAGTAATTTTAAACAAATACACACACACACACATAGAAACATACACAGATGCAATAGATGTAGAGATGTAGAGATGTCAGAGCAATGGGTCTGCCACATTGCACAGCGCCCTAGTAGTTTGGGGTTAGGTGCCTTGTTCAAGGGCACCTCTCCAGCTCCCACTTCACACTCGGACACCGGTCCCAAAGCCAAGCCCCATATGGACTGTTACTGCCATCACAGTTAGAGTTTCTTTAAATGATGCCACAACCAAGTTTATGGCTCCTTAATGTCGCTAAAAATTTAATACAGTTCTACCAAATAATCTATTCTGCCTTTACAGCCAGATTGTCAGAAATTGGCACAGGAATCACAACATACACAATACAGCTTAGCACTAGGACCCAGCAAAGACTGCTGCTCAGAGCTGCACTGTGGGGAAACCAATGAAATTCTACTACAGTAATGTGGATCATAGCTGCACAGCCACACATAAAGAGATAATATTATGAAAACCTACAAGCAAACATGTTTAAAATATTCCGCCAGAGTGTAGCAACAGTGTTTAATTTAAGACACAAGAAATATTACTGACCAGCAGTATACTCCGTGAAGTTTATCAATTGAATTTACTATTGAAACGTATTTCTTCGTTATTTTTTCCACATATTTCCAGAAGGGGATACAGGTACGCAGGACAGTGAGGAAAAAAAGGTAACTTCAAAAATTGTCATCTTACTAAATTAAAATGAGCTGTGATTCCAGTGCGCAGGTAAATGTAGTATGCTAACACACTAAACCAAGATGGTAAACATGGTAAATTACACATGTTAAATATCAGCATGTTGGCATGCTAACATTGGCATTTAGCTCAAAGCACCACTGTGCCTAACTACTAACCTGTCTAAGAAGTGAATGTTAATAATATATTTTACTGACAAGTATGAGCAGTAATAATATCAATAATAATAATGTTGATTTCAAATGTTTTATCTTGATTTTCCTTGCAAGTTCAGCAGAAGAGAAAGAGAAACTCCAGACTTTTTGACTGGTGAAAGGAGGAAAATCAAAGGTGTTACTAAGAACACTAATGATGGCTCTGTTCCATTTAGCTTTCCCATTAAGCCATCACAGTGTGACAGTGAGCAAGGATGCAGAATACTGGTACACTGAAGAAACTGAAGCACACAAATGGAATTCAGCCATCATTAACTTTGTTATTTATACCTGTACTTTCCATACTGTGTATATGGCTGATAATGTTATCTTTGGCCTTAAAATGTTAAAATTATTAAATAATCTTTAATATTTGCAATAATAAATGTGACAGATTAAGTTTAGATACAAACTTACTACAATTAAAAACACTCTTTGCAACAATTAATCCAAATTATGTATAGATTTGAGGCCTGTTGCTACTTGCAAAACTCGCATCAGCCACTTTACATCTGTTTGACACATTTCTCATGGGGGTTCAGGAAAGGCTCATGCCTCATTAAATAAACTCTGCTTCTCTGGTGACGCCACTAATTGTCAATGTCATTAACGAGACAGGAAGGGGGAAAAAAAGAGGATGGATTTAGTAAAGACTGCGGATGAAACAGACAGAGGGAGACGGGATGAGTCACGGTCATCACCATCTGCAGCTGTTCTGTGATTTTCCTGAATGTCCCTGTCTGAACCTGGTGAGCAGTCATCGCTCATTGTTTCATGATCACAATGCTCATGTGTCTATCAAAATAAAAAAACCTTTGAAGAAATGAATAATAGCCTCACTTGGTCACTTTGCTATTTTTAGGATGTGATACATGGATACATATTATTAACAAACTAAGTGGCAGCAGATTAAGTCTTCCATTTGCAGATAGTATTATCAGTGTTAGTTGCCTGCGGGGACAAAGAGGGGACACATATCCTCAGCCTGTTGTGCCAAGCCCAAATCCGTCTGGTCAAGTGGAATAATCCACGCCAGCTATGGCTGCACACAGTCTGCCAGGACTGACATAAACATACAGACTGACACTCATACATGCACAGCCACATGCATGAACATCCACACACTCACAAAAAAATGGATGCATCAGAAGCAAATCATTTCTGAATTAAAAAAAACAAAACGTCTGATGATATTAAAATTTGGAAATAATGCCAATAAAGACAGTGGAGTGATGAGAGATACCAGATTCCTCTGAAATGCTGCAAACTCTTTCACATTCACAACCAAACAAAAACAATAAAGTACAGCACACTATTACAAAACAGCTTCTGTTCGGGCAGCCTAGGGGCCTCAGCATATTCAGTATGCTCCAAATGAAGTGGTTGTCAGACTGCAGAGAGGATCTAAAACACCCCCTGCGGTATGCTTAAATCAAACTAGTTTTTTGGCACTTGTAGTGCCAAAAGTGTTTACACGTGTTCCAAATGGTCACACAATATGGTGGACAAATCGTACAAATAAGCAGGATTTGAACTTCACCATCATGAATGTCTTTGAGGAGTCATTACCTATGAGCTTGGTTGTCGGATTTGTCTGTCTGGGAAAGTTAAAAAAAAATAAAATTGTCAGACTAAAAGCTTCAGTATGCTTCAAACAACACTCTGCTTTTACTGCGTGAAGTAGACGTGCTTTACAGATTCTCAGTTTTGTACAGTTTGTCAGCTGCAGCCCCCCAATTCCGACCTCGGAAAAGTTGTGGGAGGAAGGGTCTTCAGACGCAATAATCTAAGAAACACTTTGTTTGAAGCATACAGATCCTATATGTAACTTTCAATAACAGACAATCGATGAGTATGCCTGCATTTGAACTTCAATGCAAGACAACACCATGAATACCTTCGAGGAGAGACTGTCTGAAATTCCCCATTATCCCCATTTACCTTTGACTGTGGCCAGGTATGAATGCGTTTGCGTTTAGACTTGGTTGAACAACATGCATACAGAACCCTTAAAATATATAAGAGAAATATAAAAGAAGTAGCAGAGTGTGGATAATGTGATAATTGTGATAATCTCTAGTTATTTTAGGTGATATCATCCTCATGGGAATTGTGGAAAAAAACGTTTGGGGTTGTTCTAATTATTCATTAATAATCAGTCAGCTGTGTGGTTCAATTTTGGCCATGTTGACTCCATATTGACTAAACTGTGAGCATGTCTGTGAGTGTGCGACAGGGAGCGAGGGGGAGTTAAAGAGAGGAGACAAACTTCATGGGTACATATGAGTCAGGGAGATAAAGATATGTGCGGTATGTGATCATTTCTCATGCCAAAATAATCACGCCTCACAACCTCCTTTCACCTTTTATCCAGCCATTCCCACCTCTCCTTCACTACCAGCCCTCTCAGGCAGGGATAATAGAATTAACAACCCTCTGAGACCGTCAACTGTGACCCCCCCACCACCAGCCCTAACCCTGTGACCCCCTGATGAGTCGAGGGGAGCAGGTCTGATTCTCTCCTCCCACCCCTGTGACCTCCAAGGGTCTTGTTTTGTTCTGGCTACTCGGGCAGCAAATCCCAAAAGCTAATTTCCCCCTCTGATGTTGCTCAGTGGTTGTTTCTTGAAGTTATTGAAGCCCTCCTCTCCTCTCCTCCCCTTCTCGGCTGCATTCCTCTAACAAAGCGAAAATACTTTTACCATTGCTCCATCTGCCCTTGCTGCTTCCTGCACCTTCATCATTACATGCATCCACCTCTGCTGTCAGCAGCACAAGACAGGCAGAGAAAAAAACACTCATTACTAAAAATAGAGAACATCTCAAGTGCCTCAAATCATTCTGATAGTCTTTCATGAGGTGTTACTCTTAGCCAGGCATTTGATTCGACGTTCAAAAATAAACTCCGATTGCAGCCAGCTATTTTGGGGTCAACCTGAGGCCACTCTAAACCACATCCTGAAACTATTAAATGATGCTGAATGGCTTAAAAGCAGCCCTTACTGCTCCTGACAAGAACTGTAAGTGCACCAAACGCTCATGAGAGTTTAACCTCCATGCCACCCACTAGCTCCGGATGAGTAAGAGCAGGACTGACAGAAGAAAGAGGTTGCCAGGTAGCTCTCTAACAAGATCCAGAAGTGGGGTCTGTGACGGGGAAATAATCCCGTTATGATAAGTCTGTTAATAACGCCAGTCTTACTCAGGAGAGGAAACCCATTATTCTGCAGCAGCAGATCACTCTTTGCAATCACACGCAACCTCCGAGCTTTTCCAGGGACTCTGCTGGGCTCAGGACAAAGTTTGAAAAGCTAAAATAAGGCAGAAGAAAAAGAAGTGGTTTCAGAAGCGAGAGCACAAAGGCAGGCAGCGTGGGGGTGATGGTCTGGGGGTTTAGGGGAATTCCAATACCAGGTATTCCAAAGAGAGGCTCCAAAGAGGCCTGAGCTTGTGGGAACACTGGGCATCTCTAATCCTGTTTGGTCATTATTTTGCCAGCAACAAGATACCAAGGTCTGAGCACCTTAAGATCTCTGAGCAGGAAAATCAAATGTGAAGGCAGACATCATTTCCTATCTAAACCATCTCCTCTACTGCTCAGCGCCAAACAACATTTCTTGTGTCATTTTTCTATTCTCTCTTTTATCATCTTCATTCCACATGTCTGCCTCTTTCAGATGTTTTTATGATAAGGGACACACACACAAAAAACAACAGAAAGGTTTAGGGATGCACAATGATATCGGCACGACATCGGTATTGGCCAATAAAAGCTTAAAAAGTTAATTATCGGCATTTGCAGATATAAAAATATTCTGCTGATGTGCCTGAGGTGACGTGTTAATTATGCGCACGTGACGACGCTAAGTGTTTATTATGAGCGCCAGCGACAAGCTTCAACATGTTCAGTGGGACTTTGAGCAGCCGGTTGTTTCTGTAGCTACAGGTCTGTTTCTCGCTATACGTCTGTACGTTCACAAAGTAAAGTACATCGGATCTGAACAGAATCTGATGTGACTCATTGTGTTTATTCCTCGAGAAGCTCCGCTCTGCCCCCGCCCCTCTGTCCAAAAGCTCCCTGGAGCTCAGCAGCTGTCTGCGGGCGAGCGGTGGCTCTGTCACCCCGCTCT
>JBBPCS010000573.1:10510045-10522985 GCA_037974645.1 Hollardia meadi | reverse complement strand
CTCTCTCTCTCTCTCTCTCTCTCTCTCTCTCTCTCTCTCTCTCTCTCTCTCTCTCTCTCTCTCTCTCTCTGTCCCCTGCCAACAGAAAGCTCTGTGCCAGCAGTTCAGGAAGGAGGTTCATATCCGTAATCTTCCATCGCTCTTTAAAAAGCCGAAGTCAGACAAGGATGTGCTAAGCAGTGAAGCATTGGGCCTGGCGGCTATCTTCTCCCCGGAGACTAACGCCCTTTAGAAAGACGTTGGTTCTAATGGACTTCATACTGAAGACAAAAATTATGTGTACAAACCAGGGTTTCCCCTCACCATCCTCCAGCTGGGGCAGTGCGGTGCTACCTAACATAACTGTCAACACTCTTGTTTGTCAATCTTTTATTTTGACCCTCACAGCACACTCACACTAATAAGTAATACCTTTCCACTCGTCATTTCTACAAGTATCACACAGTAGATCCCTTTTTAAATCCCATTGCACACTTCTCAGTGCCAATGAAGGAAGTATATGAGCTATGTAATTTTGTAGGAAACATTTCAGATTAAATAATGGTCTGTTTGTAAAGAGACTACTAAAATTAACTTAAAATAGGACGATTCAGTCACTTTACTTTCTCCTTTGGGGCAATATTGTCCAGCATCATGCACACTACATATGTCGTAGCTCTTTAGCACTAGGGAGTCAAACTGGGAGCCCTGCTGTGGTTTGATATTTAGCGTAGAAATTGACATCTAATTGATGTCCCAACAAGCAAAACAAGTAGAGCCAATAGCGGCAGGAGTAGCTCGTTAGGAAGGAGTGTGTGTTTGTGTGTGGAGAGGTGGAGACTTTCTGTACCTCAAAAATATTTTTCTTAATTTCAGAAGTCAGTGTTGGCAGATATGTTGTGTGACCATGGTGCTGTTATATCCTGGGTCAAAAAGAAAGGAAGAAAAATCTAAGACAAATCATGGTTCACATTTCTCTTTGACTGGACAAGCTTGAATACAGTTTCTGATTCTGAATGATGTGCTAATGTTAGCTCAGGTGCCTCGTTCCCTACGATGACGTGAAGATACTTTATGGAAAAATACCCGAAGAAGAAAAAGCGTCTGCATTGTGTTTTATGAATGGTTATTGTAGATTTAATTATGAACAACAGTATTTTTGCTAATAGTACAAAGTAGTTGGTTTAGGCAATGATGGTCTGCATTTTGCCGGTTCTTCATTTTAGCATGACTTACATGGCCCAAGTATTATTTTTAATTGCTTATTTAGCACATATCATACTACAAATCAGGCAGCCACATTTTGTGCCAAAACATGCACCGTTACTTGTTTGACAAATGTGACCTGATGATATATAATGAGCAAAACCTAATAACATTCAAACAGATTATTTAAGGGTGGATGCAACAAATAATGTGTAGCTTAATCCAAGTCTTTCTGATGTTTTGTAGCTGTTCAGTTGGGTTTTTTTCGTTTGTTTTTGTACATGTGTTTGTACTGTTATTCCCAGCCATGAGAAAAAGACAAACCAGCACTACATTCCTTCATTGTCAAAGGGATTATTTTTAAGAATAATTTGTTGGATGTATTTTGCTCTTATGGAGCGGTCATGGTAGAGAGTGATTTGTATTTTTTTTTAAAAACTGTGTTGTGTAGATTCAGACCAAAATAAACGCTTTTGGCTTGGAGTGAGCCCTTTTTAAATGCATTTCGATGGGTCGTTTAATTGCATTTTTAGATGCCGTTTTACTGGAACAGGTCAAGATCATACTTGCCCAGGAATTGGAACATTTATGAAACTTGATTCTTCCAATGAATTCATCTCCCTGTCTTTGTGATGATTGTTTGCTCATGTGGCCATTTTTTAAATTGTTCCAACACTAAAATGTTCTGTACAAAGGAGGGAAAAAAGGCTTTTTAATAGTGTAGTGTGGTTTATATTTTGTTTTTAAATAAAAAAAAATCTTAATTCAAATTTGTCTAATCTTTGTTTTTATAATGGAGTGAAAAGTACAATTAAAATTAAAGTAATTTGTTAATTGCTTCATATGGACAAATTGGTACATATTGTTTTATTTTGCATAAGCAAAAATTTTGCAAAATGATGGCTTGGGAATATAGTTAAATACATTTTGTTTAAATAAAAAAATAAAAAAATATATAATGTGGTAAATATAATTAATATTAAATTAATTATACCTTCAGAGAGGCACAAGCCTCTGTTTTGTTCCTGTATTCCTGTAACCCTTTTATAGTCTGGAACTTAATGCATATTATGACAGTGAAAGTGAACCCTAACACTGACATGTTTACTGTCGAGACTGATTTCACAGTTTTCAAATATCTGCTCCTAATTAAAAATGTGAATAAATATATTGAAAATTTGTAGACCTGTCCAGCTCATGAATTAAATACTGTAGCCTATTTCATATAATTTAAACTGCAACCTACACACCGGTATTTCAGACATCAGCCTCTCACTTCTCTATTGCAGAAATACTTTCTTCACGTCCCTTGTTCTCTTCATTTTCTGGGGATACACTCCTCTGCCAATTATTTCTGCATTTCGTAGCCTATTTTGTTAGTGAGAAACCAATAAATATATTTCTAAAAAGTTAATATATTTCAATGAATTTGGAAAGTTTGAGTTTTTTGTTGCATTTCTGTATCAAATTGCCCTATTCTGCTTTTATACTTATTTAGTACCTGTCATAGATGATGATGAATCATAACGTTTCCAAAACCTTAATTTATTAATCTGTATCTTTTGGGGTTACATCATGAAGGAATACTAAATTAGTGAACAAGGGAGTGAGGAAAAATATTGATAAAAACTAGTTTTGCTAAAAATCAGTTCAGACTCCGACTCGGTAGGGGGCGGTAATGCACCATTCGCTGTTGGCCAACTCCCATAAAATATTGTAATGAGCCAAAGATTCTGTAAGAGGCGCAATCACTGCAGAAGAAGAACCTACGGTGTCCCGTTTGAATCATGGTTGCTTATCCTGGCTGCCGATGGTATGTTATGTGTTTTATTACCATAAAATATGTTTGGAATTAATGAATGTAGCCTTAATACTCATGGTCAGCAGGCAGTAATTTGTGCCTCGAAGTGTACAACGTCACACAACCTTCTCAAAATGCCAGTAAGAAAACACCGGTAACTACGTTAGTTGTATGTTAGCAAGCAGGAGCCCCATGCTAGTAATTACTGGATGAAGAGGTACAGAGGTGTCATTTGGTACTGCAATTCTTTGTACCTTTATACTTACATTTACTCAAGAACTTTTGCTACTTAAGTAACATTTTTCAGGTACTTCTATTGAGTTTAATTTATACTAATACTTCATTTCAGAGACAAATATTGTAGCGTTGCTTTGTCTTCAACTAAAAGTTAGTTACTTCACTCAGATTAAGATTTTTGCATACAGAACCTGTAGTAAGTTTATAAAATATGAATTGTCGTAGATGAAACTACCCAAAATATATAAAGTTCTAAATAGCAGCTTCTCCAGGTATACCATAAAATTCTGTTTACATGTTGCATCAATAATAATGATCTAATAATATAACACTGACAGGATTCTAATACTTTTACGTTTGATGGCTTCAATAATACACTTGATAACACCTATACAATTTTGCTGAGGTCAAATTTTACAAGACCTTATTTTATTATTATTATTATTATTGAGTTGTTGTTTTTTAATGTGTGTGGTATTGTTACTTTTACTTATGTAAATGATCTAAACAATTTTTCCACCACTGCATTTATATGATAAACAGTCATTATTGTTAAGAATCCTGACAATATCCTTAAATTTAGTTGTGTTCTATAAAAACATTTGTCCACAAATATCACATTCATATTCTTGCGTCTGCTTGCTTCTTTTTTTTTTTTTTTAATGGCTGCACCGTTACATCAAATGGAATTTGTTAACCTGATATACTGTACTTTAGTGTGTACCAAGTTATGTTTGCCTGTGACTCTGAATGACGTGCTTGGTATCTATCTGAAAACTTTACTTACTACAAATATTTTACATTTTAAAAGCTTATTCAAATCTGAGCTGCACAACGTGTTTGTAGTGGTTGGTTCCGCAGGTTAGAAGATGTTAAATGATGGATTAAGATATTTCAAGTCTGGCTTAAAACAGTATTTATATGCCAATATGTACATTGAAAGAGTTATTAGCTGCTGTAAGCTGAAATGATTGGTCCATTAATTGATTAGTTGCTCCACAGAAAATTATTCTGCAACTATTTTGATAAAGTAATCATTTAAGTCATTTATCAAGCAAAGTGCCAAGCATTTTTATTTTCTTCTGCGACGTGAACTAAGTACCTTTTGGATTTGGACCGTTAGTCAAACAAAACAAGAAAATGTAATACCTTGGGCTGTGGGTAATAAAGGGAATCTTTAAAAATGTATTTTAACTAGTCACCAGTGAGTTAAAAAAAATAATTTCTAGATTAATCAGTAATGAATATTATCATTAGCTGAGGCCCTGTAATTATTCCTCCTGTTCATGCTTGTTTTGACAAGATCCTTATCTAGTGCACAGAACAAAACAAAAACCCTGCACCCACCTTCAGCTGTCTCCCACCCACGCTACACAGTGTCTCAGGATTATGGAGAACACAGGAATGTTTTTTTGTATTTTATGTTTTTACAGCATCTCTAAATTCAAATCCAACAAAAAAACGCTAATTTCTTACCCCCCCCCCCCCCCCCCTCCATGTCTTCTAGGGTCCATTGCCCATCCAGCAGCATCCTGCTCATCCTTTGGCCATCACTGCTCCCTGACCGCAAGATGCTCTAATCAGCGTGACTCCGCAAACTTGAGCTCAAGACATATTCCTCAACATTTATCTGCAACAAACGCACAACCAACATTATATTATGATTATATTTACAACCATGCCGTGCCTGAAATGTAAACTTCTGGCAAGAATTGACTTTCTTGATCGTACACACAATAATTGGCAATTCATAAGCCAAATAAGTATTTTAATTCAGTGACACAAGGTACAAAGTTAATTTATTTATCATTCAACACTGGGTTGTACCTCGGAATGCAAAGTGTAGTCTCCATATGCTACTGCAAAAACAACAAATTATATAAATGGATGAATAGAAAATGCTGGACAATGAGTAAATCTTAGTAGTTAGTATTTTTTAATGTGCATCCAGAATGAAAGGTAATTAATTTGTGAAGCAACTAAATTTATTGTTAACCTTTGTCAAAAATGACTGGAAGGCACATAAATTCACTGCTTAGGAGGAAAAATAAAGCTTATAAATTGCAAAAAATAAATTCACTGCCAATGAAATGTATTCACCACTCTCAGAATTAGGCATATGATTTTAACCACAATAAATTAGCATTAGTATTTTTTCTTTATTCTGAATATATAGTACAGTCTGCCCTGGCAGCAGGTGCAGGCTTGAGTGGATATGAATGGATCTGTGGTTTCCATGTGTGTTTTTGCAAAACTGCAAGTTCTATCAATTTGTTTGGGGAGTCAACCACTTGCAAGTCCTGCTACACATTTTTTTTTAGACTTTTACATTTGTTTCTGTTTATGTGCAGTGATTTGCTTACACCAAATAGGCTAATACATTTAGTTTGCTGTGCTTTAAAGTTGCAGCACACATACAGTAAGTGCCCTGGAAGAGTTTCAAATGTTAGTCAGAGTATTCCGTTGACTTCATTTTTTTTGTGTTGATCAGTGTGGACACATATTTGACTGTGTTAACATTTCACAAGTGTTGCAGATGTTTTTTTCTTTGATTACTTGAATAATTATAGGAATTATGAGCAGACCTTTGTTTCTATGAAATTTATGCCTGTGTGGAACTGACAAAAATCAAGGAGCGGGAAGTTTAATGTATTACAATAATGCTGTTTTACTTACCTGTGTTTGATGTTTTATCATGTATGATCATTGTTCATGTAGCCTGAGAAATGCCACTTTAGACCGAAACGCTGCATTTCTCTGAATAAATCAATATTAACTGGTATTCTCGTACTCGTATATTTTATTTTATTTTTCAGTCTATTCACAAACATTAGCCTGGTTTTCCACCAGCAGCAGCACCACATGTTTCTGGTCGAATTCAGTCTGGAAATACAGATTTGGATCAGCAGATGGGGAAACAGGTGTGCGTTTCTAGCAAGTTTGTAACACGGCTTTGAACCTCGGCGACCACCGGGACCCTCATTAGCGACTTCAAAACAACTCGTTTAGGATGTTTGTCGCAGATTGTGCGTGTTTGTTTCTGCGCTTTGTAACCGGCGAACAAGTGACGAGCAGCCGCACGACGTCCCAGCGAACAGCGCCGAGGTTTAGACGGCGACACGGTTTGCTGTGGTTGAATCCAACAGAGCCAACGCTGAAGGGCAATTTACCTACAAATATTGGAACATAACATCGGCAGAAATTCAGGTAAAACTTACTTGTGTTGTCATGGTCAACGCTATTCTAAACCATAGTAAACGGATGCCTATAATGAGTACTGCTTGGCCTATTTACTTTCATGCTTTAGTATGTAAGACTGACGGTGAACCATGTGGTTGCGACTCTGTACACAAGGCGAATTCAAGATTTTAGTTGGTGCTTAACACAGGAAAAAAAAAAGGCATCCATGCAGCGAAAAGCGTGGCGTAACTGTGCACCTTACTTTTCTGCCCCCACTTTGTCACATTTATGTGGAAACCGTGAAGGGTGCACTTGTTATCTTTTTATTTCAGGGACTTAAAGAAAAGAAACGGTTAATCACCAAGCGGTGTTTAAGTGTGCGAATTTCAAAAATGGTGCTTATTAATATTGTCCACTCTGTGTTTATAAAGCAGTGATTTCATTGGCTCCCAGATATGCCACTTGTTCTAACACTGGGTTGAATAAGTTCAGTGACCTACACTCGCTCTGCATTGTAGGGAGAAAAATGGCATAATTATTCCAGTGAGTGACCGGGGCAGCTTTACTGTGCCTCATCTCCCAGTGTGTGTCCTGGCAGCTGTAAGGCTCTGGTTGCGTGTCAAGCTTGGTCAGACACATGGCTGCTAAACGGAGACTAGGTTACACCTCTCCACACTACAATCTGCAAAGGGCTCTGTATGGAGGATTACAGGAATTTTCAGATTACTGCTCAGCAAGACTGAACTGTCTGCTGCTCTGACCCCCTTTTTTTGCAGGGGGAAACAGACAGTTCACTATTAATGTGCAGATAAACACACTTAAAATATATATATATATATATATATATATATATATGACATTTGATCTATTACTGTTTTTAAGAGCTTGCCCTCTTTCAACCACATTTTTGCATCACTTTTCTAAAAGAAGGAAATAGTATTAATGACTGATAAAAAAAAGAAAGAAGTGCCTTACAGTAGTTGTTAAAAGTGCCATTGGCCTCCAAAGGGGCTGCATCTGTTTGGCTTTGATTACAGTAAACAACTGCATGGATAAGCGGTTCACACGCGCACACCCCCTCTCACCCAGCCCATAATGGCTCTAATCATGGATGTCTTAATCAAACTGAGCAAAACATAAAGAATTGGCTGGCACTGTGGATTAGGTAGCAGGGGTTGGAATGTGGGGGAAGGGGGGGGGGGGGTTACTCCTTAACGTAGGATGACTAACATCCAAGCTCCGGTGCCAGGAGTATGCCCTGTCCATCTGCCATTCCACGCACCCACCCACCCACCCACCCACCCACCCTCTGACACACTAACAGGTGCGTGCACGCAGATACACGTGTGTTTTCCGTGTGCACGCGCTCAAATTCTCCACCCCACACTTCTGGCCCTACCCATGTCCTCACTTAGCCTGGGCAGCAGATGGTGAGGGGTAAGGCTTGTAGCCCACCCCCTCCCCACTCCAAGCCACCAGCCCATCACCCCTTATTTTTTTTTACCCCCACAAACACCACCCCACCCCTCTTTGTGCTGTTGAAGAGCCTGAGTGTTGAAAGGCGAGCCCTAGCTTGCCCCCCTCCTGCCCCCAAAATCCTTGGCTGGCTGCCATTGGCGGGACTCAGTCAGGTGTCCTAAAGCTTCAGTTAGTGGAGGAAACGCTGGTTAATCTGCCCATCGCGTGCCACTGGCCATGGCCTGGCCTCTTTGTGTCTGGCACCCCTCTGATCAGTCCCTCCACCCCTTCATCTGTCTTTCCCCCTTCTCTTCCAACCCAGTTTCTCTACCCCAAGACAGTATCATCCTTTCTTAAATATCATCCCCTCTTTCTCTCGGGATGTGTTATAACTATATTCTTCTTGGGACAAATCCAGTTGTTCGAGAAATTTCCTGCATCACTGTTGATGGATAGTGCTATTTTATCATCATTATTATTATTATTTTAACCCTTCTCTATTTTGTGCCGACTCATGAAAGGCATCCAGTATACCAGCAAATGCCCCTTACAGGAAAAATGTTGCTACTGACTATTACACCGTTCTTCTTTGTAGGCCAGCTTCACTGCTAAATCTCAACTACAGGACCTAATCTGGCTTTACAGTGTGTACCATGTCTTGATGTATAACTAATATTTATTAATATAACCTTTATTACATTTTGGTGCTAACTGCCCTGTTTGTCAATTCCAAGTTACAATGCATCATTGTGAAATTATGTATGCCAATTATTCAGTCACTTATAGGAATACTTGGAGTGAGAGTTAAATTAAATCAAGGTTTTAACCCATTAATGTGCCGTGAGAATAAATCTCATGTGTAGCTTTAAAAAAAAAATCTGTCAGTTTTCCATGTTTTGCATCATCACATGGACTTCCACCTATCTGATTTCACAGAGGCAGCATCCGCCTGTACCCCTGGAAGGTGCACTGCTCTGATTAGGATGAATGATGCTTAAATGCTACTTGGAGGAGGTTGATATGGTTTGGTTGCATAACCAGAGAGGGTCATTACCATTTGCCCCCTGCTGACCCTCTTTTTGATTGACCCTGGGCTTGGTCATCGCTTAGGGGCACAGGCAGGAGTATAAGGTCAGAGTTCAAAGTATCCTCAGCTGTGCTGTCATGGAAACGGCAGCATTTGTTCTTCTGGTGGTCAGTTTTAATCTAAGGACAGTGGTTCATATAAAACCCTAGTTTAATTTAAAATATATGGTATTTACTTCTTCAAAGCACCAAAACATCACTTTTTAATGTGGTTACGCAGCCAAACTTAATACATTAATCTTTGGACATATCAGAATTGAAAATATTGAAATGCGGTTGTATGTAACGGCTCCTATCGTAGTACTGATGCTTCCCGGGCTGTTTTGAGGTTAATGTGACTGCAAATGTTCCCATGTCCGCTCGTTACATTTTATTGATTAATTCTTTGTGTTTTACCTGTTTTTATTTATTTTAATTTGAATTCTACATGCTGTCTCAGGGTTTCTATCACGTGTGCTTTGTGCAGCAAATCTTCGCATTGATCTCCCTTCTTCAGTGTTTGTGACCAAAGCTCCAGAATCCGCCATTGTGGACAATCGAAACACACCCGTGGTTTGTTTTTCCACTTCCTGTTTGTGACCGTTGTGAAGGGTTTCCTTGCTATCAGTGCTGCGGCGGGGTGAAATCAATACTTTCAATGTAATGTGTGGCCAATGGAATAAGGGAATGATTTATGTAGGGATGGCCAAATCAGATGGGATATGTGTTTGGTGGCTGGATGAGAAGGAGGGGTGGTGGCACAACGACCCAGAGGAAGAAGAACTATAAAAGATTTAAAAAAAAGTGTGCCTCACTGCTGTTGATCGTTGGCACCACTCCTCTCTCCACTGCCCCACTCCTCTATTTTCATCTCTCAAACACACCATGCTCTTTGACTGTCCCGCTTAATCTCAGTGCTGTAGTATTATGAGACTAAAGACTGACGGGAAGACACACACACACACACACACACACCCCTGGAGTTTAGCAGGTTGTGGACCACCAGCCAGAAAACGGCATATGTCCCTCTCCTCTCCAGATTAATGGGAGCATGTTAATATTACCTTACAGTCAGAGAGGAAGGGATGGGGTTGCAAGGGGTAGGGAGGGGTGCAAGATGAAAGGTAGGGGGAGAGTCTAAAAACCTTGCTGACAGACTGAAATTCAGGGGGAAGCACGAGGCAAGAGGAATGAGAGCAAGTCTGCGAGGGAAGGAGGCTGAGAGCAAGTCTTGGAAAGATGGAAGTGTGGAGGCGGGAAAGAGCGAGAGAAACGAGGACATAACAGCCGTAGAAAATGTGTGTGTGTGTGTGTTTGCTTTATTGCAGTGGCCCCACCTACCCCTCCATCCTGTTAAGGAGGCACAGTCCAAAGGAGGAGGGGTAGGATCCCCTCCCTTAGCCACAGATACACACACATTCTCTCTCTCTCTCTCGCCCTCGCCCTCTCTCTCTCGCTCATACACACACTCTGCTCCGTGAGGAAGCAGTCGCTGAAGAGCTCTGGATAGACCATGCAAGGTTCTGCAGGTGTCCCACCCTTCTCTCATCACATGGATGCTTTAGAAGGTGCTGTTTCAATTTTTTTTTTCTTTCACCTCTCTGTCATTTATCCCGGTTCTTCGGTTTTCTTATCTTTAGGTTTGCTCTTTCTGGTTCTTCGCTTGAAGATTTCCTCTTGCACTGCTCGGAGTAATCTGTGAGCCTGCGTTACTAACATGTATGCGTTTGTGCAAGATAGCATGTGGGTTTGTGTGGGACGGTACGCTTGCACAGATGTTTACAAGGCGTATGGTCTGACAACTTTAGTAGAGTGGATTCAGTGGATCAGCCACATGTGTTTCAGCCCCATTTATTATCCAGAAATGCCTTGTTCAAAACTAATTTTATAGGAATCATGGCTTTGGGTGCTTGTTGCATTATTTGGTCTTGCATTTTTATCTTTATTGGTGCTGAACTGTTACTGTTAAGTGTGGAGGGAGACAAAGCGCATTATGTATGCCCTGTGTACGCCCTCTGTATGCGTATTCATGATGTTTGGGCTCAAATAAAGTCTAGTAGAAATGCGTGGCAGCATCTTTACAATAACAAGAGCATTGTGACTTTTTGAGTATGATAGTGGTGATGATGGGTGTGAGCAGTCGGGAGGTGAATAGCAAGTTTTGGGACTTTTTTTGGGGTGGTTCATGGTTGTCTCATTACCCAGCATTTGTAACAGTAACACAGTTAAAAAAAAATTACTGTTAGTCTGAGTTGAGGCCGTGCTGCATATTGTTCGAGATGTGTGTCGTATAAAAACTTAGTCAGAGGCCAAACCAGATTATATGCTTTATTAGAGAGAAATGCTAATAATCCTATAACGTGTGTGTGTGTGTGTCTGTGTGTGAGTGTGTGTGTGTGTGAGAGTGTGAGAGCATGTCTTGTATGTAACGTGCTGTGTTGGCAAACACCCAGTACACGCCTCTTCTGCTCATACATTAGATGGAGGTACAGAGTAAAGCATCACTGGTCTAATAAATTGATTCAAATATTTACTGGAGATTGGAGATTATATTTCTATATGCAACAGAACATTAAGTTCTAAATTTCTTAACTCTACTTTTAACATATCTTCAATTGTAAGATTTAATAAGGAGGACTAAGCTTAAGTTCTTGCATTTATTTTTTTTTTTGTGGGGTTTAGTGTACCCAGAGAATTTCTTCAATTCCTAGCTTTTGTGCACCATTTGGACACAATAAGGACCGTCCACTCTGTAGATGTATGTAGAAGTTTTCAGTTTTATTGTCTGCGGTTTGAAAAATTTGTTCAAAATCAAATTGATGACATTTGTTCAAACAGACCTGACAAATAACGTCCAAAATCCATTGGGCAAATCTGTTCCTTCCTTAATATCTCCCCCTCATCCCTTTCTTCTGCTCATCCTTTAGATTAAAGCGGTGTTCTCTCCCCCATTTTTTTTTTAAGGCTTGTATCGACCTGTTAATAGTATTATCCACAGAGCGTGTGGCAGGGCAAGGGTCACATCCCTCTAAGGCTTGGATGGTCAGCCCTCTGGCCACAGTTTGGTTAGAGAGTGGCCAATAGGACCTAAGCTGTGGTCATCCTTCAATCTAGCTCCTTTCACAGCAGAGGTCACGCGAGTCAAAGGGTAATAAGTTTAACCCCTCGAGGGGTTAGAAGTCAAAGGTCACAAAAAAGGCTAGAGGGAGAGGGTTTGCATCATCAATCAGTGGCACTCCTGGTTATATCTGTGCATATTGATGACACTTTGTGCCAATCTCATTTGCATGACTTTCTAAGCACAAAGGGCAGCCATTAACAAACCTATAAAGAAGCCATACCTGTAAAGAAGGAAATATCTCTGTGAGACTTTCATCTATTATCTTTTTATTACTGCTTTATTTATGTTTGTTTATGCTAAAAAAAAAAAAAAGATCGATTACACTTTTTCATTATTTATCTAATTTAAACCACCAATTTGTCCAATATGTAGACTCTATGTATTTGTAGCTCTTGCATGCTACACCCTTAATGCCATGCTGCATTGAATCGGAACTGCTGAAAACAATATATGAATATTTTGCTCTGTTGTTGAAAAATAATAGCTGCTTTATGATGGCTTTATGTAAATAATCAGGTTTATTGGTAGGGGGTGTGGCCTTTTCTGCCAATTTCCATCGTCTCTGCCTCACAGGGTGATCTTTTAAAGGCCACAATGATCGTGTGATGTATTCTTGAATTCTACTGCAGATGAGCACGTGAAATTCTCCTTGTAAATCTGAAATGGTGCTGTGCTGATGTTTCAGCATCTCCCAGGGGTCTGCTCTCCCTGGCTGATGTTAGCGATGTGTCAGCATTAAGCTAGGCCTGCCTGCTAGGCTGCTGGGGCTGTGGTGGCGACCAGCCCAGCCTGGCCTAAAGCCAGACTAGACATGTCTTGGCACCAGACAACAGAGACGTGAGGGGATCAAGGATTGGAGAGGGGGGGGGGGGGGGGGGTTGCGCATACAGTAT
>JBBPCS010000573.1:10497606-10509945 GCA_037974645.1 Hollardia meadi | reverse complement strand
GGGGGGTTGCTCATACAGTATGCAGTATTGTTGATCCATATTATCAACTACAATGATATGTATATTATGTACATTTAAGTATTTTAGATATTTATTTTCCCTGTTTGTTTTTCTTTTTTTTTGATTCAACAGGGTACGTGAAGGTAGAGAGAAACAATGGGAGGGAGCAGCGATGAAAGAAGACATTTGACGAAGATCCCAGGTCGGACCCCAAATGATATGTTCCTTTGCCGAATGAGCCACCAAGACGGGCCCGATGTGCATTACTTCAAGGCAGGTTCCACTTGCACATTACATGTATGGGTTGTGATGCACGTATGTTAGACAGAGCACACTATAGGATGTATGCATGCCATTAGGAGTGTGAATAAGAGAGATGTACATGTTGCTCAGTCAGCTATTGCACAGACAGAGGCCATCAATCACAAATGCATGGTGGGCCGCATTGCTCTTTTCCTGATCCCTCAAGTCCCTCCTCTGGGCTGGAATTACACAGCACCTTACCTGCAGCGCTGCATTTTTCTGGACTTTATCTAAACCAGTAACTCCAGCAACACATGTGCGGTGCCACGTCTTTTTAAAGGATGAAGAGGGGTGAACTTTTATGGTGTGACTTATACATCACACGCGTACACACAGTGGGTATGCAGTCATACACGTCTGTAATGTTCCAGGCTTCAGCACTGTGTTAATATAACAGAAATAGACAAAAGAAAAGGATGACTAGGCAGCTTCTTTGTTTGCATAGTAACATCACCCCTCTGTACATACTGTAAGCGGTATCAGTACAGTATGTTACTGAATGCACTTCGCTCGCTGCAACTACTGTACGCCTTTATTAGCATCACAGCAATGCTTCCCCATGCCCACCTGACATCTTGTTTCCCTGCATGTACCTGATGTCAGCTGTTGAAGAACTCTGTGCACCTCACCCCCTTATGACCTGTCCGTTTCTTCTGTCCTAATGTTTGATGTCTTCAATAGACACATTCTTCCTTTACCTTGTATTTTCCCCTTTTACCACTTGCATGTAATTTATTTTATATTGTCTTACAACAAACGACTCTGATCTGCTGTTTTGAATCTTTTGAAAAACCTAAGAATCAACTTGTAGCTCTATGGTATGGGCAAAAGCCAGCTGTATTTGATAGATGAGCGTAAAGACCTTGAGTTTTTGGATAAGACACAGGTAGAGTATGCTGAGGGCAGTGTGTATTTTGCGCAATATGTGCGACGGTTTTGCAGAGCGCGTGTGATAAGCAGCAGGTGGACTGGTTATTGTCGTGATAAGGGCAGTTGATCGATCATGTGGTCAAGGTCTCGTCTTTCAGACATAGTTTGATCAGCTGAAAGGTTCACTCCATATTTATCTCCTGAACTACAACAGCGGCTAACTAATGTAGAAACAGGCACGCTGTCAGTACTAAAAGTGAAAACTGCCCTGCCTTCCTAAAACTATTCACAAAGGTTTAATATATTATTTCTCTGTTTAGTGAGCAAACAGTGTTTTATTCTATTTTGGCCTCTTGGGTGTACTAAGAGTAATAGAATAGAAATAACAGAAAAGTTTATTAAAGAAAGCAAATGTTTAACTTTATTTTGCAGGCAACTCAACTGTCCATTAAGTCACCTACGGATGTTTGTTTTTCCCTAGATGAATGTAAGAAACAAACCTGCCCTCTGATGGGCTCTTACTGAACTGATGTGGCTCCCGGGTTGTCAAAAAATGCTCTTTGTAAAGGTCACATATTACTGTTATGTTCTGATGTGGCCAATAAAACAGCCAATAACCGACCCTGTGAACCATGCACCAATTAAAATGTTTTGTCAAGGGTTTTATACTCGGGGATAATTAAATAAAACCAGGAACCCCTTGTTGATTAGTTATCAAAACTTTGATATTTATACTTAGAAGAGATGTTCCTTCTGCTTAAGTTGTTTGTAGGTTTGAAAGTATATATCCCTGTAGCCTGATGTGAGCTATGTGCTAACATTGTGGACACCTTCATAGGAGTGCAGTACATACAGTAGTTAACCCACTGTATGCCCTCACTCTGTTAGAACTGTGGTGTTTTTCCTTCAGCTCGAGAGGAGCAGAGAAGACACTTCATTAGGGAAACCTCTGTTTTTTGAGGGTCCGTTCTTAAACATGACTCAACCTTTTAAAAAGTGATACCTGTTTACATACAGTGAAATCTGTAAGGGCTCAAGTTTAAAAGGCAAGTTAGTTATAAAGTTTACATCATGACCTTTTTGTTCTGTGTCTCACCTCAGGAACTGATTTTATTCAAGCAGTCAGAGAACTATTTCATAAACGGTGTCCATGTTTAAGAGCATGTTAATGTTTTTACGTAAGGAAAGAAGTTAAGATAAGATGGTGAGGCCTCATTCAGTGCCGCTGTCATCTGTTAAATCAAGGTGATGAACAGGGACCTTGAAATGACCAGAGGGCTATAACGGAACGCTCCCTCGGAAAAGGCCAGTCCTCCAATGGGCCTAAATCAACTCCCTACTCATTTACATGAGACATAAATTCACATTTAAATAGCAGAAAATTGCTCGAGTGGCTGATACACTGGGGCATATGAAATTGTAATTGTAGTCAGCCGCGTGCATGTGGAGGATATAAGATCGAAGAGATGTGTGGAGGAATTATGCGTCCAATAACTGAGATGGGGATGTAAATATGGTCAGGACAGTCGGGAGTCTGATGTGCCATCGGCCCATTTCATCTGAGACTGCAGTGCAGAGGCTAAAAGGCAGCGACTCTCGCGCTGAACGAGAGGCAAACAAAAACTGGTGTCCACAGTACTATAGAGAAGTGTTTGCCTGCCTGCAGATTGTTTTTGTGCAGATGAGATTAGTAGAACTGCGACTACGATTATTCAAAGACATTTTCTCGATTAATTATTTGTTCTATAAAATGTTAGAAAATATTGAAAATTGTCCACCAGAGTTTGCTGTAAATCCAAGGTGATGTCTTAAAAGATCTTGTTTTGTCTGACACAAAAACAAAGTTACAGATTACAGCTTTTAGTAATTATAAAAGAGAAAAGCAGCAAATCCTCACCTTGAAGAGGAGAATGTTTGGCGTTTGGTTTAAAAAAAGAAAAAAGGGTTAAAAAAAAAATTTGCTGAGGAATGTAATATTTTTAACCGATTAATTGACCAATTTCTATAGCCCTGAAAATTAGTAATCCTGGAGTATAAATGCACAAGGTGAATCATGTTCACTCTAGTTTCATACAGTACACGTTTACACACCAGTTTTTATGTGCATCTCATATTTGGCAAAAATGGCTGCACACTAGATGAAAACAGATCCGGCAGCTTCTGCTTTTACTGTTTGATTCCTTTTACTCTTCCAAAACCTTCATTGTCCCCCCTCCTCATCCTACTATTCCCTTTTCCCTCCTTTCTTCGTGCAGTCTTTTTTACTTCCATCCCTGCAGTAGGGCTCCTCTAACGGAAAGGCCAGGACACATACACATGTCACATCGGTTCATGGAGATCCCAATTGTTTTTAGCCAGTGTGCACCTCTGAGAGGTCCGTGGGTTGCCTGTGTTTCTCAGCATGGCCTCATATACCCTAATTCAACCCCACATTATTTTACACGTCTCTCGCACACCATGCCACACATGCAGCCACACTTGGAGAAATGCAGATGTGCATGTAAGACGTAGGAGTCCCTGTGTACGCTGTCACACACTGTACTGCTCCATCTGAATCTCACCACATGTCATTTAGTCCAAACTGGACCATCAACAAACAGTACAATATGACTCACCAGGAGGCCCCTTACAGACCTGTTTCATAATTTGGCCTGCTCTGTCCATTGTATCAGCCCCCTTTGATAAATTTACCTCCAACTGATGCAATGCGTCAGTCTTTTTGTTAGAGGAAGACAATTGCTTGTACACTGAAGGTCCAGGGCCTTAATGAAGTGCTAAAGGACACACATTGGCTACTGGGCACAGAGGTCGTTCTTCGCTCTTAACATTAGATGACAGCTAACGGAGCAGACCCCACTGTGAATGGACGGAGGCTAAAGTTCATGTGTGATATCATTACTTTATTGTTCGGTGCTGTATGTGGAAGTCAGCAAAGCGTAAAATGAATTAGTTCAAAACTGAATTTGAAATGGCCATTGATGAGTCACAGTGAGAGACTAACTGAAGAAAACCATGATTTGTATTTTGAATAGGTTGTCTGTCAAGACCTGTAATGTGCAGCAGGATCTTGACCTCCCCAACATAAGGCTGAAACCCTATGCTGTCTTTTTCTCCCCCCTACCCAAAAAAAAAAGAAGTTTTGCAGCAACATATAGCATGTCATATAAAAAAACAGCATAAAAAGAACAAGAACAATAAAAGCAATGTAACATCAGAACAGAAAAGCAACCAGTGTCACCTTTGACTTCGTGTTTCCAGTACCAGTATTCCATCCTGAAAAATAAAAGAAAATGTTTTTGACAATAAATCAACACTCTCCAAGGGGATATAGTCGATGAGTGGCTTCAAAATATTCGGCATATAATTTCTGCCACGATGGGGCTCTCTCAATCAAAATAAAAGACGGAGCGAAGTAGCGTGGGATCTTGGGAGTTGTTGTCTGTCTTGTTAAAAAGAATGCACAGCAAATGGCAATGAATATTGGTGCTCCATCATGAGTGAACAATACAAATCATAGTAAAGAATGGAGTGGCTAGCTGACTCTTTCGCCCCAGTCTCCCTCACTTTCTGAAATATCATCTGGTTTTTCTCTGGAAGTTAAAGCAACTCCGTGAACTAGAGCGGGTAAAAGGTGATGGGACGCCATTACCTTGAAATTAGGTTTCTGAGTTGGATCATTGTTGGAAATATTTGAGATAATGTAAATACACAACTTATCAAAAACATATCATGATAAATCAATATATATCAACATAAATATATCAACATCATGTGTTAATACACTAAATATCTCTTTGTACCACAAAGTAACAGTAGGTGGGGGTTTAGAATCCATGCTGTCTTTTTAAACTTTTTAAAAACATTTTTTTCATTTTAAGGACTTGTTTTTTTTGTCAAGCAATAACCCCATTTAGGCATCAGCCTAGATTTCCTTCCTTCTTCCTACTCTTTAGTTTATTTCTTTTTAAGTTTCTAACCACACAGTACAGCCCGAAGAGGCCCAAGACCCAGCCTACAAATGTAGAAAGAGAAGATGCAATATAAGAATTTTTTTTTTTAGGTCATTGAACTTATTAAATAAAAAAATCTTCCAAAAAAAGTTTTGCTGATAATCTGTAGTGCATGTTTGCTTTGGAGAACCACATGCAGATTACAAGCACAGCTATTGTTTGCAAAGCATTTAACCTGGGCAGACTTGAGCTTTTACTGAAGATAAAGTATTATTTTTAATTTATGGACTTGATATCGGATGAGTAGAATTATGTTCTATTATTCCTTAGTAGCAGTATTGTATTTTTTTTTATGCTAAAGTGTTGGGGGGACATGTTGGGGGGGGGGGGGGGCCCGCATGATGTTGGGACAGATGGCATTTAGCTCTAGCTGTGCCGAGCTCAGTGGGACCCGAAGCTTAAGAGGTTAGGCCTGTCAAAACCACTCTGTTCATTCACTGCCTAACAAAGTGTGGACTGTCAGCCTGTTCCGTTTAATAAACTTAAGATTTTTCTTTTGTCAATGCTTGAGCAACACTTTGCAACTCGATGACCTGAATATCCCAACATGCATCGAGGCTCAATGGCCAAGATGGCACCTTTGGCCAAAGACTTTCCAAAATGTATGGACATATGTCTGATTTGGTCCGTTAAACTGCAATAGCTGATAGTGTTTTGCTAATTAAACATAACGAGGTTGGGTCAAGAGGCTTTTTCAGCAAGATGTATGCATGACCATGATAAACACGTTGATGTTTACGAGTAAAAATTCTGTTTTGTTTGAACCCAGTGTTAAGTGACCAGAAAAAACTAAATGATAAAACGGTGCAATAAATCTCAGCTCAAATACAGCATATAATGCATTTTGGGAGTTTTGCTCTTTTTATAGTTTACTGTGTAGATGTAGAAAAACATTGGGGAAGAAGTGGGATGACACGGAACAAAAGTGTTGGAAACGAATCGTCATGGTTGGACGGTATATGGGGTCTTAACCACCAGGAAGCCCCATATTCCCTTTTTTTGCCGCACTTTGAATCAAGTCCACATACAATGTAACATTTTCAGAGCGTCACACTTCACCACAAGAGGGAGACACACTGTAACATGTACAGTGGAGATTCCCTTTGCATTGTCCACACAGGACTGCACTGCTAAACTGCACTTAAATTGCCTAAAGCACAAGAAACACACAAGTTTGTCAGAATATTCTAAACTGTCATGTGGTCATGCAGACTTGTTAAGTAATCGTGTTTAATTCCGTCCTCCCCTCTCTCCCCCATCTCAATTTGTTTCAGTGTTTGTTGAGGTCAGAGGCGGAAGGCTGCTGAGTGGTGACCCAAGTGAGAAGCCTGGATGACATCTGACCTCTGACTGGGTGTGCGGCTGACCCGGAGGATGGAGCCCAACAATGGGAGGCACGTGCCTTGGCCTTGTCACCATGGTAACACAGGACCTTTTGGAGCGGTAGGGGAGGGGGGAGGGGGGGGGGGGGTCAAAGCTCGGCCTTTATCCTGATCAGTGTTAACCGTCTGCTGCCAGTTGACTCTTATGGATATCACACGTACACACCACAAAACAGCATGTGTGTTGGGCTGACTGGGTAATCTCTGCAGGCAACTGTGATGGTGTTTTATATTCTCACAATCACCTGGAGAGATTCTGCAGTTTGTCTAATATGCCTTAAAAAACAAACTTCAGAACACATACCCTCAAACTGACTGTATTTCTTCGCCATGATGAATGATTTTTATGTTCTGAGCAATGCATCTCATTTTTCATCTTAGTGTGTCCTGCATCATGTTAGGAGGAGACCAGATTGTTTACCAAAGGTTGGCTACCGTCTGCCTTCCTGAAACTGTGATCAAAGAGGATTTCACACGCTAGCTTAAGGTAATGATTGTTGCACAATAGAAGAAATGTTGCCACAGGACACTTTGCTTAATCTTTTTATGCCTCATTGTAACAAGTCAAAACATTTAGTGATTGTTTAAAAGAATAAGAAAAGGGGGGAGATTATTGAATTGCAGTCCTGAATAAGGGCCAACAGGTGCAGTACACCTGGAGATAAACGTGTTTCACACTTTGATGCTGTGCAAGCTGCACAGATAACCACTACCACCCTGATCCTACGATCATCCTACCACCCTCACACAGCTCAGAAAGACCTATATACAAAGCATTACTCTTCTCATTCTGTGTAATATAATATCTGACACATCTGCATTTCTTTCTTCATTACTACGTCCAATCTTCACATCTCTCCCCATTCCTACCCCTCCTCCACCTCTGATTTTCATGTCTTATCCCTTTCTCCTTGTGTTCTGCTGTATTTTGGTGAAATCTCAGCTGGCAACTGTGAGTCGTTCACTAGCTGCTCTCACAATGGCCTCTGGGATTATGCTAAACACAGCGCCTCGGCTGCTCTCCCCATCGACCGGCATCAGCGACGCCCTTTGGAGCACACAGGAAAGAGATGGAGGACTCTCAATGAAGATGTCACTGCAATTACACAAGCGCGTTTCACAGACACCCTCTCTGTCTGCTCTTCCTCCTCTCGCATCCCCCTTCCCCACTTTTTAAAAAAATTTCTTTTCGACAGTCTTTTGAAGTGTAGCTTCATCTCTTGCAGCTCTTTCATAATGCATGCCCATTTTTAATTTGCATGAATTCACTTTCCAGATGCTTCTGCTGCCATCTTGACTTACAATGATGTGTACTGTACAGTATCGTCTATTGTATTACCGCGGGATGAAAAGAATAATAATGGCCTGTTTTGATGAGTTTGGGTTATTTTTCCATCACCCCTCTTTACCATTAGGAGATATTGCAGAAGGACCAAAATGTGTTGTAAACTATTCTGCTTTCGTTGCCCCTGCACTGACGTTGGCGAAGGCAGAGCTTTCTGATGTGGATGATACTGCATCAGGAACTGATTGGCTGATGCTCAATAGCCAACAGTACCTGATGCATTGCCTTCAGCATTGAAAGAAACATCACAAAGTACGGCTCCTTTTATGCTTTGAAAAATGTGCTTCATTAGTGTATTAGCTCTTTGTATGCAAGTTATGAATGTGTGTGCGTGCGTGTGTGTTTGGCTTGAGGAATTGGGTAATGATCACAGAGATGTTGTGCAACTCAACCTGGTACTAATGTTAAGCTAGGGCCCAACCTGTCATTCTTATATTTAAGTGTATGTTCATGCTGTCTGGTGTATTAAGTTCCTCTCTTGTTCACTTAAGTCAAAATGAAGCATCTGGGTTTTTTAGGTAAAATGTCAGTGTGTTTTTCTTGCAGGCTAAATTTTTTTGCACAAATGGTGTTTTCATGCATTTTTGCACAGTGGGCTGGATGTAATGTATCAGTCAGGCAAATGCTTTTGTAACATCAGTGTGAAAAGGATCATTTGCTTTGACTTCAGTCACATTTCTGTGGAGACTTTCCTAGAGGTGTTCTTGGGGGGGCCTCGCCTTGGCCTCGCCACTGATTTGAAAGCATGACTGTATCATTTGGTTAGTGAGCAATAGGAGCAAGGGTAATGTTCCCTCATCCTCTCTTTCACCAGTCTTGGATAAAATCTTCTAATATCTATAAACAGTTTCAAAATAGCTTTGATTAATCAAGTGCTTTATCTTAATGTCCCTGCCTTTTTGTTCATCTGTTGAATAGCTTGCCAAGTCAAATAAACTTTTAGTGAAGAGTCAAGCCTTTTGGAGTTATTTGGGTCATCTGTGTTTGTATAGTCTTATTTCATTATGGAAAGTTTATTCCTGTGCCATATTCTGTATTGGTTCATTCACTCGTCATGAATATCAGTATAGTGGAGGACCAGAAATGTGCTCTTAAATTCCCGGTTTTAATGTTTTTAACCTGGTAGATTCTTATAAGTTAAATACTCACATTAACGATTAAACACTGGGTTTGTGTCTAGAAAGAGAAGAATCTGCTTTTTGCCAATGGAAAGTTTGAGTTTGACTTCACCTACAGTATGTCACCCTGCAGTCCTGTCATCGACAGTGAGGAAAGTTCAGCATTAAACGAGTGGTGCCAAGTTCATCTCTATCTACACATATCAGCAAGCTGTTGGCACGCACATGCGTGTGCACGCATAAACTCACACAATCACTTTCTTCACACATGGGGAAATCCATGCCCATGCCAATTCCAGCAGATGTTCCTGAAGAGCAGGCATCTTGTAAACACTATGAAAGGTATTAGAGGTTAATGTAGTGCTTACTGACGGAGGTCCTCAACATGATTTAATTTCACCACATGTTGCACACACATGGGCTACTATACATTTACACTGGCTCCTAAGTCCCTCACGGCATGGCAGGGTCTACATGTTAGAAATTGTGAAGGCCCATAAAAATAAAAGGAGGTATGGCTTCAGATTTCCCCTTATAAAACTATTCAAGTCATCCAGAAATAAGGACAATATCAGTCCAAACCTCCTGTTGGAACATTGTGGTACAATAAGGACACACCTTTATCATAGTTAAACTAAATCTACAATGTGTACACCAATTAATTCTAGGTTCAGTCTTTACCGCACGTGCACCAAAGCAGAGATACAGTGGAAACACTGAATTTGTTAACTTTGTTTTCTTATAGGCTACTGATGAAAATTGTTTTGACGCGTGTTAATCAGTAATACTCAGATTGTTGATGATTTTTTAGCTTAGTTTTCCATTCATAGCCGTTTCTTCCGATTATTACCTTTATTGAAATCACTATCAGTCTATAGAGGGAGCCACTGTAGTATACTGTAGTTTACTGCACTCCGGTGAGAGACAAACCCGGAGCTCAACCTGCCCGGTACACCGCCCCCAGAATGTCATACTGTACGAGCCGCATGTTCATCACAAGTGCTGCTTGCCCTCCGACAACCATCTAAAATCCACCGCGCCGTTCGCACAATAAAGACCAGCCTGCTTCTGCGCACACGATCGGAATTGCAACAGAAACACGAATCGGGAAAGTTTTCTTCACCCCGCCAGGAGAGAGATCCGCAGGTAATTACAAGTACGTCGCCAAGGCGCCACAGGATGACAGAGCTACTGCATACAGCGCAATGAACCAGATAACAATTAAAACAATACACAGAGGAGCTGTTCAAGGAGTGTGAAAAAAAGTAAGAAAAAAATCAGCAGTAGCACTTCAGATTTAGTTCGCTTGTTTCAAGGAATTGTCCAGTAAGAAGTGTCATTATCTTAAAACCAGGCAGAAGCAATAACACGTACTTGATTGTGCAGCTGGACATGTTTTGTGCAAATACAGAATTCTGATCAACATGAACTCTGCACGGCTGATTAACTCGTTCACTTTCCTGACACTGACTGACACACAGGGCATGTTTACGCACGATCTTTACGCGTATTACGCACTAATCCCTTTGGAGAAAAACAGCAGAAAAACACTTCACTTAGTTGAAGTGGCAGATTTAGCTGGAGCGGTGCCAACATAAACATCGCGCCTGCAGTGGGAGACGTTGGGACTCGTTAAGCAATGCCATCAGTGATGTAATAACTGGTATTAAAACATGTAGGCTTGTCATGCGAAAAATGATCTTGCACGCTCTGGCCATTTGATTCCTTGTTACAGTGCTGCTCCGACGTTTGGTCGACATGCTGGGGATCTGCGTGTGTCTTTGTGCGGTTTTCACACATGTCCTCTCTCAGGAGGCTGAGGAGCCCATCTCATACACAGTAAGTGAGAGATTTCAGCTACAATGTTTTGTCTTTGTAGGTTTCACACAATCTGGCATGTTTGAGGAGCTGTGTATCTGCTGATGGAGAACTTATGGTTCATGATTTTATTCATCATATTTATTAAAAATATGCATCATTTCCTGGTAAATATTATCTTTCCTTCACACAGTGCACAGATGGGTATGAGTATGACAGAGTCAGAGAGCAGTGCAGAGGTGAGAAATTAAAAATTGCATTAAATGTTAAGCATTCCATAATTGTGCAGTTTTTCATGCTAAATGAGTTTTATTCTGTCTTATTCTGTCTCTGTCTCTAAGCTTAACAGAAGTTGTCTCATTAAATGATTCAAATGATTCCAGAAATTCCCATATCTTCTTTCTTTCTTTCTTTCTTTCTTTCTTTCTTTCTTTCTTTCTTTCTTTCTTTCTTTCTTTCTTTCTTTCTTTCTTTTCTTTTTTTCTTTCTTTTTGTCAGACATCGACGAGTGTGCCTTGGTAGATGACGCCTGTAAAGGAGGGATGCAATGTATCAACCACTTTGGTGGATACCTCTGCCTCCCCAAAAGTGCTGTCATCTACATCAGTAAGGAGGGCGAGCAGATGCTGCTGGCAGACCCTGTCCCTCCTGTCCCCGCTGTCCCACCAAGCCAGCCTCAGCTCCCACGGGTGTTTTCAGGCAACCCGAGGGTCTCTCAGCCCAGCCAGACCATCCGCTGTGCAACCGGGTTTACTGCTGATGAGCAGAACCTCTGCAGAGGTAAGATCAGCTGGACCCAACCCCCATTCCCCCTCACAGTTCAGCTACAAGATGACACAAAGTACAGTCAAAGTACCTTTAAAAATCAGCCTTTCATTTTTTACTGCTTTACACCAACACACAGAGATGGTTCCTCGTATTTCAGCAAGTAGCGCTGACAAAATCCTCAAGAGAGAAATTGGAGTCTGTCAGCAGGAGTTGTCAACACAAAATATTGGCTCAAAGTGAAAAAGGGATGGCTGCCACACTCTCAATACTTTTTTTATATAAATCAAAATACTAAAGATTTGACTTTTGGCCTTCATGTAATAGATTACACCCTAAAATGTGGTTGCAGATTGGAATTGTTGAGAAGTGTTTTTTTTTCTGGAATATCAGTAACGCTTTTGTTGCACTTGGCCAGATGCAGAAGAATGTGTCTGAATGTGTCTCGAGCTACAAAGGTATTTGATAATTACTTGCTAACGACTTTGGAGCCTCCATAAGCAGAGCTCCAAAGGTGAACTGTTCATCCATCTATCTGACTGTCATCAACAGCTAAACCATGCGTAGCTGCCAGATGTGTTGCAAGCTTCTCGTTTTTTTCTCACTGTGATGTCATGTTTTCTAAATTCTTTTGGTCACTTGCAGCGGGATGTTTTTGGCAAGAGATCAGCTTCTTCCTGAAATATATATATATATATATATATATATATATATATATAGTGGGGTGT
>JBBPCS010000573.1:10442376-10452853 GCA_037974645.1 Hollardia meadi | reverse complement strand
TCCAGATCCAGGGTTTCCCAGCAGAATATTGCACTGTAGCGAGGTGGTCAATGTTATTCATTTCAACTGTCAGTGGTGCTAATGTTGTGGCTGATCGGTGTATAGTTGTCAGTTCAATTCACACTCAGTCTATCCAGAGTCAATACTGCCCCCTGTGCTCAGAACTAGGCTGAAGTTCAATAGTAAAGATTTCTCCACTAATAATAACAATTGATCCACTGTTGTGCAGGCCTAGCTGTACTTGTGATCAAAAATCATAAAGAAGACATCCATTTCTCATCTTCGTCTGTTCCTTCCACTTAACTGTCATGTCGTATAATTAACATACTTAATTATACAGTTAATTTTCTGCCATCAAAAGATTAATGATTCAAATTGCAGCTGAACTAATTGTACTGGATATACATGAGTTAAATTGCCTTGTTTCTTTGTTAGCAAATCATGAAAGACCATTGGATGAATGTGGGTCACGAGGAGGAGGAGCTAAAACCTTACATCGAGCCTGAGGCAGACTTCAGTGATTCATCCAGAATAGGTATGTCTGATCGTATGTGTGTGTGTGTGTGTGTGTGTGTGTGTGTGTGTCTGTGTAGATGTCACTCTAAATGTCATGTCCAGTGTACTCATTCTGTGATTTATGTTGACTTCTATCCCCCATCAGAGCTCATGGTGACAATGGGCTTCCCTAAAGATGAGATCACAGAGTCTCTACATGGCCAGAAGTATGATGATGTCATGGCCACTTACCTGCTGCTGGGAAGGAAAGCACCAGAGGTCAGTTTGTTTGTCATCCTTACATTATCACCAGTAGTTAATGCATTATGTCATGTGACCATATCCCTCATCCCGGTTCTCTTCATATCAGTTCGAGGGGAGTGAGCCCGTGACTAACAGCATCCTGGGGCAGCGGCAACGACCGACCAGTGACATCAACAACAGCTCCAGCATTTCTCCAGCCCATCCGAAGGTTACACGCAGCATCTCGGCCAATCAGAAGCAGCGCCGCTACAGTGATCATGGTGGGGATGATGATGGTGGTGGTGGTGTCGTAGAGAAGCCAAGTAAAGTAACCTCGTCCTTCCCAGCTCTGAGAGTGCTGGTGGTTGCGTGCTGTGTAGGGGGAAGTTGCTCCCAGTTACTGAGGCTTGGCCAGGGATAAGATACTGGTTTCCACCCTGCTGATTTGCCTCTGAGCAAGGCACTAGAACACTACCAGCTCCACTGAGAAAGCGGAAAAAGCTTTACAAAAGCAAAGTTCCTCTTGGGAACAATAAATAAAGGATATTTGATTCTTTACAGTTCATTGTTATGATAAAAAAGAGTGTCAATCAAACCTAGGCTGCCTTTTATTTTCACTAATAGTTTATGTAAATGTAAAAATCAGTGGCTCAACCTCAACACTGCTTGTGTAGCAGCTTCCTCTTATGTCATGTGGGGCCATCTGCTGGCTGGCTGCCTTCCTGCAGCTCCCTCAGGAACAGCACCTCAAAGCATGAGGAGGGAACAGCTTTGCTTTGTATCTGCTCACCTTGGCTTCTACAGCTGTACAACTTATTAAACAAAGTTGCAGAGTGTTATATTTGATAGATTGGATGGTTTTTAAATCGTGGCTTTGACTGGCTTTGCTTGATGCCATTGTAACAAAGACACTGTCTGACACTGTGTAAGAATGATCTCCTATGGTTTGTCTCTCTTAGTGGGTCCGTCTGTGCCCCCGGCGGTGTCGTATACGAAGCGTGGCCAGGCCCTGAGCGTGGAGAGTGACCACAGGGAGGAGTGGGACGGAGCGCGCCGGCTGGAGCTCAGCACTTCCAAAGGAGACGTTCCTGCTTCACCACTGGGGGTGCAGGAGAGGAAGAAGACTTCAAGTGCTGTGGGGGTGAGGAAGTAGAGGACACAACTGCTTACACATGTCCACAGAGGCCACATGCACATAAACAAATGGGTGCAGACAGTTTTATAATGTAAAAAAAAAACAGACATTGAAGAAAAAGTAAAGAGTTTTTGTGCCTCATCATTGTTCTCGTTTTTCACTTATAGGCTACTCTAAGCTAGGCTAACATTCTTAAATGTGTTGTTTTGGTCTCTCTTTCCACAAGCAGACTAATGGATCAATGACTCGCAGGAACACATATGTGTGTGAACGATCCTCTACTGACCGCTATTCAGCTATTCCCAATGGCAAAGACAGCAGGTAAACACAGGCACATTCACAATTAACAGCTTTAAATCCACCTCTCCATGTTCTCTGTGCTCTTTAGTCTTGCCCAAGCCATTTTTCATTGTCATTGTACAAATGGAGTTTTCGTGAAACATCTTCATCCTTGGTCCCCAGTTTAACCGAGGTGTCGGGTAGCACCCCGTCGACTGCAATGAGCTCCACGAGACCTCGTCACACCAAGTCCATGTCATCGTCAGGGCATCCTTCAAAAAGCACACTGCCTCCCATCGACGACAACACAGAGCTTAAAGCCAGGTGAGCAGCCTAATCCAAAGGACGTCATCTGCAACAATCCAGTAATGTTTGTTAATTTTTCAATTTCTCCAATAATGTTTGTTCATTTTGCAGCTCCTCTCCTCGGGGTCCCTCCACCTCTCCGTCTGCACACAGTATTAGCACCCCAGAGAAGAACCGTTTCCCCCGTGGTACCACCAGTCGCAGCACCTTTCACGGCGCTCAGCTCAGAGACCGGCGCAGCGCTACCTATAACGGCCCCCCGGCTTCACCCACATTGTCCCATGACACAGGGGCTCTTGCTCAGCAACGCAGGGGCACCTCCACTGGGATCATCAGCAAGATCACCTCAAAGTTTGTCCGCAGGTCAGTTAAGACAAACGGATGATCAAATTATTCAAGGTTGTACTTCTTGCATCCATTGACTGTGTATAAAGATGGATGACACATCTTTACCTCCTCCCATTGTACAAAAATGAAGCCAAAATATTCCGGATGTGAGTGCTGCCGTTGGTGACGTCATTTGGAGCCAGTCTGCACAATAGTGATTGAGTTCCCACACATACACCCACCTGACTCAATCATGAGCAGGGTTCAGCTGTCAATTCACCCCCATAGCATAGCATCAACTAACTAATTAAAACCAAACTTATCAGGAAAATGATCACTTGAAAATACATCAGTGTGATTAAAACTACCTAAAATGACAGAAACCATCTTTGGGAAAAATGTATCTGACCTGTACTTTGAGATTTTAGTTTGGCTATTGTCACTCGCACTAGCACTGATTTATGAGTTATACTTGAGCCAGCCACCAGGGGGCATTGGATATGTTTTGGCTTCATTTTTGAAGTTCTGATGTCATCTTTATCTTTAAATACAGTCAATTCCTGCACCTAACACTTCAGGTATTCCCATTCCCATTTGGCAGGGAAAGTGAAATGTATGTTGAAGTTGTTCTGTTAAGTCTTAAATCTCTCAAACACCACAGGAATAAAAAGTCAAAGTGTGTTGCTTTATACTGCCTAGGTGACCAATCAACCAATATTTATGAGATTTTTAAAGGGATACTACAGTTTTGAAGGAATTGTTTTTTCCCACGTAGTCAGACAACCTCGTGGATTCCGTTTTATGTCTCTGCAGGCTGTCTGAAGATTTGTAAAAAAAAATATTTGTTAAAGTTACTAAAATTAGTACCTACCTATTAATTACTTATCAGTAATTACTTTTACCAAAACTTGATATCCACTTTCTCTTTACGTGAAACCACAATATGAATCTTAATATGTTTAATATCTTATTCTTAATTAATTGATGTACTTATGTATTTGAAACAGAATGGAACAAGACTAAGAATCTACAGCTAGCAGCTTTGTCAGGCTGCCCTTTGGCAGAGCTAAATGAGCTTAATGCTAACGTCAGTATGATAACATGCTGATGTTGACAGGTATAACATGGTAATTATCTTAGTTTAGCATTGTAGTAAAGTTTGCTGAACACAAAATACAACTAAGGGGGATGGGAACAATTTTGCAAGTGTTTAACAAATTAAAATTTTGAATAATGACTAAAAATGAGTAGTATTAAATTCATTACATTATTGAGTAATATCCCATAGATATCCATGGATACATAGAGATAAACTGCATGCAGATACATTCAAAAAAATCATCCACAGATTTTTCTGTCTCTGGTCAAGCTTAGAAAAATTGTAGAAAGTCTCAAACCAAACTATTTAAATATATTTAAAGAACACTTATGTTTCAGATTGCTTGATGCAAACTTATTCAGCAGTGAAAACAAAGAAAGCATCACACACACACACACACACACACACACACAGTCTCTCTCTCTCTCTCTCTCTCTCTCTCTCTCTCTCTCTCTCTCTCTCTCTCTCTCTCTTTCACATACACAAACACAGTTTGGTTGAATAATGGCCCAGTGAGTGGTGTGCCTATGGGGGAAGCTGTCAGTTTAATTGAATCCAGTATTCTCTCTTCCTCCTGCCTGCTAATTGATTCTGTCAGGCTCTTCTGCTTGACAAAGAGACAGACATTTTCCCCTGCATGGTTATGACTGTCACAGTGTGAATGACTATGTGTGTGTTTGTCCTTGGACATTATTTACGGTGTCTGTGTCTGTGCTGTGCTGTGTGCGTGTGAGTGTGTGTGTGTGTGTGTGTGTGTGTGTGGATATTGGCGTTCACACTGCTAATTTAGAAGGGCAGGATTTGACATGTGTGATTGCATGGGTCCATGTTGTCATGCTCAGATGAATATATGTTCTCAGCCCATTCAAGCATCTGCAGGATGCGCTGAAACAAGTATGATTCATGGAGGTCCCACTGCGCAACCAAGGGGACCCAAATCAGCCACAATACCTAAAAGTCGCTGTTTAGACAAGAGCGAGTACAGCATTATCTGTAACTGTTTGATCACCTAAATGATTTGTGTCAGTGTCCGTATTCAGGATTGTTGGGACTTAATTCGGAAGTGGGTGGTGGATAAACCAGAACTGGGTGGAACTAACCTGAAGTTGTTCATTTAAGCCAGAGATTGGTGGGTTGATCAAAAGTTGCTATAGAGAACTAAGAGAACTATTTTTTTTTAAAAGTTGCATAAATGAACTTCAGTCAGCTACCATTTATGCATTGTAAAAAAAAGAAAGTATCTTCACCAAGGAGATATAATTATAATGAATTACTAATTAAACCATTTAATGGTTTACTCTGAACTAAGTATTAAAATGTCTTGGTGAAAATATGTAATGTACAATAGCTTGATGGTTCTCTTTGTAGTTTCCACCACAACAGAATGAAAACATGGGAATAGGACAGGCTAAAGGTGTATGAAAAAGCATTCTGCTTCAGATTCTGTTTTGTTTCTAAAAATATGTTGTTTTTTTTCACTTTGTCTAACTTTGTCTGGCTGTCTATCATTATGGCCAGGGGACCATTTTGCCAATGTGTCAACAGCACCTACATCATTTTTATTTCATTACTTGTCAGCAGTTGATGTATTGCATTCACTCCAGTCCAGACACTCCAGGCCCTTTTTGCTGCCCTTTAAAATGATATGAGAATGGCAGTGGAGAAAACACACATACCTGCCTGCATATATATATATATACACACACACACACACACACAGAGAGAACACACTATTTTGACCAATATGCAATCTGGGAATGTCAGTTCAACAGTTGGTGCAAAAGGATAAAGCATTATATTGTTCAGGAGTTTTCAGAAACTCAAAACACTTAAACAATTTAACTTTTCTTGAACCAAGGACCAGAATTGAAGTGTGGACCAGCAATCATTGACATTAATATGGTCTATGTTGGCACATTCCTATTTCAGCTGTTTGACCATTACTATATAAGAAGCTGCTTTTACTGGGATTCTTGAGTGAATGGTGCTTATTCAACGCAGCTGTCACTGTCCCAGCACTATGGACTGATGCATGGAGCACAAGCTTTATAAAATATTCAAAATATTTACTATATGCTAAGTGCTTTCCAAGTACAAACATACAGGAAATAGCAAGATAAAGGGTCAGTGAGCATCATGCATCAACAGTTGAAGGCTAAAAACAGACTTTTAAAGCATGACAACCGTACAGGTCATAGCACACATCAAAAATAACCAACCAGGTTGTTTGGCTGGAAACTATTAATATTTAAATATACGTCAGCCGACTTGACAACCTCTCAGGCTTATTCAGGCAAAGTCACATGTCACTGTCTGTCCTGAGCCTTCCTGTCTTTTCATTTTGCATTTTCTACCAGATTGACTATGTTTCTATGTTTGACTGTGAATCTGCCCACCTTTCTCTTTCTCTTTATTCAGTCCATCCCTACATCCTTCTTCCATCCCTCCATCTGCCAATGTGTTGACCATTAAACTAGCTACCCGAACGGAGTACATACACACTACATACAGTAGACACAACTAATCTCACGATAATCTCTGGCCAGATAATCTCTTTCCGTTTGCTGGAGTGATGGAATGGGAGGAAGCACAGAGGGAGAGAGGGAGATTAGACTTACGGGGTCAAAAACTTCTCCAGTTTCATACAGAAACATCTTATGAAACGTGTTAAAGGAACAGTTCATCCGAAAATGATGTTTTTTATCTGCAAAACATTTACTTGAGCCTCACAGCAAAACGGATCTTCAGCATTTTGCTAAAGAACTGAAGAAGTCCGGACTTGTTTTAGAATGGAAAAAACAACCATTAGATTAATGGCTAAATACAGCTTGTCTAGCATAATCCAAGTCCTCCAAGCCCCAAGACCCCAAACTGATTTGAAAAGACGTTATTTACACCGCTATTTTTTGCTGAAACCCAATTCTGGTGGCTATAGTGAAGAATTCTGCTTTCAAAAGGGTGTAAATAATAAATATTTTTTCAAATACATTTGGGATCTCAGTACTGTCTCTTAATCTAGAACTGTTAATTATATTAAAACTTAAAATATCTGTCATGCAGAAGGGGTTTGTGTTGTAAACATGAACCTCTGCAATCAAAATGTGTTACATTAAATGTACGTGATTGGATTTTAAATTCTGATCTTTTTACTGTGTGCATACCAGACATAACCAGGACATGTCCAAAACCAAAGCTGGCTTGTTTTAAAATAAATAATAAATAAATTCATAAATAAGATGGTAAAATGCACAACACACAATAAAATACATTCATGAAGTGCAAATTAATTCCAAAGTAATTATGCTTCTTTCCCTGTGTCAGGATTTTTCCTCAGGCCGTGGCCTAATTTATTTTACCTTCAGTCACAAACCATGGAGTTGCAATTAAAACACTTATGGATCTTTCCAGATTGCTGATTGGCTGAGGTAGTTTTTCTACCACTTTTCAATCAATCTCAATTTACATATTAAGAGAAAAAAAAAAGGTCTGACCTGAGGAAAACGCTGCCGTATACGAGTATAAATCATTTTCAATGCAAGAGGAAAAAGATGAATGCGGTGAATGAAAATATATATTATTCCAAGGAAATTCTGCAGTTTGATAGAGAGATTTACACATTTCTATGTATTTCTTTGTTTTGATTTTGTCCATTTTTGTATCATTTATTCATCATTTATCTTGTGATACATTTGAGCTATACATAAATGATTTCTTTCATTCATGTGTGGTTCTCTACAGTATGGGTTAAAAGGTATTTAAGCTGCATATCAATAAAGAAACAACCACAAAAATAAATAAATAATTCAAATAACATGTTTAGCATCGGACAAGCAAATGCTAACATGCTTTTTAAACACATATTACCACTTCAGGTTTCCTGCACGGCTCCGAGGGTTAGAATTACAAGCAGGTTTGGGGCCACTATGTTGACTTATAGTGTGATGTTACAACACAGGGCATTACTAAGCTACAGTATTAATATAAAAGATGACATGATGTCATGTATTTATCCTGCAAAGGTCATCCTTTGTCCTCAAATATGGGGGTAAGGTCACACTTTTTATTGAGTCAACATCGTTACTGTAGAGCATAAGTAGCAGAGGAGATTACTCTGGTATTCATCGCACAGGATATTATCTTCTATCTTCAACTTCCACTCATTTCACTGTGCTGTGCAATTTTGTATATGGCCTATGCCTCTGTGCCAGTGACAGCTGTGGCCAGAAGGTTATTAGTCACATACTTGTGAATACAATATCCCTGGAACACCTGGAGGGAATTCCTCCAAATTTGGCACAACTGTCCATTTAGATTCAAGGTTGAACTGATTAGATTTTGGTGGTCAAAGGTCGAGGTCACTGTAATGTCACAAAACATGTTTTTTCGCCTTGAAGGTGCAATTTGTAAGATATGGCCATAATTTTACTTTAAAATGTTGAAAATAATGATATAACATTATCAAAAGGATGTGACGAAAGGGTTACATTATTGTAACCCTTGTTTTATAAGCACAGGCTCTGCTCTCTAATGGAATCTATGGGTACAGTGGGTGGAGAGCGATAAATGACCGCCCTGCCGCGACCAACATCGGCCCAAAACACGAAACCTGACCGGCTAGGGGAATGCCATGGATATAACCCCAAGTTTCAACACACATTCAACGTTAAAAAAAAAAAATCTCAGATCATGAAAATATAGTCAGATACTGAATTGGTGACACTAATTTTGGGTGCCCACCGTGGCTTATTGAATAGATTTTCTGTGCTGCTGCGGTGACGATGTGTGTGAAGCATCCAGGTTTAGAATTTGTAGCTTCTTTCTCTTCTGTCAGAATCAGCTTTTTGTTGTGTTGTTTTTAATATTCATAATATTCATTTTTTTTCTTTGACTGAATAGAAATAATAAATAAATTGTGGAGAATCCCTAAAGGCATCCAACAACTGCACTGCTCAGCCGTAATTAAATTCCCCAAGCAGGAGACCTCTGTCTAGGTAGATTTATCTTTTTTTGCTATCCTACATGTGGACAGATCATTAAAAATGAATGACACTGCTCTTTGTTGCTCCTCATCTGTTTTAGTCCAAGTGTTTGCCTCCCAAGTCCTTACTCACACACTCCCTTCTCCCATTTGCCCCTATATTAGCCTACTACAACCTCTTTTGGCTCCCTCTGTCCTCTGTCTTACATCGATAGGATGGCAAGGTAATACTTCAACATATTTTTACAAGGCCATCGGTCTCTTATATGAATGTTCTGCCCTAGATTGCTATTGAGGATACAAAACTTTTACAAGGACATAGACAAAAATCTTTTTTTTCATACAGTGGGAATTGTGGCGATGAATGGAGCGAAGTAGGAGGAAGAGAATAAGCAGCAAGTTGTTCGTGGCGGTAAATGTACAGTGCAGGTTACAGTTTGTCGCTGGAAAATGAAGGGGGCTAGTCCCGAAGAAAGAACCACTGTGGTAAAGTAAGCCGACAAGTGATAAACCGTGGTCAAAACAGTCGCCGCTTTGTTTTTGATACGCATCTATTTGCAACTTCACCCGGAAGGAAACTAATCGTCTTCTCTGCTCCCCGACTACGGTCTGAAAACTAAGCAGGAAAAGCTAACAGTTAACCTGCCCCCTCACTGTATTTTCTAAGTACTGTACTTTTGCTGTGCACAGGACATTTCTGGGTGTCAACGATTCTGGAGTTTATTATCGAGTCTCATACCAACCAATACCAACACTTTGGGTTAGTGGCTCACCAACCCAAACCTATATAGTTAAAAAGTAGTTTTTTTTCTTTTTAAATGGAAGCAACAGAGGGATTGAAAATGTGGCAATAAACTAACAAAAGACCTAGATTTCATTATGTTGCTGCCATAATTCAAGAGGCTGACTTAATGAGCGTGAACTCCAACTGCTGAAAGAATGGTGAAAACAAAATCCAAATTATCGATGCTTACAGTGGAAAAGGCCTTACTGTATATTTGTTTTGCACTCCACATGCCCCCTTAATTATTTTTTTTTCTTCATGTTTTTAGAAGAGAAATAATATTGATTAAGTCAGACTCAATGGAAAAACAACAAAATTACACAAAGAGTCCTTATTTTGCAAATGCCTTTGTGTCCAGTTTATGATTTCATGACTTTATATGTAATATTTATAATACATATTTTATATTATATATTTTATCAAATCCAATATATAAATTAATTAAAAATATGTAAATGCTGGTAGAAGACCAAGATTTTTGTGTATATAAATTTGTCAGGGTTTGAGAGTTTAGGCTGTTTGTGTTATTTTCCTGTGTTATGGTTTTGAGTTTGTAGAATAGATTTGTTTGTTACTTCTGATGTTGTTTGAGTTTCTAGTATGTTTCCTGTCTTTGTTCCTTTCCCTCCTTTTGTGATTGTCTGCCTCGCCCTGATTGGTGTCACCTGTGTCTTGCTAGTCTGCCCCGTCCTGATTGGTTTCACCTGTGTCTTGTTAGTCTGCCCCGCCCTGATTGGTTTCACCTGTGTCTTGCTAGTCTGCCCCGCCCTGATTGGTTTCACCTGTGTCTTGTTAGTCTGCCCCACCCTGATTGATTTCACCTGTGTCTGG
>JBBPCS010000573.1:10381292-10430505 GCA_037974645.1 Hollardia meadi | reverse complement strand
ACACACACACACACACACACACACACACACACACACACACACACACACACACACACACACACACACACACACGTGAGTAAGCGCATACACAAAGACAAAGATCATAACGAAAAAAAGGGAGAAAAGGAGTTTGCATGAGGAAATTGTTTGGAAAAAAAAATACATATCCCCTTTGGATCTATAAACGATGAATAATGTTTAAATTTGTAACTAGGTACCTTGTACACAAAGGAGCAGACAAAGTCGATGAAACCACACTGCATCTTTGGCAGCTCATCGGCATGATTTCTGTCCATCATCGGCTAAAGAGGAAGAAGAAGGAGATGATAAGTATTGTATGACTTTGTTGTATGACTGACAGTGCAGGCAACATACGAAAAAACACCATTTAGAGATCTTACAATAGGCTGCTGCTCAAGAACTGTCCTTTCGAGGTCTCCCTGCTCCCAAAATTCTGCCGCCACCATCAGAGCGACCTAGAACCATAAGAACCAACAGAACAATGAGAGCAAATGGCGGATGCCTTGTAATGAGATGACAAGTGTATAGAAGGGAACACACCTTGCTTTGAATCTCCCATGGCTTTGTAATGGCTGACAGGTCACACGCTGTCATCATCATTGCCCTATGACACCATTAAAGAACATTTGTGAATGACCAACAGCAGACAAGTATATAAGTGGCTGCTTCACGTGATAAACTATGCATTTACATGATAATTTCCTTCCTGGTTGGATTGTTGGAGATGTAGTTGACCTTCTCCTTCTCGTCTGGAATCCCCTCCACAGCTTCCACAATTTTTTGGAACATTGTTCTCTTCCTGAAAGACAGAAAGCTGTCAGATCATTTCTAGAAGTCCTTGAGTGCTAATGCTGAATGTGGGAAACAAAACTACTACATACTGTACTTATAACCCCCCACATTCCTTACTTGAAGTAGAGGGCGAGATCAGTGGCAATTATGCAAACTTCAAACAGATGCTGCACTGTCTCAAACTGACGCTTCTGAAGGTTTTGGAAGATATTCAGATTCTGTGAACAGTAGAAGAAGAATGATGTTAGACAGCAGCAAACATTTCAGTGAGTCCCTACCAAAATAATTCAAACTGGTTACAGTACAGCATGAAAAACGTTCACAAATTGACTCTTATGTATTTCAAACCACAACTAGTGTTTAACACATAAATATTAAAATGTGAGGACCCACCTCATCCCCCATCAGTGTTTTACTGTACTCAAGGTGATGTCGCTCCATAACTGAGGAGCTGTGCAGTTTTGCCAGCGGGGATAAACTCCTACAAGAGTCCACCAGAACCAGAGCATGTGAGTAAAATCTTTATTATGTTGTTTTAAAATCCTCACCGTCAATTGATGTCACCTGAAAATGACCCACAAAAGTCTTACTTTGTCTGGTAGAGATTGTTGGTCCCTCTGTGGTCAATATCATGGCAGAATCCAGCAGCAACCATGGCAAAGGCCTCGAGGTCAGAGTAATACTTCTTCAGTTTACCTGTCTGTTGAGGAAAAAGAACACACAACCCTGTGTTATAAAAAAAGAACAGTAGAGAAAATAATAACAACAAAAATATGAGTATGAGAAATCAGTCTCACAAGCAGCAGGGTGAACATGGTTTGTCCAACGTTGAAGCCGTGCCTCCAGTTGTGGTAGGTGATGTCACGGTATCCCTTGTGAACGGTGTACATCCATCGTGTCAGGGTCTGCGCCACAGAAGAAGAAAAAAACAAAACAGAGCCTTGGCATTTTGCATCGTTGGTTCAAAAAATTAGACTCAGATCACATAAACGTCATTTAAGATTATACAGCACCTCAGATCAGTCAGCCTCACAAAATAAACAAACAACAATAACGGTTTAATCTCTGCACTCTGCACCAAATGATGCTGTGTTGAGTGTTTCAGAAGTGGTGCACTGCCCCAAACAGGTAGACAAGGGAGAGAGTGTTGTGAATACAGGCAGGTTTCCTGACACCCGTATACCGTACCTCAGCTGGGACTTTGAACTTTTCTACCACCCCCAGCTCAAAGAAGCAGCGGATACCGCACTTGATGAGTTCAAACTCTGACAAGGGGAAGTCGCTGAAGCGGAACTCGAGTAACTCCACGGTCTTGGCGTCGGGGATGTTGGTTTTCTGCACATTGGAAACACGGCGCAAATGATCAGCATGCCATCCCGAACAACCCGAGTTAATGAGGAGCATTGCTGCCTGCACGTCACAATGCTTACCAACAGCTTGTACATCTCCTTCTGGTCACAGTCTTCTGGTGCAGAGCCAAACTTTTCTTGAGTGTTCTGTGAGGACATTTAATGAGAGTTTATCTACTAATAAGTTTTCAGTCCGGTTGAAGTGATATCAGTCAACTGGGGCAAAAGCTTACCAGAATGGTCTGTACGTCATTCAGCGTGGCCTTTGTCTGGTACATGAGCATTTCCTGGGCAACATCTTTCCTCCACTCTGTCCTGTTCAGTTTGTCGTATGTGTCGCTGTTCAGGGTGGACCAGCCAAGGAACTGGGTTAGAGCCTAATGACATGAACAAACACAAAACAATCCATTCAATTCTAGATATTTTGTATACATTATGTAAAGTTCTAAAGATAGACTAATAAGTCAAGTAAAAAATATAAATGCAATTAACATAATTATTTCACTTTTTGTAAGATTATAAGTATTTTTTTATAAACTATATATAGTAAATATATGTAACAAATATAAATTACATTAAAGTACCTTGGGAGTCTATTATAACAGTATTAAAAAATGTAATGTTGAGACACTTAAACAGTAAAACAAGATTTTAAAAAAAAGAGCTAGCGAGATATCTTTCCGTACTTCTGTAATCTGTTCATCGTTCTCGTCAAAGGGTTTGCCATCTTTTCTGTTGAAGAAAGTGGCAACACCAACAATTTCTTCCTTTTTGTTGACGATGGGGAGGGAGAGGACATTCTTAATCTTCCATCCCGTCTCATCCACCGCTTCTTTCTGTCAAATGCATCAAATAGAATATCCAGATTATTTTAGCGTACGGCTGTGGGGTAAAAAAACAAAACAAAACAAAGGGAATTTAATTTCATGTGAGTTGTAAATGAAGAATGTCTCACCTGGAATGCAAAGTACTCATCTGCTGAAACATTCATCATGTTGCAGATCTAGAAGCGAAAAAGTGTGAGTTTGGAGATCAGCAAATCAATGACACTACTTATCAAACAACTGTAGAGTTTGAATTAAAAAAAAAATGGAACAAACGTGGAACTTACAAATCCATTCTCGGCCACATATGCGGGAAGTCCGCTGACCAGAGCCCAGTGGTCGGCTGGAGGACCACTGTGAGTTCAGAGAGGATGAGTAAGTGCACGTCTTCTTACTAGAATACCAGTTGAAATGTGCAAATAATGCTGTGGTGTAGAATCAGCCTAGATACAGGTGTTACAGTGCATCATCATACTCACGGGATAACTTTAATGTCCTCTTTGTCTTCCAGCAAGTAATCAATAATCTTGTAGAAGCTAATTTCCTGAATGTTTTAAACAAAAACATATTTTAAAAATCTGCATAAAACTGGTTGATGAGAATAATTTTACAACTACAAGCCCAGTGTTGGACTCACTCTGCCATCAGGTGTCTTGGGGCCTTTGTATGGCTCCTGCTCTCCTAGTTTGATCGGCCACTCATCGAAGAATTCCTGGTGAAGAAAAGGCCAAAATCATGTCTCTGTATACACTTATTAATTAAGATCAATGCACAAGCACTGCAGTGTGTGCAGCTGCAGATATAATTGCGGTAATTCATTATAATAATTACGTTAAATGTGAAGTTTTTTTTCTCCAGGCTTTCTTCTACTCACCTTTTCTTTGGTCATGTCCAGGAGTCCCACAGAGTATCTCTCACACTTGATATATGTCCTCACTGTGTACAAGGCTTTGTGAAACTGCCTCTCAATGTCCGTCAGCTCCTCAAAAACCTTGCTGGCTGACCACAGTAACACCTATAGCATAAAAAGAGGTTATTTTTCATACGAGCTTTGGATTATTGCGTCAATCCATTAATTGTTTTCAGTGCAGCTAGAAAATTAATATCTCTGACATAATAAGTGGGTTTATTACTGTAGATTTTTTTTTTTTACCTGGCTTCTCCTGGACTCTACATCCCACATGTAAGCAGTGTGGGCTTGGAGAGTGACCACAGTGGCAAAGTTCAAATACTTATTAAAGAGCTGTAATGAAAGAGCAAAGAATCATATCGCTTTATCAATCACATTCACATGTTCAACAGATTACTTTGTCTGACAGATATTCCCTTGGATGACCCCTAAAGCAACAAAGAGGCCATGAAACAAGCAAGAAAAAATGTCTGCGCTTCCCCTCTTTGAAAGGATTATAAGCTGAGCTGTCATAACGATGTCCCGAGTACCAAGTCAAGCCTCTAAATATACAGGTCAGAGACAGGAAGCTGGTGGGCTAAAATTGGCCATTTTACCTTGCAAGTCAAGATAACGATGTGACCCTCATATACTGGATTTGTCTGTCTACTACGAGTGGTAAAACCCTCCAGCCCAACTCAGTGCACTCTGTCTAATTTAGTCCGTGAGTCATTCTGGCACTAATATATAGAACCTGTGATTAAAAATGAACACTGCCCACTCACCTCCTGATCACTCTTTGAGAATTCATCTGCACCTTGTTTGTTGAGTGCCATGATGACGCCTATGGGTTCCTTTCCACTCATAATGGGAGCGGTAATCATGCATTTGGTGGTATATTTGGTCTGTTTATCCACAAAGTCACTGAAATGAGACTCCTGAAAATAATAAGAGGAATTGGGTTAAAGGTTTTGTGCTCATACAGCAACGGCAAGATTAATGCAAAAGAATGTGTCCATTGCAGATCAACGCTCTATTCGACTATTCGAATATTCGAGGTGCTATATAAATAAACTTATTATTCATGCATGCCATTATAAGTTATATAATGTCTTAAAGATGTCTCATCAGTTATCAGTCTGGTTTGATGCTAGTTTATTTCTACATCATCTCTGTGTTTAGCTCACCTTCTTAACATCAGGAATATTATGAGGCTTCTTGGAGTTGGCCGTCCATCCAACAATTCCCATGTCAGTGGGAAAAACAATCTCTACATTGGGATTCACTATATTCTTATCAAATGGAGAATTGTGTGTCACATCGAAGAGGATCGTGGACAGCTCGGGTGTTCCATTACGTGCCCTGTAGCTAAAGTAGCTGCAGCGATCAGCCTGGATCAGCAAAGCAATTCTCTGGAGAATTTTATGCAGGATTTTTTCCATCGGGTTGTTGCTCTGCATCTCCTTTATGAGCTCGAATATGAACTCAGCCTCCTGGATGGTGGAGACATCCTTGTAAGAGGCCTGGTCTTTGACCTGCACCTGGTTGTTGAAGGCAGCAGTGATCACATCTGCCTTAACTTTCTTTTCGTAATACTCCTTGGCAAACTGTGGGTTGTTGTCCAGGAACTTCTCTACAGTGTCTTTGTCTCCCATGTTGTCCAAGTTTGGATGAACGATCCCCTCTGTAGATGCACAAAGATGCTCCTCTCAGATGGGTGCAGCTGGGTGGAGGAGAGAGCTGAGCAGTAAAGGTGGCCTCCAGAAATTGTGGCAGTGCAGAACCTACTGAGACATTTCCCAAACTCTTCTGTGGACATGGGAAAGTGCAAAGCAACAGAAGGTAGTGGCTTACTGGGTAAGGGGATCCCAGGGGGCACTTATAGCTGTGACGCAAGAATCATAAAGCCTCTGAGCTTTCTTAACTTGTAAATCCAGCCACTTGTCATTTTAGTGGGGCCAATCCCGTCACAGGTAATATCTAAGTTATGGCACCAGCAGGATGACCTGCACAGGGAGGAAGAAGTCACGACTACAATTATACCTGGGGGATTCCTGAATCTATCCCATACCAGACTGAGATCACTGGCACATATCTTGTCTAAATATGTTGTGCACATTGCTTTGGTTGCGTTGTGCTGGAAGGACATGTTCTATGATTTTAGGAGGATAACGATAATATCATAACAATAATAACAGGCAAAGAGCCTGTAAGCTGTTTTTAAGTGTCTTATGATGTCTGAGAAGCTTTGTATGAGAGACAGTGATTAATGCAATGATATAGTGACACCTGGCAAGCTGAAATAACTACACTACAGTTGGTCAGTTCAGCGCTAGTACTGACAGCCAGCAGTACTTTAGTCTAATTCATCTACAGGCACTCCTCCAGAAAGGAATGAGTGTGTCATGGGCCTGGCTTTCCCAGGCTTCTTCTGCTAAATGGCAGCTTCTTTTAACCATTCGCCGGATTAAGTGGGATTGTTAACTGCTGCTTGGAGTTTAATTCGTCTCGTTGGCATGCACACTGCTGTTTGATGATTTGGTTACAAGACACAATTATTTATTTCCAGAACAGATGAAAAAAAAGGAAATGGTGTAACTAAAAAATAATATGAAATTGTCTTTTAATATTTTATTTTAATACTTAAAATTTAATTTATATTAGTCAATTGATTAATTAATTGATTCACTTCTCACATTTTAACACCAATAAATAATATGTGCCATAGTGCTGCAACATACAGTATATTTATTATTTGTCGTTTCAAGGTAAGATACATTTTTTGTATGTTTAAGATTTAGCCGATCATAAAATGAACTATCTTTATGGTGTTTGCTTTTTCAGCTGTTTAAACCTTAACAATGGAGGGAAATGCACCAGCTCAGGAGTGCAGCGAGCCAGCAAATATTTTATCTTACATATTAGACTGCATGTTGTCTATTTAACGTCACCAGAGTTGCAGACAATGTGCTCTATACTTCATGTAAGTTTGAGTTCTATTTGACAAAACAATGGTGATAATCATGGATTTATATCTTGTGTTTAATCACCACCACAAGGTCAAGTGGTGCTACCTCAGAGGTCCAGCAAAGCTTGCACCAGTTGTTCTTGAGCTGGCAGAGAGAGTGAAGGATGGGTAGAGGGCTGAGTTGGCCAGTGTGATTGTTTCCACCCAGAAGAACATGGCAGCGGAGACATTTAGGTGACCCAGGAAGTTCCTGGCCAGGATGAGGAAGATGATGATATAAATAGGACTCCACATGATTCAGAAAGATGATTCACAAAAATCACAATGATGAAGCATAAAATGATACCAGAGAACAAGAGGAGGAGGGATGGAGGGTGGTGGCCTTTATGATGCTGTTTGAGCCAGCTGCTACCAGAGGTGGAGTCAAACATTACAAGATGTTCTTTGTGTTTTTCTCTTGCAGTATGTTGGTAAACATCATTTATTCTCTCCAACATCAATGTCACATTTCTTTTGTAAACTCTTTCATAGCAACCTTTTTTGGGGGTCTTTAGGAATAACTTAATTACAACACAGGACTGGGACTGACACGACTTCCCTGTGGGAAATTCTAAGCTTCAATTTAATTGAGATCTATGTAATTTGACACTTTTATTTACACTGTGAATTACAGATTAACAGTTTTACTTCCAGGTAATCTACAGTAGTAATGATATTGTGGCTGAAAATAGGCTTTTCACCTCATGCAAACACCACAGAAATTTAAAAACGCTTAAGGAGAGGAGATATTAAATACAATATAAGCAATATTTGTTACAAATGAACTAAGACACATCCTCCTTTCTTTGAAATGTTTGTCGTGTCAGGCGTTGATAATCTACAGGGCCACAAGAGAAAACCCCTCTTGGCTACGAGTGTACCTCTCAGACAGGCTGAGTTTATATTCTAACTTTCCATGAAGATGTTCCTGTATGAAAAAGTTCCTGAAAGGCACAGCAAGTTAGGAGGCGTCTAAACCATATTAAAATGTTATAGGTTAACCCTTGGTGTCATTCTCTTTCAAAGCCCATGAACAGTGCACTGACCCCTGACTTTCCATACTGTTGGTTAGCAATACTAATCCACATCCTTAAATAGCACAGGAGGGGGATTAACTTACACAAGCTCGAGATATTCATCTAGTTTGAACAGTGTGAGACCTGGGAGCAGTCAAGGACCTACAGCAGCATGATTTGAGACAGTATCACACAAAGTAGGTGGTCGTGATCCAAAGTAGCGGCACTGTCACCTCACAGTAAGAAGGTCCTTAGCTCGATTCCCAGCCAGGGCCTTTCTGCGTGAAGTTTGCATGTTCTCCCCGTGTCTGCGTGGGTTCCCTCTGGTGCTCCCGCTTCCTCCCACAATCCAGACATGCCAGTTGTTTTCTTGTTTGTCAGTCTATTTCAGCCCTGTGATGAACTGGCGACCTGTCCAGGGTGTACCCCACCTCTCACCCAATGTCAGCTGGGATAGGCTCCAGCCCCCCATGACCCAGCATAGGATAAGGGGTGATAGATAATGGATGGATGGATAAACCAAAGTGTTGGGCAAACTCAAACTTTGCCCTGATGATGGTGAAGATGAAAATTCAGCGAACCACCAGTGTGAAGTCAGTAGAATTTATCCTTGATGAACCTTGAAAGTCTGTAGACCTGTGAAGAAATGTAAACCTCATAGAGGCAATACAGTTGCGACTAATCAAAGCTTTGTGGGTTTGTTTTAATTACTCAGAAGCACAGCCTCAGTAACTAAATGCTGTAGTTTATTATAACTTGTACCTCTGGTTACACAGCGTGGGTGAAATCCATATTACAGAACATACAGAACTTAATCAGTCGGCACAGTTAAGTCCAGACAGACTTCGAGGTGCTTCATCAGCTCCCGGTATTGACTGGCAGGATACTCGGCCTGGCAGCTGGGACACGCCAGGAAGCTCTCATTCAGCAAGCTGCTGTGAGGGAAGGCAGTCAGGCTATCTCTGGAGGTCAGGGGGTGTGGGTGTGCCGCTTCACATGAGCTGTGGCCCTGCTGGTCTCTCTAATACAAATGGAAATATCTATCAGTTCAAGACTGGGTGATTAAATCAGCTTTTCAAGTAATTCTATCATTTCTGACCAACAAAACTTAATGGAGCTTTAATGCTCATCACTGATTAAGTTGGAATATATACTAATTTGTCTTATCTTTCCTTTGCACTATTCATGCCAACCTTTGATTGTTTTGTCACACAGTCTTTAGATTTCTGCAGCGTCTTCAGCACTCTGACCATTTGCTTCTTTAAATATGAACAATCCTGCCTCTCATCCTCAAGGTCTTGTGAAGAAATCTTGATCTAAAATTTAAAAAGTTTGCATTACAGTGGTGAATGTAATATAGCATAGGTGTGGAAATAATATTTTTCACATGTAAAGAATGAGCTTTTTGCTGATGTGAGGACTGATATCTTCCCATTAGAAGGAAAGAAAAGAGAAGTCAGAAAGTATGACATGCTATCGCCTGTGGATGAGTCAGGCGTAGAAATACAAAACAAATACAATACAAAAACAATGGCCGACTGATGGACATGAGTCATCAATCCTCCTCAAAGTGTAATTAATCTGTTCCATTATAAAATTTGGATTAGAAACATCCCTAAAATTCTAGTTAATACTAAGAATGAATTAAAGTAAGACTGATACAAAGTGAGCACGCCTGTCATACCTGGCGCTCCAGGTCTTCAATCTTTTCCTGGTCTGCCTGGTGACGATCTGACATAAACTTCTGATAGAGATTCACCTGAGAAGAGAGATTTTTTGTTTTACCTTGATAGACTTTTGCAACTACTTTTTGCTACTTAGTGGATGAGTAGTTCAACAAAGACATACCTGCAGCTCAAAGCTGGCTGACCTGTGCATCTCCTTATCAAGGCTGTGCTGGAGATCTTTGGTCTCTTCCCTCAGCTGTTGCTCTTCATCCTCAGAGCAATGATAAACTTCTGCTGCACTGTTTCTGCTCATTTCTTCAGTCTGCAGCTGCTGCTTGAGCTCTTCCACCTCATTCTCTCTTTCCTTGCACCTACACATCAACCGGTCTGTCATATACAGTAGCTGACTACCATTTTAACCTTCTCCAACTTTGATAAGGACCATATTATTTACTTATTTTAGCAGCAGACATACCATTTCTTGGTTAATATCAGGTTCTGGTGGGTCATGTCGACCTGCTGCCTGAGCACCTCCAGCTCATCTTTGGCTTTCTTTAAGAGTCTTTCATAGTGTTCCTGCATCTGGCTTATTCGCTCCTTCTCTGTCATGAGAGAAGCAGAAGATGAAAATTTAAAAAAAAGAAGGAAATAACACTTTCACCTACACAATCAAAAATGTTGGATACAATCACATGCAACATGTAGAAAGAAATAGAAAAGATAGACTCAATAGAAAAGATTCTGTAATAGTGGGCTATTCCAGGGCTATGTTGACATCTTAAAAACATTGCTGTGACAGTCTGTTGCCCCCTCTTGCTCCAGTATTGAGTGCCCACTGCCCGCTGCCCCTCTGGCTCACCATCTGAATGGTCCTTATTGTGCTGCTGTGAGAGGGCCTGATTGGCGTCATTCTGTTGCTTCTCCAGCCTTAACATTCTGGCCAGAATTGCCCTCACATAGGCCTCTCTCTGCTGGTCATATTCCAGCCACTGCTTGTTCTTCTCCAAGGCCTTGAGGTTTTGAATAAAAGAGAAACGAAAAAGGGTTGTGCCAGGGGATGACTCCGGAGCAAAACCACTTGGCAAAACTACTGTAAACAGGCACACATCCTCACTTGGGCACACGTAGACTATAAAGTTAGAAGAAACTAAAAATACAGAAAGGTAGGTGAAAAATAGAAACAGAAGAGACCTTTTACAGCTGTACTGCAACCACACAGCACTTACATCATTGAGGTGATTTTGGAGCTCCATTACCTTTGTCGAGGCCCATTCATCTGAAGTGGAGTCCTATTTGACAACAGGAACGTATAGCACAGCATTACACATATGTGAATGAACAACCCACATTATACAACAGCTTTAACACCTGACCTATACAATATCAAGTATACCTCTGTGACGGGATACTCTGCATGAGGAAGTGTGTTTACGGAGAGCAATGAGTTCTCTTTTAAATGAAAGGCTGACACTTAAAGACAACTGCTGCCATCTAGTGGTGCAAAACTTGTAAAAGGCAAGAGCTGCTCTGCAAATCAAACTCCCTAACACAACCCACAGGCCTTTTTCACAGAAGACATTTTGAAATGTCATAGTAGGATAAGCACAATAATAAAATTGATGATGCCTAAATTTTATTTATTTATATTGTTTTCAAGGTCCTAGAGTATTGTGTATTTAACATTGTAATGATTATATTGTAAGTGCCAAATTTCATGAATTGTAGTGCTATTTTATGAATGAAACTAACATTTGTTGTCATTTCCATAACTACAAACATATTATTATGTAAAAATATCAAGAGGAAGGCTTACAGTTTACTTTTATTTCCCCAGGCACTACACTTGAACTGCTCCACCACCACACTCCTCCCCCCGAAGCCTCCGCTCCTCTGAAGCCAACCTTCTGTCTCTACCATTCAGGACCAAGCAACGGACCTGGGACGACAGAGGAACTCTCTACCCAAACACATCAGAGACCGCACCGATCTGTCCTTGTTCAAATCCCTAATTAAAACTCACCTCTTCAGAACTGCTTTTAATGTGTGATAAATGCTGTCTTTTATGTACTTTTAGTGTGTTATTTTCTAGTCTTTTTAAGCTATGTAAAGTGTATTTCAGTGTCTTGAAAAACGCTGTACAAATTAAATGTTTTATTCTTATATTATTAAAATCAAACCATTCCCCCGCAACTTTGTTCTTGAGATATTGACACCTAATTGAAGCACTCACAAGTTTGTTCTTGATTTCTTCAATTTCTCTGGAGTAACTGGATATGTCTCTCTTTCTCATCATACTCACTGTGTCTATTTGCTTCTCTTCTTTCTTACTCAGCTGCTCCAACAGCAAAGCAAGCTTCTCATTTTTGGCCGTCACCTGCTGACAAAATTCCAGCCTAACAGTTTCAAGGGAGAGGAATCTCTGTAAAAAAGAGAAAACAATCATACCTTGAATTTAAAAAAATGGCAACATCATTAGGTGGAGTTGACAACTGATTTATGTTGGATAAATACCAGAGAAACAGGGTTGTTTGACTAAGTTTACCTCTACTAGCCTATTATGTTCTGATCGTTGACGAGTCAACTCAACCAGGGTCTTCTTCAGAAAAGCATTCTCCTTCCTCAGACTGCTGACAACCGTACGAAGCTTTGAGTTGAGGTTTGTCTTAAACAAATCCTTATATTTGGAAGACGCCATCTCAATCACCTGTTGACATATATTACTGACACAAAAAATTATATTTTAGGGTTGTTAAAAATACAATATCAAAAATAAATATTTTTAAACCTTTTTTTTTTTTACCAGGAAATATCCCCAAAAGATCAGAAAATGCGTCAGTACATTCAGTTGTCAAATACTCCTTGATCAAAGTTTTATAGTCTTCCATGCTTATCATATAATGTAGTTTAAGGTAGCTCACTCCATGATGAGGGTGCAATAACTTTAAAAGCACTTCCACCAAAAAACAGTGCAGGATCGAGGAATGGCGAACAAACTTTATCCACACAATCGAAGGTTGCAATTATTGATAGTTTTAAATCAGTCAGTCTGGAACATAAATAAGGAGGTAATTCATGTATTATAGCCTTATAAAGAAAAATGTACCAGTGTTTCATTCTCCGATTGTGTAAGGAAGCATTCTGAAAGGGTCCAAGTTTATTTCTTTTCATTTGTTGCAAAGTAAATGCAGCAAACTGAACCGGGCCCCCAAAAAACTTGACTAGACCCAATTCGTTTTCTAAGCAATTAAAATGTGCAAGAAAAAGGTGACCTTTTACAATTACAAATGACTGTAATGACAATGTATTTTTACTTTTTAATTTGCTTAATTTAATATATTTTTCAGTCTATCTGCAACATTAAGAATCATAGCTAAGGCTAACAAAGATCACATGGACACTCACTTGATCAATGAGGAGGGACTGGATATGCTGAAATTATGTTACTAGCGGTTAAGCTAAGGAGCAGCTATCTACCTAACAACCACAACATATCAATTGGACATTTTCAACATGTCAATGAGAAAATACCACCATATAACGTTAGCTAGTTAGAGATAGCTAGCTTAAGTTAATTTTGTTAGCTTGAATAAAACGTTAGCATAAAATAGTAGCATTAGCACAAAGGGCTGATAAAGTACCCTAGTTAGTAACATTACAACAAAATAACGACAATTAAACGTTAAATTAACTCTTATCTTTAAAAACAAAAACAAAAAAACTACCAAATCCATCGCAGCAACAATAAATAATTCTAGTTAGCGTTACCTTGGGAGACAGTTGAGCCTAAACCATCGTTGGATTCAAGTATGTGGTAGCCTCAGTAACCCCGCCTAAACTCCTCCGTCCGGCATACCCATGAATATATCTCTAACATTATAAATCCACCCCGGTAACAGCTCAGTTAACGCCAGGTAGTTCCAGTCAGAGCAGTTCCGCGCTAAAATTTGAAAATAATAATGATATTGCTCCCGGAGAAGCGTTTTTGTTATTTTCAGTGATGTGTATGTATTTAGTTGTGTTTATATCCTATCAAAGTGTGTAGCTAATGCTCCCTTAAATGGAAATTATGTAGTAATCTAGTATGTTGTAGGCTTCTACGTTAGTTTACAGCGCAGAAAGGATGCAAGACTTCGTTACACCACTGGGGGGCGCTGCGTTAAAGAGAAGGCGAGTGGACCGACTCCGCAGTGATGTTAAGCAAAACTGAGTAATACTAGTGAAGCATTTTGTAAAGGTAATGAGAAAGTAGGATATTAAGGCCACTCTGTCCTTGTTGCCTATTAACCCACCACACTAAGGCTTGCTGGTGTGTTTCATGTCTGACTCATGAGAGAGCCTGCCCTCCGGTATCCACTCCTCTCCTACACATCTGTGCCTCTTACAGCTCTGTCTGTGAGGGCTCTCTCGTTCTCTCAAAGGAATATGACTCGTTTTTCTGAATAAATTTGGACTTTTTTCTCCAAAATGCTGCGGGTTATTGTTGAGTCCGCAAGTAGGATCCCCAAAAAGAAACTTGGAAACCCAGATCCAATAGCTGCGATTGTCTTTAGAGGTGAGAGATACCATCGACCAGCCTATTACTTTTATTTTTTTTTATCTATGGAAAATGTTGCATGCTTAATTTTTCTGTCGGTCAGTTTGATATTGTACACAGTGTTTCAGTTTCAAAGTTGTAAATTAAGTATTTATAATATACATCTGTTCAGAGAATTTAATTTGAATATGTTGACAGTGATTCATATAGGCTACAAAACGAGTAGTACATCCTTTTAAGGGCAGAATATCCCTCTGTGTTTTTTGGCTACATGGCTTGTTCTTTGGTTTTTATAAATATAATAAAATGCTTGAGTGCACTAAGTCTTCCTCTGTTTTCAGATTGTAAAACCTTGATTCAATCTTTTGTTTATGATTGGGAGAAACTTTTTTTTGTGGCCAAGTGTTGGAGTGCTGTTTTTTTTTTGTGGTTTTTTTGGCCAATAAATCTGGTTTACCTTCATTGTGCTTACAGGTGAAAAGAAGAAAACCAAAGCAGTTGACAATGAATTGAATCCTGTTTGGAATGAAGTATGTGGGGAATTAAAGTTAATCAAAAAGTGGGAGCTTCTGTATGTTGGTGATTGATTGTAACTTTCTCTCTTCCCTGTTCTTGCAGGTACTTGAATTTGATTTGAAAGGCTCTTCCTTGGATGCATCTTCCTTCATAAGTGTGGTTGTGAGAGACTACGAAACAATCGGCAAAGACAAGTAAGAAAGCATCAGACATGAGACATTTGCGTATGTCATAGTCATTGCGTCACAGCTCAACAAATGTGTTGAATGCATAGAGTGGATGCCCAGACAAATTACTGTGGAGGAGGGTCTCTGAGCGAAAACCACTTCCCCATGTAGGCAGAAACCCCCCTCACTCCCAAAACCCCCCCCACCAGTGTTACGCAAAATAATGCAGGTAATGACTGAAAGTAACTTCAAAAGATTTATATTTTCAGAAGGTAGATATATGATTATAATCTGTTAAAGTGCTTGTTTCGTAGCAGTTGAACTACTATGGCATTACTTATTGCAACAATGTGGTTAAAACAGTTATTATGATCTTTTCCTAAGGAGCAGAGTAGGATGTGTTAACTTCACCGAGCTGTTTAACCACAGGACTCACTGCGACCATGTTAGGACTTGCAGTGGCAGTAAAGAAGGTGCTTTGTCTCTCCCACAATAGCACTCTTACAAGTAATGTTGCCTTAAAAGGGAAGAAAAGTCGCCTCTTTTTAACCTCTCCTAGACTGCCGTACATTTTATTTATTACTCTGCTTAATTTTATATTATTTCTATTTGTTAGGCTCATACATGCAGTTATTTGTCTTTCTGCAGTGCAAGAAAGAAGGTAGACAAAATAATAACTGGCTTACACTGAGTCACTCTGATTGTGTATAGTATAAATTACTCTGAGGCAGGCACAAGGGGGGTGGGGTGAGGGTGGAGGGGTGTCTGCCTCAGCCACGAATGCACTTCGATATTTTTCCATGATCACCGCCTGCAACACATGATGAGGGTGAATAAGAGAGCTTGCGCTGGCTTGTCATTGGCACATCTGTGATGGCTAGCAACACAACTCTCATGCACATCTAGGAAAAACCATAAAAAGGTTGTGACTCAGAGATTCTAACAGGGGTATCTAATCTGTGGTCCTATCAAGATAAGCCATCTAAAGCTGCTTAACTGGCAGTGCAGCCTGCTCAGTTTGTTTGGCAAAGATTTTTTTTTTTAACTCCTTAATTAGCTTTGTTTAAAAGTCATATGTAAATACTGGAAAATAAACCAGTATGCTGGTCACTTCCCTTTTTTTTTTCCTGTGGTACAGCTATTAAAGTTTTGTTTTCTAGTTTCATAGGAGACATATGTATACAAACATGAAATCATTTGTTGCATGTGGCCTCTGCAGTGTAGCGACAGTATATTGCAATTCCAGATTTCCTCTCCATATGACTCTGCTTTACATGGAACAACCCAAGTTTCTAAGCACTGTGTAATGATAAATAATGGCACAACGGTTGAGAAAAAAAGGGCCTGAGCATAATAATCATGATTTTGCCTGCGTTCATGTTGTTTACTTAAGTACGCCTTTTCCCCGCCTCTTTGGCTTCGTATTTATCCACCCTTAAACTGGCCACAGAGAAACCAAGACATGCCTGTAGTAGATTTTAATTGTTTCCATTTTTCTACTTTTTCTTTTTTGTCATCTTGGAGGCTGGCCCAGTGTAACCCGATGCTCCTTGTCACATAGCAAAGAATCCCATTTGTTCTCTTGAAAGATGGTACTGCTACTTCCAAATGGCTCTTTTTGCCAAAATTGTCCGGGTAAAGTGGATGTTTGTCATGAGGAAAAAATGTTTGGAATATGAATGTTAATTAGAGGTCAAGAAGCCTTTTGGCCCCACAACATCCACCCGTAACCACAATTAATCAATTAATTCAAATTGTGATAGACTTATTTGGTTTGGGATGATTGTAGAAAAACCATTGCGGTTATTAATCACTATTGCCACATGACTTCTGTAAAAAACACAGTAATGTAATTGTTGTTGCGCGGTTTGTCATAGAATGTGAAGAAGTGAAATGGGGAAGTGGAAACTGTCAACTATCCCGAGCGATGAGCAAGTACAGCTCTAAACAAGTTCCTCATGTGGTAACTGTACAAGTTGGTCACAGTTAGTAGAAGCAAAGCATCCTCTATATTGTTTCTTTTAGATATTTTCTTTTTAATAAAACAATTGCTTCCCTTCAGCTGCTATATGATTCATTTGTTGATGTACACTATGTATGATTATCTGACCAAAGGAAAATTTATGTGACTGTTCTTTAGATTCATTGGCTCTGCAAAAATCTCTCTGAGAGACTTGGCCAGTGGTCAAGTGAAGTCGCTCCCATCCAAGAATGTGCCCCTGATTAACGAGAAACAACAGGCTGTTGGGGTGATTACATTTAGTTAATAACAGATTAAATGCATCTATATATAATACTATTTTATGACATGTCATATCAGCTAAGGCAGTGGATGATGCCTGCTCAATATTATGATATATATGATTTGGTATCAGACATGTACAGAGGAGATGAAAACACTTTTTTTCACAAAATTTTTTTTTCAGGCAACCATAAATTTGCTCATTGGGTATGAACCACCTGCAAACGCCACTCCAAACCTAAATGATCAACCTGATGGAGACATGTCTCAGGTGGATGCAGGTAAGTTGACAGTAAACCTAAGAAATTGAAAGTCTGAATGAAAATTCATCGTGGGGTATTCCAATAATAGCAACACTAAGTATAAAAATAATAATGTAGATAATAAAAACACATCATAAAAATAGTAGTTTTCATACCATCACACATTCTCAGCACGTGGATTTTGTTTCTACATGAAAGAAACTGAAACGACAACCCATTTACCAAGCATCAGTGGTTATCGGTGAGATGAGGTTCCTGCGCAGAACCCAAAGGACCACAGACAGAGAGAAAACAGTACAAAGTGTGTTTGACATATCGATTCAAAGAATGTCTTGATTACTGTGGTTTTACACCACAGGAGGCAGTGATGACGCTGATGAGGGTGAGGAAGATGTGGAGGGAGGAGGTCAGGCTGGAAGTCCAGGAGCTCCCACTTCACCAAATCAGCCTGGGAAACCCAGCCACAAGCCAATACGTGTCAGGCGTAAGAGGCATAGAGCCCTGGCCAATAAGCCTCAGGACTTCCAGGTATTGTCTGAGTTTTGATTTCTGTGTTCCTGGATAATCACAACTGCACTATTTAGAAGAGGACTCTTTTTGTTGATCACATGAATGACAGCAGGTTTCACCAGTTCAAATATACAATGAAGGCTGGGCCAGGCAATACGTCAATTTATCCCTCATTTGAGAGAATTGCAAACATGAAAGACCTTGCTTTGGTTTTACATTGGTGCAAACAATTTCAGACAGATGAGTTTCTTTGGGAGCAAAGAAAAAAAGAATCCAGATAAATTAACTTAACTTAATTTGCTGCAATGTCCAGATTCGTGTCCGGGTCATCGAGGGCCGTCAGCTGCCTGGTAACAACATCAAACCAGTGGTGAAGGTGAGCGCATGCGGACAGACCCACAGGACTAGAATTAGAAGAGGAAATAACCCATTCTTCGACGAGGTAATGTGTCCATCACCGCAAATTACTTTTTTACTTTTACTTCACTTTTTAAAAAAACTTTTATTTTGCTTGTCTATTTAATTTCCTCTGGTCTCTTTACCACGTAATCCCGATCAGCTTTATTAACCTTCTGGGGTATTTCTCTCTTTATCTGCAGCGTTGATATTACAGTGGAGCATGAAGGCAGCGTCTTAAGCTTTTTCTTGTATCTAATTCCTCTCATGTGCATTTTTCCTTACCTCAGTCTTTGCCAAAGCATAAGTTCCTTCAGCTTAATACACTGTAAGTCTGACAATGTTTGTCACAAAACAGTGTGTCTGACATTGAAAAATTTTGTGGATACAGTGAAAAAGGAAATATTCATTTCTGATTTTCCGTTCCCGTTTCTGTCCCTCAGATGTTTTTCTACAATGTTAATATGCTCCCCTCAGAACTGTTTGACGAGAGCATTAGTCTTCGGGTGGGTAGATAATAAATTTAATCTTTTTCTTTTTAGCAAAAATAAAAGGACCATCCATTACGTGCTTTTAAAAAGGGAATGTCAACGTCTGCTGAAGCTGTGATGCGTTTTTCTTGACAGGTTTATGACTCCTTCTCCCTCAGAGCTGACAGTCTAATGAGTGAGTTCAAGGTAGGCCAACTTAAGTGTTTCAAATATATCATAAGATTTCAAATTTTCTAATAGGTTTTGTTTTTCGTGCGTATATAGCTGGATGTTGGCTACATCTATGATGAACCAGGTTAGTATTTCCATGTAAAATGCAAAATTAAGATGTTTTTGTATGTATTATATGTATTTGAATGTGCTTTATTTGAATGTGTTGAACATCGTACCATGTCCAGGTCATGCCATAATGAGGAAATGGCTCCTCCTGAGTGATCCGGATGACTCCAGCTCCGCGGCCAGAGGTTACCTGAAAGTCAGCATAGTTGTTTTGGGCACTGGAGATGACCCACCGGTGAGTGTGCCTTCTCACTTACCATAAAATGTCTTTCTACTTGACACAGAGTACAGATCAGTATCGAAAAAGACCATGACAATACTCTCCTCGCTTATCTCTCTCCAGACTGAGAAGAGAGAGATAAGTGAGGAGCAGGATGACATAGAACGCAATCTCTTGGTGCCAGCTGGTGTCACAATGCGATGGGCCACACTCAGCCTTAAAGTTTACCGTGCTGAGGATTTGCCACAGAGTAAGTGACTCATCAATTCCTGTAATAATTGTAGTTAATGCGGCCAGATCCTTTTGAAAAACCTCTATTTAGACCCTACTTTACATTGCAGTGGATGATGCCTTTGTTCAGACGGTGAAACAGGTCTTTGGAGGTGATGGAGATAAGAAGAACTTGGTGGATCCATACATGGAAGTCAGCTTTGCTGGCAAGAAGGTATTTCATGTTTAAGTAAAAGATGTTGTTTAATGTTCTTACTTTGTGAATATTATCTATATGCAATCACTTTTTTTTTATTTAGCTATGCACCAAAATCATTGAGAAAAATGCGAACCCAGAGTGGAATCAACTCCTAAATCTCCAAGTCAAGGTATGAAGGATGCATATTTACATGTAGATTTGAATTTAAAATTCAGCACAAATGAACACAGGCCTCTGTCTGCGCCTGTAGTTTCCGTCCATGTGTGAACGCATCAAGTTGACCATGTATGACTGGTAAGAGCTAAAATTCATTCGTACACAGCTGCACTTGTGACATTTCCATCGCAAACAATATCTGACATGACAGTTTACTCTTGGCAGGGATCGCCTCACCAAGGACGACGCCATAGGAACAACATTTTTAAATCTGAGCACGATGTCTTCCTCTGGAGGAGAGATTGAAGGTAATCATGTAATCTGTATTTTTGGGATGATTGTTGTGACTCATTGTTTTAATATTTTGATATTGGAGTATGACATTTAATATAATTTGTATTTGTCATTGGAAACAGACTCACGGGCTGAAACTGGGACCATGGTGTCTGAATGTACGTAATTAATTGTCACCTTCGTGCTTTATGATTTATCATCACATGGAACAAAGATTCTGTTGCTTTGTAGCTTTAAAACTTCGATGATTTTAACCTTTTACAGTCTAAGGTAGGATTTGGACCATTATATTCATTAAAATGATACTGTAATTAACTTTATTACAAGCCACAAAGTAAACATTTAGATTTCTTGAATTGTTAATGTGGAAATAAATGTTTGTGTATCTGCTTCTGTTTGTGTCTATTCTCATACACCTTATTTACAAGCCTTGCCTTGCAACTGTCCAAGTTAATAAACAGTGTGCGTGTGTGTGTGTGCGTGTGTGTGTGTGTGTGTGTGTGTGTGTCACAGTGAGCACTGCAGCATCAGAGGTTGGCTTTCTCCCAGCTTTTGGGCCTTGCTATGTCAACCTGTATGGTAGCCCAAGAGAATTTACTGGCCTGCCCGACCCATACGAGGAACTCAACTTTGGAAAGGTAAGACTACCCTATTAGCTCAGTGCAGAGGGTTCGGTATGTATACACACACGACGATGTTTACTTGAGGTTTTTGCCTTTTGATCTGTTTCAGGGTGAAGGGGTCGCCTACAGGGGGAGGATCCTTGTTGAGCTGTCCACTCAGCTGGATGGAAAGGTTGATAAGAATGTGGACAACATCTCCAGTGATGACATCCTCGTGGCACAGGTATACACTGTGTACTGTAACTAACTCTGTAATTACTGCTGTCTCCTTATTTATTTGATTTATATTAGTCTTATGATACTGAGCCCAAGGTTTTGAATCAGTAATATGTCATATTAGTTTTTTCCTTGACAATGTTATTACATTGTTTGTTCCTACAGAAAACACTAATAGCTCAGAGTCTAGCAAAAGAGATTTCTGAATTTCTGAATTGAAACCTGGAACATCTAACACTGCCACATCCTTTTTAACTCAGAAATACCAGCGGAGGAGGAAGTACTCGCTGTGTGCTGTGTTCCACAGTGCGTGCATGCTCCAAGAGCCGGGTGAGCCAATCCAGTTTGAGGTCAGCATTGGTAACTATGGTAACAAGCTGGACTCCACCTGCAAGCCCCTGTCGTCCACCACTCAGTACAGCTTTGCTGTGTTTGATGGTATGAAAGTCTGCTAGAATTCTAAAATGACTTCTAACATTACTCCATTTTATAATCTCGGGCGTTTTAATTTATTTCTAGCTCATGACCTTGTTTTTAGGGTCTAATATTTTCACGACACAAGCATTTAGACTGTCTAATTGTGGGAATTTAAGAATGGTGCCTTTTTGCAGCAGAGAAGTTGCTCCAAATGCATTACAAGCTGTAAGTTTGTGTTTGAGAGGTCAAACACAAACCACAGAGAATGAGAACCACATGAACAGCTAGGTTTAGTATTCAATTTACTCCACAACCAGTGTTTAAAATGATTATTTGGTATCCCAAAGGTAATCACTACTATTACCTGCCCTGGGCTGACACTAAGCCTGTAGTGATTCTCACTTCATACTGGGAAGACATCAGCCACCGTCAGGACTCTGTCAACGTCCTTCTCTACATCGCTGAGAGACTGGTGAGCATTAGTCACAATGGCACATTGGCACAATATATGCCCAAATATTGCATATTTCTACACAGGTAATACTGGTAATGTCCTTTTATCTCAGGAGTCCCACCTCACCTCGTTAAAAACTGCCATCTTAGCCAAGGTGTCTGAGACACGCCTTGCAGAGATTTGGCTCAAACTCATCAACCACATGATAGAGGACCTAAACAGGTAAAGACAGGACCAGACAGATCATCCACTGGATTTGTGTGTGGTTTGAAGTAATGCTATGATGTACAGTAATTTATCATAAGGAAAACTGTAGTATGGCTATTGCTTTACATTTGCAGATGTCTGTTTTGGGTTGAATTTTGTTATTTTTGTTCCCTTTTCCATCCAACATTACTTTCAATCACATTGATTTGACAGTTTCCAGCTTCCAGTACTGGAGGGCCAGCCAAATGTGACTAATCTGGATCTCCAGATGAAAAACCTGCGTGATGCTGCTATTAACAGTATGACACAGATGGCCATTTGCATGAGAGAGGAGGCCACAGATGCCAGGGCTACTATTGGTGACATTGAAGACTGGTTGGACAGAATCAAGCAGCTGGCAGAAGAGGTCGGGACAAAGAAAACTACCCAGGCCTACACCAGAAGCAAAAATACAATGTTATGTAACTCTAAAAGATGTCAATGAAACTTGTATGAAAATGAAACTCAATGAAAATGTAACTGAAATGTTGTTTAACTTAATCAGCCTCAGAACAGCATGCCAGATGTGATCATCTGGATGTTAAGAGGACAGAAGCGGGTAGCTTTTGCCCGAGTTCCAGCAAATGAGATCCTGTACTCTGACTTCAGCGAACAGGGACGAGGCAAACACTGTGGACGGACCCAGACCATCTTTATGCAGGTGCAAAACGAGTCAAAATAACACATTCATTTATTTTACAATATATATTTCATGGTGACATTTCAGAAAAGAGTTCTCACTCACATCATTTTTGTTTCTTAGTACCCCATGGACAAAAATAAAGGTGTTAAGATCCCTGTTCAGCTGAGGGTCAACATGTGGCTCGGTCTCTCTGCCCATGAGAAGAAGTTTAACTGCTTCTCAGAGGGAAACTTCAGTGTTTATGCTGAAATGGTAGAGTATCTATGCTAAGATTTATCTGATTTCAGCTGTGTTACAGAATATCTGCAGTGTGTGAAATATTGCTCCCAAATACACTTACTTTCTTTCTGCAGTATGAGAACCAGGCCCATGTGCTTGGGAAGTGGGGAACTACCGGCCTGGTTGGTCGCCATAACTTCTCGGATGTGACCGGAAAAGTGAAACTCAAACAAGAGCGCTTTCTACCACCCCGGGGATGGGAATGGGAGGGAGACTGGTTTGTTGACCCAGAGCGATGGCAAGTTTAAGAAACTAATTTTATCTCACTAACACACACTCACACAGTGGTTTGTGATTTGTCACTTGTACAGTCTCAAGTACAAACATCCTGTTTTCACTGTGCAGTGCTCCAGAATCTTGTTCATATTTCAGATAATAATTGGCAGAAATCATGAATCAGTGCTTGTGCCAGCCACAGCACAGAACCATGTTAGGAGCACAATCACAGGAAATGAAAAGGAATTTCAGCATCAGTTAATGTTTTGGTTTAAGGAGGTCTGCCTCCCTCTCCTGAGTGTCTCCTACTTCTGAAGTGCTCACATTCTCCCATTGAGGCAAATGTAAATAATGTCAGCTGTATGAGGTCCGCTCTTCTGAGCTGTTCCGTTCCATTTTTTTTTCGTGGCCCTACACCTACATAGCTACTGTCTGAGTCACACAAGCTTCTCATCAACCGTTTGGTGGTGTTTTCTGCAGCCTGTTGACAGAAGCAGACGCGGGCCACACAGAGTTCACAGATGAAGTTTTTCAGAATGAAACTCGTTTCCCTGGTGGGGAGTGGAAGCCTGCTGCAGAGCCCTACACAGACGTGGTACACACACACACACATACACACTTAAACATTTGAGACACTATGTGAAAAATGTGAAAGATAACAGAACAAAAGCCTGTCTATTCATATCTATTCCAATGTTATCAGTTTCTCTTGTGCTATCGTGTACGTAGTACAGGTAGGTTGCTTTGTGGTGGCACATGACACATTACCTTTTATGGATGTGACGCAGAGTCTTTCTGGTTGTGATGTGTAATTTCGATTAGGGCTGCTACTAATGGTTATGACATCATTTTGGGTATTGGGTCTGAACAATAGCAAAAAAATTGATTCACTATTTTTAGTAGATCAAATAATAACTATGAAAGTGGTCGTTTGCAGCTCTGAACCCATAGAGAATTATGGCCTAAAGCTGCAGTTCCCCTCAGTTCTAAGGAGCGTTTAGCAACTTTCAGCTCATTGTTTTGGTTTTAGGGCCCGCAACTTTATTGTTTTAATTTACTCTCATTCCAGATCTCTGATAAGCCTACTCTACACAACCTGCCTGTCAAATAGACCAAGTTAATGTCTAGCTGGTGAAATTAACTAAAAGGAGACTTCATCAGGCCCCAAGTAGCCAAAATAAATGAGTTAATGCAGGTTTAAGAATTACAATCATTAAAAGTGGGATGAAAAGTAAGAAACTCTTTATTTGTAAAGCTGTAATCACCCAGTGTTTGTATGTATCTGCTTCAATTACAAAAATGAATCATTTTGTGTTTATAAACATGGAGCCAAAGAAATCTTAGATTTTATCATTTGAACCACTAAATACTTATAACTATACATCACATAATGAGTGTCTGTGTTGTGTAGAATGCAGAAAAGGCTCAAAGTCCAGGAGAGTTTGACTGTCCGCCTGGATGGACCTGGGAGGATGACTGGAGCTTTGACAGCAACAGGGCTGTAGATGAGAAAGGTAACGTGCGAGCTAATGCTGAAATATGTGATCACAATCTTTTCTTCGTTGTATATTTTTTAAATACTGCGTGCCTATCAAGGTCTTTGTGTATGCCCATGTGTGTCTTTTGGTACTAGGTTGGGAATATGGAATCACCATTCCACCTGATGATAAGCCCAAATCGTGGGTTGCAGCAGAGAAAATGTACCATGTCCATCGCAGGAAGAGACTAATAAGACCACGGAAGAAGATTTCTGATCAAATGGCTGCTGCTGAGGTGAGGAGGAGGGAGAGGTACAACTCTCAACAACAAGGAACAAAAAAAACAACAAAAAAACAATTTGAGAGAGAATTTATGAGTGTAGTTTCTCATTCTTTTTTTGGATCTTGTCACTTCTGCAGAGGCGAGAACCAGGGGAAGGCTGGGAGTACTCTTCCCTGATTGGCTGGAAGTTCCACAGGAAGGAGCGCTCCTCTGACATGTTCCGCCGCCGCCGCTGGAGAAGAAAGATGGTCCCGTCAGACTGCATCGGCTCTTCTGCTATCTTCAGACTAGAAGGGGCATTAGTGAGTCTTACTTAAGTCCCCTGAGAAATATTGCTAAATATATGTTGTCTTCTACAATTTTTCATTTGTCATAAATGAGTCACATCCTCTTATTCTCCTGCATTTGCCTGTTCCTGCCAGATGTTAGAAAACAATTCAGAAATATTATTTTAGCTCTGCATTCTTGTCTTCAAATTCTCTCCAACTTTTGCTCTTAAGTGTTCTTTTAAGCACCTCTCTATGTTTTGATAACAGGGGGTTGATGTTGACGAGAAGGCCAGTAAAACGGATGCAGCCAAAGTATTTGGTGCCAACACACCCACTGTTTCCTGCCATTTTAGCCGTAAGTGGTCGGCTCAGAAAAAGTTAATTCCTGGTCACTCATCATTCTTCAAACTTCCGGACTGGTCTTAATGCAAGATAACACTGCCTCTTGGATAAATACATGCCTGATAAGCAGTATATTAGGTGTCCTGTTTTATATTATTTTGGTAGTGACATAGTTTGACATGCTGACAAATGTTGTCTCCCGTCAGGGTCATACATTTACCATCTGAGAGTGTATGTGTATCAGGCAAAGAATCTCTGTGCGATGGACAAAGACAGCTTCTCAGGTAAAAATAAAGCCGAAAACTTGTGGTTCAGATAACCACACAAAGTGCAAGCCTAAACCAAGAGGACTTTGTGAAATTGTGAAACTCGAAATACCCTGGTCCATTTCAGATCCCTACGCCCATGTATCATTCCTACATGTGAGCAAGACCACAGAAATCATAAGGGCCACCCTGAACCCCACATGGGATCAGACTCTCATCTTTGAGGACATTGAAATCTTCGGAGACCCACAAACTATTGCCCGCAATCCTCCTGATGTGGTGCTGGAGCTGTATGACAGTGATCAAGTAGTAAGTTGTGTATCTAATCTGTCAAACTTCTGATCAAAGTTTAATTCCAGAAATGTAACTGGGTTTCCTGGTGAGCCTAATAAGTCTTTGCGTGTTGCTGTACTTCATTTACAAGGGTAAAGATGAGCCCATGGGTCGCTGTACATGCCCTCCAATAGTGAAACTGAACCCCAGTGTGGCTGTCACCCCTAAGCTGCTGTGGTTCCCAGTCACCAAAAAAGGTCGCAGTGCTGGGGAGGTAATGCTGGCCGCGGAGCTCCTACTGAAGAAGACGGTAAGGAAGACACTAAAGAAGGCATACATACTGCAAATTAACTTGATGAAAATGTAGTTAGGAGATGATGCTGTGCTCTGCCCTCCAGGTGGATGATGGAGATCTGCCCCTGGTCCCTCCTCGACGGGGAGAAAAGCTCTACATGGTTCCCCAGGGAATCAGGCCTGTAGTGCAGCTCACTGCGATTGAGGTAAACCATCAATCCATCCCGCTCTTTTGACAGCTGTTATAAATTCCCTTCACACACATTACATGATCAGACAAGACCAGCCCAACCCCTATGATTTCTGTTGTTGTTGCATTTCTCATCTGTAATTTTCCCTTCCTCCCTTTCACTTATCTGCTACCACTATGCTAGTCCCTGAATTTGCCCATAATAGTTTTGTCTACATAAAAGTGTCTTAATGTGTCTATTTGATCCCAGGTCTTGACTTGGGGTCTAAGGAACATGAAGACCTACCAGTTGGCCACAGTTTCCTCCCCCAGTTTGATAGTAGAATGCGGTGGTGAGATTGTTCAAACTGCAGTAATCAGGAACTTCAAAAAGAACCCCAACTTCCCTGGATCTGTTTTGCTACTCAAATTGGTAATAACCCTCAAACTTTTATATACAAAATATTCAGACACCTGTAAGTGTTTCATGACTAGATTTTCCATATGTTGTATTGTTTTCTCAACTAGCTTCTCCCCAAAGAGGAGATGTACACCCCTCCCATTGTGCTGAAGGTAATCGACCACAGACCATTCGGTAGGAAACCTGTGGTGGGTCAGTGCACCATTGACTGCCTCGCGGAGTTCCGGTGTGATCCGTATCGCATTAGCAGTGACGTCTGCATGTCTGCGAGAGGTATAAACACCCATGCATGGACTCAGGCAGATATATACACTCAGCAACATACAGTAGAGACTTAATTGTGGCCTGTTTCCTTTGACTTTGCAGTGGCAGTGATAACTGCTGCCCAGGGAGATGTTGTCATAGACATTGACGAGAGTCCCATCGTGAAAACTGAGGTAAGTAATAATGCACTAAAGGTGGGACATAATATTTTTTACTTCTACATCTTCTTATTGATAAGTATTCTTTGTTTGCTTCCCACTTTGCAGCTTCAAGCAGAAAAGGTGAGATTTTCTCTTTTCACAGATTGTCTATTGATGGCATCTTTAAAAATACTTAATTCATTGTTATTTTCCATTGTGCAGGAGGAGGAAGCAGTCGACTGGTGGAGTAAGTTCTATGCCTCTGTTGGAGAGCAGGAAAAGTGTGGACCTTATCTTAAAAATGGATACGACAAATTACAGGTGACAGCATGTCATCACACATCCTGAATACGCAAGAACTGATTTAATCTGTGTTTGGGTTTTGGGTTGGTTTTACAAGCTGCGACAGGCTAGTGACCACAGAGCCCTTGTTCTCGTCTGTTTTGCAGATAAGAGTGTGCAGTAGTATGAATCTTTTCAGATGCTGAAAAGAGCATACAAACATAGGAAGATTCAGTCAACAATACAAATGTGGGAGTTTTGTGTAATTGCTCATAAGCTGTGAAGTAAGGTAACATTAAAGAAAGTTTAAAAATGTGTGATTTTCCATCTGTGATAAGGTTGTGTTATTATGTTGTGTGGTTTTTAGGTGTATAACAGTGAACTCGAGGAGGTTCCACAGTTTCAGGGTCTCACTGATTTCTGCAGCACTTTCAAACTCCAGCGAGGAAAGACTGAAGATGAGGAAGATGATCCCTCTGTGGTGGGAGAGTTCAAGGTAAAAAACAAACAAAACAGTTTTTGAAGAAGTATCACTGTCAGTCAGCATCCAATTATACCTAACCCGTTGTAATATGAGTAATCACTGCTGTTGCACATACTTTTTTTAGCCTTTGTCTGCCCTCTGGTGGATCATTTATGAATTTCAGCTACAATATAATACAGAAATGTATTGTACCTCCTCATATATTGGTTCAAGGAAGCAACATACCAACCACTATGTTATTGTAGTGGCATTAACACAGTGTATGTACAGTATTATGTATATAGCATGCAGACTAGTACTGTATGTCTGTATAAGGATAGTTTGCTGCAGTTGTACTTTTTGGAGCTGAAATCCACAATCATATTTAATAATTAATGACAAGACAAATGTTTAAAAAGCCTTAACCAGGCTGAGTTACCTACATATCCACAGGAATAGGAATAAAGCAAAGTTTTTAATTGTGTCAATGTAAGTTAAAGATGCTTATAATGTTGCATTTTAGTGTGGACATGTAGGCACAATATCAGTAAATTTATATTTAGCATCATATGCTGCTGGGAGGCATTGGAAATGAGTGGAATAACAATTTATCTCTGGAAAATCATTTATTACTTTTTAATGTGTTGGACAGCTAATCAACTTTTCTTTTTTTTCAGTTTATTTCCCAGGTAGAATGAAAACCACAGAGATTTAATTTATCATCCCTGATTCTACAATCCGTTGTTACCTTCATTGAAATATGTTTTCAAGTCCATTTCCTGTTTAAATGTAATTAGCTTGTAGATGTTACATGACTAATGGTGCTGTGTTCTTTGATAATCAGGGCTCTTTCAAGATTTACCCACTGTCTGATGACCCAGGGGTGCCTGCTCCACCCCGCCAGTTCACAGAGCTTCCTGAGAGTGCACCACAGGAGTGTCTGGTCAGGATTTATGTGGTGCGCTGTATTGATCTGCAGCCTAAGGATACAAATGGCATGGTGAGTTTTGTCTGAAGCTACAACTAACCAACCACCCTGGTTTAATATATACATATAATATAATATGATAAATATTTAAACCACAACCATGCTCTAGATTTTTATTAAGCGACAAATGATGATTGAAGCTACTGAAGCTAAGATCATTTGTTTTGCATTGTTATTTCAGTGTGACCCATACATTAAGATTTCAATGGGAAGAAAAACACTGGATGACAGAGATAACTACAAACCAAACACCCTTAATCCAGAGTTTGGGAGGTGAGACAGCCAGCTCACTGAACCTTTTAAACATTTTCTTGTCATTCACTCATTTAAGTTTGTGTAGGAACATAAAGTAACAACACATAGATTATATTGTGCCCTCCATTTTTGTCCAGGATGTTTGAGCTCTCCTGCTTTATACCTCAAGACAAGGACCTGAAGATTGCTGTGTATGACTATGACTTGCTGAGCAGAGATGAAAAAGTGGGTGAGACAGTCATCGATTTGGAGAACAGACTCCTGTCTCGTTACAGGTCCTATTGCGGCCTACCAGAGACTTACTGTGTGTAAGTATGAACTCTTAACACATCTACAGTACAGTCGTTACATCCTACAAAGTAGGCCAGGGACTTCGTCTTTATGTGTGTTAGTTTCTCAAAGTCAAATTTAAAAAGCTAGAATTTTCTTGCAGATCAGGGATCAATCAGTGGAGAGACCAGCTGAAGCCTTCTCAGATCCTCCAGCGTGTGGCTAAGGTGAGGGGCGTCCCTCCTCCACGCATAGAGAGAGACGGCAGCACACTCTCCTTCTCGGGAATAACATACAACCTGCAAGATTTTGGTACTGTCATTTTTTAATGCCCTCATCATATCATATTTAGTGGCATCATACTATTACAATAACAATGTCTTAATTTTTTGTTCTAAATTTGGCTGTATGTATATCTTTGATATTAACGTGCATCTTCTGCAGTAAGATATACTTTCATCCTTGACTTTGAGTGTGATCTTCTGTGCCCCTTGCAGAGGCAGACAGTGTGATCCACCCGCACATGGGCCCAGCCAGCGAGAGACTGGCCCTGCATGTCCTCAGAAACCAGGGCTTGGTACCAGAGCATGTGGAGACCAGAACCCTGCGCAGCTCCCACCAACCTAACCTTTCCCAGGTTAAAACAACATCAGTAACACTGCATTAATCGTGTTTAGTAGTAGAGATAAAGTATGTCCATAATGTTCTGTGAAGTAAACCTCTTAGTGTTTACTGTATGATACCTTTGTTAACCCTTTTCCACAAATGCAGGGACAAATTCAAATGTGGGTAGACATTTTCCCCAAGAACCTTGGTTTGCCAGGGCATCCATGTGTTATTACTCCACGCAAAGCCAAGAAGTAAGAGACACTTGACAAAATTATATTTTATCGTTGTGCATTTAAGGATAAAAACATAATGGTATATTTAAACAGGTACTTCTTGCGAGCCATCATTTGGAACACAACTGATGTCACTCTGGACGACACAAGCATCACTGGAGAAAACATGAGTGACATCTATGTTAAAGGGTATATTACTTGTCCTGACTCTTACCTGAACCCCTTATTTTCACTTACATATGTTTTACTTAAATATGCATTTTTCTACCCATTGGACTCACTCACTGTCTAATAGCTAATCTGACTCCAATATTACTGTGTTTCCTAGATGGATGCCAGGCATGGAGGAGCAGAAGCAGAAGACTGATGTCCACTACAGATCACTGGATGGTGATGGAAACTTCAACTGGAGGTTCATCTTTGGGTTTGACTACCTGCCTGCAGAACAGCTGTGTGTTATCTCAAGGAAAGTGAGTAAGATCATGGAGCAGGAACAAATCATTACATCGTTAATGTTCATAACCATATCATTTCTGTGAAGGTATGATGGCAGGTAATGATTTGAAAGTTTGTGGTGTATTGCAGGACCACTTTTGGAACCTGGACAAAACTGAATTTAGGATTCCTCCTAAATTGACCATCCAGATATGGGACAATGACAAATTCTCCCTGGATGACTACTTAGGTAAAACAACATTGTTATTTACCCCATTTTATGTCGTAACAAATATACAAAGGGAGGGTCTTGAAATCTGCTACACAGAACTACTATTATATGTAAAAGACAAATAATTATTTTCTATTTCTGTTACAGGTTCAGTGGAGCTGGATCTACTCAATCTGATCCCACCTGCTAAGAGTCCAGAAAAGTGCAGCCTCAAGATGATGCCAGGGATGGGCAACTCAGCTTCCTTGAAAAAAACACTGCCCAACTCACTCTTCTCCCAGAAGTCTGTACGAGGCTGGTGGCCATGTGTGAGCGAGCAGGATGGAAAACACGTGATTGGTGTATGCTTTTCTCGTCAGCACAGTCCCTTGTTAAGTTTGTTATTTGTTTGTTTGTTTCCTGGTTACAGTTTAATACTGTGTTTCAAAATTTCACAGGGGAAAGTAGAGATGACACTTGAAATAGTGGAGGAGAAGGAGATGGAGGAGAGACCTGCGGGGAAAGGCAGAGATGAGCCAAACATGAATCCCAAACTGGATCAACCCAAGTAAAAAATGTTAAAACAATCTAAAAAAAATACTATCCTTAAAACAATATGATTTTGTAGTTGTGTGAATTGCTTAATGCGCATTTACATTTGTGAATGTTGCTTCTCCACTCAACAGCCGCCCTGACGTGTCATTTTTCTGGTTTACAAACCCTTGCAAGACCATGAAGTTCATAGTTTGGCGCAGATTCAAATGGATATTCATTTTAGGAATTGTCCTTCTGCTGGTTATCCTGTTCTTCGGGATCCTGTTATACTCCCTACCGGTAAGATTACTTAGTTTGCTGATAATTCATTGAATTGAATATTTATGAAACTACCATAAAAGATTTTTTTCACACAGTTTTTCACAGTATTTTGTAATCGGAGTGAATTTTAATATATATTACATATCCACAGAACTACATCTCAATGAAGATTGTGAAGCCCTTCTCCTAAGAAGCGTTGCAGAGATGCTATCTGCGTTCATGCTGCAGAATCTACAGTCCTCTTCACTGTTACTTCCCGCAGAAATATATAATAACTTCCTCTACTGATGCCATAGCAGATAGATATTCAGAATACTCTTCTCACATAATCAGACCTGTCTGTTTTTATTTTTTGGACTCTCAGTATTATATTTCTTGTGTAGCAAATAATTTCTCTTATTACAAACAATGTCGAGAATGATATATTTTAATAAACCTTGTTTAAACAAATTCATATTTTGTTATATTTTGCACACATTTAGGCAAACATTTGGAAACTATCTAAAGGAATACTAAGAAAATGCAATATTATTACCAATATACAAGTTGGTAATATCAAGTATTTACTCTGATCATTGTCGGTTGGAACATGTAAACTTTCATGTCCACACAGTGGTTAACAAGACCTATTAAAACCATAGATTAAAACTTTAAAAAGAAAAATCTTTATACATAAATTCAAACAGGCACCACATAACATGGCATTAGGTCATTACAATACAACTCAGTAACATGACTTCAATAAACATAAAACTGAATATTAAGCAATTAAAAAAATAAATTTTGTTAAATATGTTGAAGTGTGGGAATTACTGATATTTCATATATACATGTTGTAAAGATGGATGCTTGATATATTGTCATCTACCTATGGATATATTTTTATTCTTTGGTTCTTCTCTACGGTTTATAGACGCTCCACTGTCATGCCTCTTTAACGGTTGCACGACAGTAAACTCCTTTTTGACCCAGTTGCTAGGATACCAACTTATGATACCGCCTCTTTTCCCAATAAAATTGTTTTAATTCGTCAGATTTCCTGTCGTCAAAGTGTAGGAGCTGCCTACAATAACGAAGTGAAAGTAGCGCTTGATATGTGGTCAAGGGGGAAATGGTTGTATATAAAAATAAATAAATATTTATGTAATACATCTAACTCAGAAGTCTTACACAAAGAGGGACATGCTTGTAAGTTATATCTCTTCGTTTTCATTATACGGCTGCTAGACTGATCGGGTTGAATTACGTTAGTGCTATCTACAAGAATCGGAGCTAGCGGATAAATGCTAATGCTTAGATTTTTAGCTAGTCAAAGCTAAGTCAGCTAAAGATGACTTGTTATTTGTCCTGCAAGATGCGTTCGCAACTAAATCGCTTGGAAAAAATATTGTGCCACTAATAGCCATGTAAGTATTTTTTTTTTTTTTACTGTGAAGGCAAATATCAAAAGTAAGGTTGACTGGTGTCAGTTAGCTAGCTCATTTTAGCTTCGTGGAACCAGCTAGTAGCAGCTTTTCTTTGCGATGCGTTTGCAGCTGAGCGTGTGCTCGTACAAAATGACTGTCAGAAACTAAAACCGAGACTGAACTGAAAGCTGAGACCAGAACTCACCCCCGTCGAGCTGCCCAGTGTCATGTCTTGAGAAAGTGAAACAAATTAAGTCCAAAAACACTTTAGTGGCTGTCCCCACGAAATGTTTGAATGTAGCTTTCGTTAAAGACCAGACGTAAACAAAGCTTTGTATTTGACCTGTGTGAAGTCTAGTGACACCTGAAAACCTTCCACATATTATAACTATTTAGGCATATATAAAATCATAAAAAATGTGGCAGCTTTTGAACATGTGAATGCTTTTCTTTCTCAAGCAGCTTTTGTTGATTCATCTCGTCTGATCCGTGAAAGATGGATGAAGTTATGGATTCTCAAGGAAGGTAAAGCAGTCAAGTTAGCATTAGGGTTTTGTGTGCTCAAGCTTTTTATTTAAAGCTTCACTCATGCTTATGCCTTGCATGATTTGTTGTAACTACATTTATAATTAAGGGGTATGCACATACAATATAAGGGTTAGGATCATACACTGATTCAGCCTGCTAACAGGGTCTTCCCTCACTTTGTTCTATCTCTCTCCGGGTGCAGTGTGACTGCAGAAATCAAGCCAGAGGATGTAAAGAATGATGATCCAAAATCAAACTTAACAGATGGTAAAGATGAAGTCTTCTGTAGAGCCAAACAACATGACACTACAAAAGACTGTGCGCTAACAGAGAACACACAAGGTGATGCATCATCTCAGAAGTCAATGGACTGTGGGTCTGCAGGTGGACCGGATGAATCTGTCATTGCAGGCAGCAGAAGTAATGCAGCTCAAACACACTTTTCAAATGGGCAGAAATCTAAGAGGTCCAGTTCACCTGGTCCTCACCCTGTTAAAACAACCTGTGTTGCTGCACACTCTCCAAATCCCAAACTCATCCTCTGTCATAGCAATAGTCCCAGAAAGGGTGTAAGTACGCCCAGTGATGTGGAGATGCTCAGTCCAGACAGCCCCATCTCTAAAACCATGCTCGTCAACAGCTATTCAGACAAGGATCATGATGGCAGTACATGTACAGAGGACTTTGCAAAGGCTCAGGTAATGGAATCTCAGCCGTTTGTCAGAGACTCTGATTCTGGATGTTCAGCCAAAGACAGAGTCCATCTAGTTGCCATGGGAACGGAGGATGCTGAGATAGCAGAGTGCAGTGGCTCATCTGATATGAGCCAGGAGTTAATTGGAAGCCAGTCAGGTGCAATTTTCGAAAGGTACTTGTCAATATTTTCACTTCTCTGTACCACTCTGTGTTTTATGGATAGTGAATCATCTTTCCTGTTGTGTCGCACCCCTCTATGCTCACAATCTCCTTCAGTAATAGTGTGGTGTACTGACCTGTTTTGTTTTTTATTCTCTTCTGTGTATAACATGAACAGAGGGTGGTTGGGGACACCCATAGATGAGCTGAACAGAATGCCTCAGTGTGCCCCCCCTTTGTCTCACCTGAAAGTAGTGCCTAACCACACTGTTACAGTCAGGGTGAGTCAACATTTGTTCTGTATGTGGTATGTTGTGAAGAATACTGGAATCAAAAAAATGCATCCAGATGTGGCTGGGCTTTGTGTGATGTGTCTACACGTGGTCTTTTGATAAGAGAGAACAAAATGGGAAAAAAGATACAGTTAGACAGTTAGAAAGAAGAAAAGGGAGACAGTTCTGGGCAGAGAAGCCATCCTCCATGATCCCCTCAGGGCCTCTTGTCAGTAAAGCTCCTATCAAGAATGTGCCCTCCACTACTAGTCCCCCAGGAACACCGTCTGTGCTGCCACCCAAGCTAGATTACTGTTTTAAGAAAATCACTTCTTTATATTAAAATCAGGACAGCTTTCAGTTGTTTAGTCAGCCAGAAAAAGAATATATGACTTGAGGTAAGGCGTTAGACTTGTATAGCAAACTCCTAATTGATCTTGTTTAGAAGTAATAAATGCAGCCAAAGGGACTGACTTCTTAATTTCACAACATCTGCAATACTATGCTCTTAGTTTTAGATGTATTCAAAATCCAACTGTTGCATTTTTTTGATGAACAAACAGTTATCTCAATTATACCTTCTCTACACATAACAGTAACCTGTAAAGACATTTTGTTTTTTTCTGCCATTTTGCTTCCCTCTTACAGATAGATCTCCTCAGAGAGGAAGAAGTCCCTGTCTCATACCCTAACAAGTTCAAAGATGCATGGGACGATGGGGTGTCTGTGAAGATGCCCTGCTCTGAGAAGAATCTGTTTCCTATGGAGACTGAAGTATATGCAATAGTTCCTCACAGCTTTGCATGCTTTTCAAAACCTGGCAAAATAACATGGTTATTTGCTGTAGAAATGCTGTAGTAAAAGCAACATGTCTTGGTTTTGTCATGTAGGATGGAGGTGTCCAAAGTCGGTGGGACCTGATCCACACTGCCTTGCAGGGAGGGTTCAAGAGTTCTCTGGATGTTAGGGTAAGACAACTATGCGGGGTTCGACTGAATTTGCCTGATTCTAATCTGAGTCCTTGATAAGACAAATCTTTTACAGCTTTTTATATGTGAAATGATTTTCTCCCATAATTTTTTAAGTTTTCCATCCACAGTGAAACACCAAAACCTAGGAAAATGGCTAATTGTCTTATTCTTGCTCATCTTTATATTAGCAAACAACAAAATTGCACATTATGTCCATCATGTCATAAGGAGTGGGAGAGACAGTTTACTTTGCTTGATGTCAGCAGTTCAAACCTCTGTTTTGGTTCCTGCTATTCTCCATGATCACTTACATTGTGTTTCAGTAGAGCTGAACACAACTGTTAAGTTTATAAATAAGTGACTGCATAGTAACGGCTGACTTAACGTCGGCTTCTGAATACAAATGAGTCTGAGCAGTCATATGTCATCAAAAAAGTGAGGACAAGATGTCAAATTTGAGTATTGGCTCATTTAGCTGACGTGCCTTTGCTACATGAGTTCTGCTCATAGAAATTTAACTATTGAGTATATAAAACCTCTTCCAGAAATAACCACATGGTGGCATAGTTTGCATTAAATATAGCTTGTGACATTATGTTTTAAAAGAAGACTGTTAATCTGTGATTCTAAATGCTTTTGTGCATCAAATTTTAAATGTTTTAAAAGAAGTCCTCTATGAATAAATAATTACTAATTCTCCTCTTCAGGATGCAATATTGAGATACAACACAGCCCATGCAAAGAGATGGGACTTCACTGCACTAAACCTTCTTTGCACAGAGGTAAGCTGTCAAAACCTGTTACCTGATTTTTTTTTTATCGGCTGGGTTTGTACAAAAGATTAAGCAGGGAGATTAAAATAGTTTCCCGAAAGCCTATTGAACATACTATTTTGCCAAAACGTGTCTCAGCTATGCTTCTTTGCTGAACATGAATTCTTTGAGTGAAAAACCTCATTTAAAGACACACAATACTTTTTGTAATTTCTTAATTTCCTATCTAACAGGCTTTCATATTTGCATTTTAAGATAATTGGCATAAACAATTAACACCTCACAAATGGGAAATGGAGCCAGTTGTGTGTATCACATCTCTGACAGTCAGCCCCTGTGAACTTGCCAAGCAGATGCTGCCAGTATTTGTTTAACTCACTGTGATTTATTATGTCTTTGAAATTTATCCTGATGAAGAATGAAGCTGAATCTGATACTAAACTATACGTGTTATTGCAAAGGGGGAGCCTACTTTTCTCTGTTTGACTGCAAGCCCATCAGTGTGCGTCGTCCCCTCCCAGTACCTGGGAGTCTCACGGGAGCAAATAGGCATCATGCAGTTAGGACAGATGAGCACAGACCATGGCAGCAACAGCTGTTGTAGGTGAACCAGGGGAATGTCTTTCTTTTTTTCTGTCTCCCTCCTCCATTTTTTAACACTTCTTATGCTCTGTTCAGACAGTTAGGGACTGTAATTACATACCTGTTTGAGAAACTTCTTCCCATCTGGAATTGATATTCACCTGTCTTTCATCATTATGAAATTACTTAACTATTCTACAAATTTAGGATTTCCTAGGAAACATCAGTCTCATTGCAGAATTCCATCTCGAATTCTTGTATATACTCTAGTACAGTTTGTCTACTGTTGTGTTTACTTTGAAGTCATTCTACTACATATAGGCCATATTACCACCAAAAGTGGCCAAAAAAAGAAGTCGGAGTCTTTGAATAGATGGCAAACCAATTTCAGCTAAAAGCCTAATTTGGTTACCGACATTTAGCATGTAGTTTATTGTTAAAATCTTACTGGGTGAGTTCATGTTCTAATTGGAGCCATTAGGAACAAGATCAGTATTCTAATGGAGCTTTTACAATTAAGTAAGAACCTTTGATACTTGTTACAGTTCAGCCAGATTGATATTTGAACCTGATGTGCGTCCATTCTCATCATTGATTACTCAGCTAAATTCAGACCATTCCAAAATGGTCTTTTTTTTCCATCTCTAAAATAATTTATCAGAGTGAAGCAGAGAGCTTGCTAGATCAATAGCCGCCCAAACCTTTTTATAGCTTAATCTAATTTAATGAAAAGCTCCCATTAAATCTATAAGGATGCTGAGTAAAGCCAGTAAGAAGCTCGCCCTACCGGGAGTCTATTGCATCAGAAAGTCCAGGCACTGCCCTGAGTGTGGTATTTCCAGCTATTTTAGAATTTCTTTACTGCTGAGGCATTTAGCAAGGCAGGGTGGTGCTCACAGCAGAAAAAATAACTTGAAGTTTGAATATCAAAAGTTAAAAGAGCTCAGAATTTTAATAATATGTGCAGTAATTGGCAAAAGTGATACAGGAAAGTGAATGGATACATGTGTAAAGATATACTTGTGCCTGCGTCCGTTATATTACATACATCGGTTGATGGATGCAGGGTGAGGAAGCATTCAGAGCATCATGGCAAGACATTGAGCAGGAATGATTAACAGCTGCCATTCCACAGCAGACATGCACCATCTTAAGAGATTTATCTTTCAAACACAGACTAATGTATTGAAGAATCACATAGCATTGCTCAACCATTATTCTTGGTTAACCCACGTCATTAGTAACTGACATAATACATTTCACTGCTCCTCTGCTGATACACTTTTTGAATATTACTCCTCTTATACTGTAGTTCAAATCCTAACTGTTGTACTCCTCAGCCAAGACAATCTGGAGCAACATTTTTGCAGCACTGGGATAATTGTCGAGAGGGACATTGCCCCTGGGCCAATGATTGACACTCCACTCAATGTGTAATAGACATAGAGGGGGACAAACAGTTACCCAAATCAGGGCTTGTCTTTAAATTGTCTTAGAGTTTCTCCCCTGCCAAATGAAACTGTCATTGTGTCACTTTTTGATAAATGTCTGAGGGCTGAGCAGAAAAAGGAGTCCAGGAGTAAGTACAGCTGACATTCCAATACATGAACATTCAGCAGCAAGGCAACAGCCAGTGATAAAGTATTCAGATCCTTTACACAAGTAAAAATATCAATAGCACGCAGGAAAAATCATCCACTACAAGTGAAATCCCTGCATTCAAATCTTTATTGCTGTAAAACTATGTCAATATTATCAGCAAAATGTATGTAACGTATCAAATATAAAAGTATTCATTATGCAGAAAAATGGTTCTGTCAATGTTTCACAATTTAGTAAGATCATTTTGGATTAATATTTCTCCTGTATTGACGTATATGTTGCATTTTATTGCTGTAGATGTTTCAGGTTGAACTGATTTTAACTACTTTATATTCTGTTTGGTTGTTTAATCTACAGCAGTGGATCATTTTTTATGCAAAAATCATATTTTTGTAGTGTCAATGTCCTGTGAGAACGACGTTTCTCTAAGAAGTCAACTTTTCTCAGAAAAACAGAAAGCAGTACTGTTTTCAGCTTTGTGACAATGTGCTTTCCAGATAATCCAAGGTGGGTTTTTTTTTTTTTAAAAACAAAAAGAAAAGTTTATCTTAAGAATTAGGAGAATTTTCTCAACCCATAAGGGATAGCATGGGCTGTCCTGCTAGAGCTCTGTCTGTCATATGTATTGATGTTTAAGGTGTAGATTGTGTGTGCAGCCTAACTCCTGTGTTACTGTTGTTGCCAGCTGCTTTAGCTGTGGAAGAGCTGGGGGATCATCTTTCCACCCTCATTTTGCTGCATCACCAGCTGCCATCTATTAGTCCCACAGGAGCGCTTTATGATGTCTGCCAGCTCATTACTTCTGACAGCATTTAGTCAGACCTGCTCTGTGGCCATATAAATGCCCTCCGGCCAAATCACCCACCAAAGACTTTCAGCTGAAAATCAAGCCACCCTGCCACTTTCTCCACAATTGGTCATTTGCATTTGCTCCAGGAGGTCCATTTAATCAGCGAGAGCTTCCTGCTCACCTTGATAGAATAAGGCAAGTGATTGATGACCGTGGCATTCGAAGCCAATACGCTCGTAATTGATTGCGTTGTAAATCTGAGTCTATGATGGAATAACTGGGTGTTTATTTTAGAGTGCATTGCACATGGATGCTGAGGTAAGCTGCAGGCTGAAGTATGGGTGTCTTGGCTGTGGCAGGCTCATTCCCAGATTGATGGTAGTTTCTTCTGGAACACGTTCTGTGTCGTGAGTAGGGCTGCAGCATTTCCATGTTTTCCGGAGGCATTATGTTTTCGGGTTGTCCATCCGTCCATCCGTCCGTAGGTCTTGTGAACGTGATATTTCTGGAACACCTTGACAGAAATTCTTCAAATTTGGAACAAACATTCACTTGGACTTAAGGATGAACTGATTAGATTTTGGTAGTCAGGGGTAAAAGGTCTAGGTCGCTATCATTTCACATCATTCCCATGCTTGTGAACGCGATATCTTAGGAACACTTTCAGGGAATTTCTTCGACTTTGGCACAAATGTTGACTTGAACCAGAGGATAAACTGATTAGATTTTTGTGGTCAAAGGTTAAGGTCATTGTGACCTATTGAACAAATTTTTAGTCGCTTTTCTGGCCATTATTCAAGACCATAATTCAGGAACAAAAGGGGAGATTAGATTGTATAGATTTTCTGTGCTGCCGGGTTGAAGATGTGTGTGAGGCATTCATGTTTTAGAATTTGGAGCTTCTTTGCTACAACATCCATATTTAAAGCATTATAGTCCACCACAACCTCACTGGTTTTGCTGATATTGAGCTTCAGGTGATTGTCGTTGCACCATGTGATGATCTATCAGTCACTACATATGTTATATGAGTCTGGACATGGATGGAAACTGCAACTTGATTGGTGCACGGAGGCATACAACCGCAAGGCAGTAATACTAATTTCACTGCTGAAGGGTTGGAATTATTGATATATAAGGAGTTGGGGTTCACCCTAAAACAACAATAAACCTTTATTACCTTCACTGACACAGTTTTCTTGTTAGATATGAGAAAACTTGAGCATCCATCCTTGGATATTGGCTACTAGTATTGGGTTATGATCTCAGTTAAACAGTTATTAGGAAAGTTTTCATCAACTCATTGGCTCATATTCTTTTGAGCCATTTTGTTTCTTTGTTTTAACAAGACACTACTAAACCCTAAAAGAAATGACTGAAATTATTGCAAAGTAAATTGCATGTTGAGCCTACAGGCTTTGTTGGATCCTGGCTAAAACAGAATTGTAGAATGATAGAGATGAAGAGATAAATGGGGATAAACTGTAAAACCCAATTCCCAAAAATTGGGTTTTTCTAAAATAAAATCAGAATGCAATCATTTGCAATCATTTTGTTACCAATTAACCTGTTTACCTGTGGAATGTTCCAAACAGGTGCTTTTTTAGCATTCCACAACTTTCCCAGTCATTTGTTGCCCCTGTTGTTTCTGGCATCAAATTCAGAATAAGCATATATTGACAAAAATCAATGACGTTGATGAGGTAAAACTATATAATATATTAATTAATATATATTAACTATATAATGTTTTTGTGTACAGTTTTCAATTTAATATATGTCAAAAAGGATTAGCAAATTATCACATTCTGTTTTATTTATGTTTAACACAGCGTCCCAACTTTTATGGAATTAGGGTTGTATCATTAGTTGAAAATCTACCTGTACATAACAAAGTATAATTGAACCAACCTGTTTACCAGAGAGTAATGGAGTAATGCGAGAAACAAAATTTAAAAAAAGTAAACCATCAAAATATTTTAGTTGGAAAAATCAGCAGTGTTACAAACCAAGTAACAGTCAGCTCCACAGAGAGATCCCATTTAACAATACTTCTGCCTGTATGTCTCCTTTTCTCTCTCTTATCTCCAGTGTCTTGAGCACTGTGAGGCACAACACCTGTTTGAGGTCATACTACCAGCTATGGTTGACCTAGCACTCAGTGCTCCCCTCCTCTGCACATTGGTAAGTACAGTCTAACATTTTTTAATATGTACACAGTGTATGTTTAGGGTGTGTGTGAGGAAACTGAAAGGTGAGCTGTTACAATACAGTGGGTTTAAAAATTCAATCAAAAGATCAGCAGTGTTATGGTAAATGGGAGGAAGGATATAAGCATGTTCAGTCACCAGGGAGGAGAGGCCCATGGTTAGATGGTAGATGTTATACAAGATCAGCTCATGACTTACAACTGCTAGATAATGAATGCCCCTTTTTGGTCCATATCAGGAACTGCTTCATTAGAAACGAGGGCTGAGAGAGGAGAGGTCAGTCACATGTCCAGTCATCCATCTGATGTGTTATGCTTATGGAATTTAAAGTTATGTCTATTCCCTTGGACTTCCACACCAGCCATTACTCCTATGAGCAATATATTCTGAGAAATAGGGTTTGATATCACCCCCGTCAAATCTCAGAGGCCCTCACTTTTATTCACAATAAATGGGGCTGATCAATGTCAGAGATCCTTTAAATGTCATCCCCATTTGTCTTAATGTTCATTCTCTGTCATCAATTATAGCAATGCAAGAATTCCAAGGTTGGTATTTTTGTAATTCACTTATCTATTTCAGAGTCCTCAGTTTAATTTAATAAAGGTAATTCACTTCCCACTCTGGGCCGGATAAGGAAAATCCCTCCAGTTGTTACTGGAGACAGAATCCAGGGGCAGAACATCAAGGATGCTCAGGTTGAACTAAAGATGGGAATTTTTGTTACAGATTTTACCTCACAATCATTTGTAGCGGTTGGATAATGAAGCTTTCTGACTCTTTGTTTTGCAGTATTAATCGTCAAGGCTAATGTTGATGTGTGTTATTAGAGCCGGTATTGATCTGCTAACTGGGCAGCCTTGGGAGGCTCTTTAGCCCTAATGAGTGAAGATAGATGGGCCCCATGTGTGTCACTGAACAAACCTGGGGGAGAGCAAAAAAAACAGGACCTTAATTACTACCACCATTTACCTAATGGAACTCTCCTTGTCTCTTCTGCTTGCTAGATTGCTAAACTAATTATCTAACCCCACTTGCCCTCAGACCTACAGCACTGAACCCACATAACCTTGTGTGTTTCTTTTGCATCTCTCTTTGTACCTTTGATTCTGATTTCAGTTACCTTCTTGTCTCTCTTTCTCTTTTCAGCCAATTCCCCTACTCAAGGCAAGGATGAACCACTCCCTGACTTTGTCTCAGGAGCAAATAGCCTGTCTTCTGGCCAACGCCTTCTTCTGCACATTCCCCCGACGCAACTCCCGCAAGTCAGAGTACTGCAATTATCCTGAGATCAACTTCTACAGGTAAAGGCACATCATCCCTTGCAGAAAACTGAAGAAACAGGTAGATAGGTAGCTTTCTAGAGTAATTGAGTCGACTTGCAGTCATTTTTATTTTCTTCACACAACACGATTGGCCTCTTGAGTCTTTTGCTGAGTCCCTTTGTAAACTTGTTTGTTGATTCTGAGTCAGCATCATTAGTATTTATGCTTTAAGAAGACGCTTGCTGTGCTGTCGGAGGATGCTGGAGCATGATTGGAATTATTGGCATCACTATACTTTTTTCTGTTGCTAAGTGATTGTGGAATGTCTCATGATACCCAGATTTTGTTGGCATACTAATAACAGGGTCAGTTTGCCTCACAATGTTTTCAGTAGTGTCTTTTACAGTCATTGGGCATCATACTTTTCATGATTCATTACAACTGTCTTTTAAAAACTGGTAGGATTTTGATTGAGTAGCTTTTAGTGATCATACCATTCAGAGGAAAATTAACTGATTTCCATAAGGGGGCACTACTGCCTTGAAAACCCTTATTACATGCATTCTGTTTTTACGCAGCTTCTTTTCATTTAGTAACCAGTCAATTTACACAGCAACATTTTTTTTTTACCATAACAAGGTGAACTAAGCTACACCTTGTGCTATATCATATTTTTGTTAAAGAGAATATTTATGTTTTTAATAATTGTAAGATTACATTGTGTGCTGCCCCTGTCACCTTATACTTGAGGGTGGGACTGTGTGCAGAAAATCTCCTTGAGCTCCATATTTCTGTTATGTCTTTATGTGTCCAAGGGAGATTCAGATTCAGAGTGGGAGTGTTAAATGGGTGTTCTTTGTTTCCTACCTACTTAGAACCAGTGGAAAGCCTGGGATGGTTAATTGAAAAAAATGTTAAATTGTTAATTGATAAACTGACTGCACACCTGTCTATCTGTCTCTGGCTCTTCATAATCCTGAGATCTCACCTTATTTGTAATGGAGAAAAGTGAGACATGTGAGAGAGATAGCTGTTGCACTCGTATCTGAAGTACACAACCTGTGCTCTACTAGTGTAACATGCAGACGGCAGAAGAAGGTGTGGCAGTTATCACAGTTTTCTGGAATCTGCCTTTGTTAACGAGGGCCAACTTGTTCTCTGCCGGTGAAAGAGTCTTGTTGCCCGTTTGGTGGAAATCTGAAAATAAAGATCGTCAAAACAAACTTGTCTTTATTAGTTTATTGTAAGCCTTTGCAAAGGGGTTCAGTCATGCAGAAAGTCTGCTTAGTGACTTAACAAAGAGGATTTAGTACAGAGACATTTTACAGATACAGCCTTTTTAGAGGCGAGACAAGTCTGTAAGAAGTGAGAGACGAACTATTTTCAACTGAATCTGGCAGTGGATGTAACATATGATTCATAAAAATACAACAAGGCTGTATTTTCCATTGCATTTCCCCCCTTTTATCATTTTATGATCACTGAAAATAGTAAAAATAGCAAGCAAAATCTTTCCATAACCAAATCTTGGCTGAAATGCCAAGTGGGTCACACTGGACATACAGCAAGATCTCAGAGCTGGAGGTGGAGACAAATAGAACAGACACACGTGATGCAGATGGGCTGCTGTCCAGGTCCTTGTGCTAATCCTTCAGGACGCACAGGATCTCAGGAGACTCAGCTAAGCCATAAGTACACATGCAGAGCTGAACTATGTCTTTTGCAGTAAGCAAGAAAACACAACCATAAAATATAATTTTATTGCGAGATGTAAGTATGTATAAAACTTTCATAAACATCCAGTGTTAACCTTCAAATGAGTCTGGACATGGATGAAAACTGCAACTTGAGTGGTGCACGGAGGTACACAACTGCAAGGCAGTAATACTAGTTTCACTGCTGAAGGGTCAGAATTATTGATATATAAGGAGTTGGGGTTCACCCTAAAACAACAATAAACCTTTATTACCTTCACTGACACAGTTTTCTTGTTAGATATGAGAAAACTTGAACATCCGTACTTGGATATTGGCTACTAGTATTGGGTTATGATCTCAGTTAAACAGTTATTAGACAAGTTTTCATCAACTCATTGGCCCATATTCTTTTGAGCCATTTTGTTTGCCTGCTTGTGATGTTTGAATGCCTCGGGCTACATTGTTGGTGGCACAAATGACACAAGATTGGCAAAATTTTGTTGAGTAATTTGAGAAACCTTTAGTGAACCAGTGTCTTTGAATTTCAGTCATCATCCCCCCTTTTGACACATGGTCTTGCCCATGAGTCAGTTTTGCATAATGTGGAAACAAATATTTAGGCAGGCATGGCAGATTATTAGGATCATACCATAACCCTTCAGAGATAGTGCAACCACATTTTTTCACATCAGGAGTGGCACACTGTTGCAACTCCTTAAGATCTGCTGTGGGGGAAGGAGTAGGAGAGTTATGTTGAACAAAGATAGTCGGTAGGCATTCCCTGTTTTGCAACGGCTTTTGCAGCTACATCCGCCCTCGTGTTTCCTCTAGAAACAGGATCAGAGTTGTTAGTGTGAGCTTCACATTTAAAAATTGCGACCTTCTTGGGGAGGAGAACAACATCAAGCAGTTGAGACACAAGCATGTGGTGTGCAATGGGTTTTCCTGATGATGTAAAGAATCGTCTTTGTTTCCATAGAGTGCCAAAGTTATGAACACTACCGAATGCATATCTGCTATCAGTGTAAATATTCACCGTTTTACCCATGGCCAATTTGCATGCTTCAGTGAGAGTTGTGAGTTCTGCAGCTTGTGCAGAGAGATTAGCAGAAAGCGGTTTTGCTATTAATGTCTCATGTGTAGACACCACTGTGAAACCAACTTGGTTTTTCTCTGTCTCAGGATTGCGTGATGCTGATCCATCCACAAACAGTTCCTGATCTGCATTCCCGAATGGAGTTTCTTGCAAGTCAGATCTGGGGGTACAAATTTCTGCTATGGCTGCAGTACAGTTGTGTTCTTCACCATCTTGTGGGAGAGGGAGGAGAGTAGCTGGGTGAAGAACAGTACATCTTTTTTTACAGTAATGTTAGGCATTTCAAGCAACACTGTGTTGTATCGAAGCCAGCGTGCTGTGGAGAGATGAGATGTTTTTTGTTCAAGCAAAATCATTGAAACAGCATGAGGAACCAAAAGTGTGAGGTTAGAGTAACCAACAATCTTTGGTGAGAACATTACTACCTTTTCTGCTGCCTTTTCTCTTAAACACATGGGTAGGCTTGCTGCAACAGGATCAAGTTTAGCAGAGAAATAAGCGAGAGGTCGTTGTCTGCCGCCATGTCCCTGTAACAAAACAGAAGTCATGCATCCCCCTTTTTCATCAACAGTCTGTGTGAACGGTCTGGTCGGGTATCGGAGTCCTAGGGTTGGTGTCGACTGTAGTTCTAATTTCAGCTGAGTGAATGATTGTTCTGTTTCCTCTGTCCAAGTTACTATGCTATGTGCTGTGAGGCCTTTTCCGTGTGCGATTGCGGACAACGGTGCCTCTAATACAGCATAGTTGGGAATGAATGAGCGACAGTAGGAGCGCATTCCCAGAAATGACATCACTTGTTTTTTAGACACCGGTTTTGGAATGTTTTGAATAGCTTCAGTTCTTTTGGGTGAGAGGGATTTGCCCTCTGCTGTGATCACATGACCCAGAAATGTTACCCTTTCATTCACAAACTTTGACAAATTTTGACAAGCTTGCTTTGTGGCCATTTTCTGCAACATGTTTGAGCAGGATTATACTATCTTGTTCGCATTGTTCCCACGTTGGGCTGCAGATAAGCAAATCATCGACATACTGCAGAAGAGCGCTTCCTGATGTTAATTGTAATGTTTCCAGACTGTTCCATAACGCCTCATTATAGATGGTTGGAGATTCAGAGTACCCCTGACATAGGCGGGTGAACGTATATGATTTGCCTTTAAAGGAAAAAGCAAACTAATACTGGCTGTCTGGATGGACTGGGACACTGAAAAAGGCATTTGCGAGGTCCACAACAGAGAACCATTTGCTCTCAGGAGGCACCTGTGAAAGAATTGTATATAGATTTGGAACGTTTGGAGCACGTTGTTGAACCGTGATTTTTACAGAATGTAAATTCTGAAAAATTCGTCTGGTTGACCTGCATCCCTGACCTTTTTGACTGGAAAAATTGGTGTGTGCACAGGAGAGTTTTCAAATGGTACAATTACACCTGCCTTCAATAAGGAATTAAAAACTGGTGTAATCCCGTCAATTGTCTCTTGTTTGAGTGGATATTGTGGTTGACAAGGCCTGTAATCTGATTTTGGTGTGTTCACAAGTGGTTGCATGCCTTTTACTAATCCTACATCATATTTTCCTGATGCCCAGAGCATTTCTGTGACCTGCTTTAACGCAGGTATGTTTTTGATGTCAGCTACATCTTCAAATGCATATGCAGATGTGTGTTGTGTGTCTGGTGCCAGTTGAACTGACCTCATGGAGTGAGTTACCCAATTAAGTTTTTTGCGGTGCACCTTCAAAACAGGATTATATTGAACATAAGGGTCTGATATGTTTTCCCAAATTTCAGCATTTTGACAACGTTTTACCCATAGTCCTAAATCCTGCCACCTGTTTTCTGTGGCCTTTGCCAGTGAAACATGGGGAACGGAACAGAGTACATAAAAAATTTGTCAGCATTGCAAGGTGGTTTGTCAGGTAAGATTACAGAAACAGCACATCGATGGCTACTCCAGAACATACATTTTAATGTTAACTTCTCTTTCATGTAACTTTCTTTGTACCACTGTTTTTCAAACTCTTCATCCTGTCCTTCTGATATATGTGCTGTGCAGTGTAGATTTTGTTGTTTCATGTAGTCTGTGTCCAGTCACAGCTGTTGTGCAGAGTTTCCATTCATACACATAAAGCAGCTGTTCAGGGCTGTATTTCACAAATGTGTGATTGTCAGAAATTTTATTTAATCTGGTGACAATTATGCCTTCAGGTGTGGACACCCGGCAAATTCCCAATACGCACATTACATCTCTGCCCATTAAATTTACTGGACAGCATGGCGATAGTAGGAAAGAATGTTTGAATGAGCCTACGTCCTCATCTTTACAAGGGAGTGGAGTGGTATATCTCCCCACAACTGTGTTCCCTGACGCCCCAACCAAATTGACGCATCTGCCTCTCATCTTTGGAGGAACCGGAAACTCACTGTTCTTTATTACCGAGTCAACTAACAATGTGACATACTTGTTGTTAACAAGAAGTGTCTGTGTTGGCATATGAGCATAAGCTTCTGTGGTAAATTTAATGTATGTACCTTCTGTTGGTGTTGGTTGTTGTTCCAGTTTGTCTTCTAAATATCTAACTGCCGCAAGCAAGTGTGTTTGTGTTTGATGTTGTCACCTTCCTGATGTGTGTCACTTGATGGTGCCAGTCCCTGTTTCTCAGCTGTTTCTGAGGTGTGCTTCCCAGGGGCCTACTGCTGCATTATTAGGGTCTGCAGGTGGTGTCAACCCACTGTGTGTATTATGGATTTCAGTCAGTTGGCTAGAAGTTGGTATGGGGGTGGTCGCCTTGGTGGAGCTGAGTCGAGGTCGGATTCCGGCACCTTGATGAGACACTGAGACACAGACGAGGATTTTTCTGGCCCTGCTTTGAGCTTGATTCACCCATGAATCAAACTTCTTTTTGTTCTTCTTATTCTGACTTTCTCGTTCTTTCTCTGTTAGCCTTTCCTTTAATTGTTGCCATTGTCTGAGACTAAAACTTCCTGTTGGAGGGAATCCACAACGGGAAACCCAGTAATCAAGTTGCTGTGTGGCACTATCTCCGTGGTTTTTTTTTTAGCATATATTTAACATTTAGAGAGCCTTGATCTACTGAATCATCATCCACCTGGTTTTTATTTTTGCTGTTACAAGTTCCGATTTTTGAATTTAATGTTTAAAATATATCAGGTACTTGTTTTGGTTTTTTTGAAAATTAAAGTTAAGAGTTTATTGACCTTCAACAAGGTTAAGAGTTTATTGAGCTTC
>JBBPCS010000573.1:10360709-10375081 GCA_037974645.1 Hollardia meadi | reverse complement strand
CTCAGTAGACAGCGCTCAGCTCAGTAGCCGACTGTATGTAACACACTGACTATGCACAAGTATCTCACAACCCACTTTAAAACACCCAAACTATCCCTTATTTATTTGTAAGCAGAACTGATCGGCGGGCCAGTCTGAATTGATTGGCGGGCCGGAGTTGGCCCGCGGACCGCCAGTTGAATAGGCCTGCTGTATGGTCTAGCTAATGGTATTGTAACTTGCGCCCCATGCACGGTCATTTTGACAATTCAAAAATGTTTGGGAGCGATGATGATAAAAGAACATAAAGTTGGAGGACATGACTCTTGAGAAATGAGGGTTAGTGCCATTTTAATTAATTCTTCTATTTATTTTCTTTTATATCATAAAGGTGGACTTCGCAAACAGGTTTGTAGGTGGAGGAGTAACAGGACATGGACTGGTCCAGGAGGAGATCAGGTTCCTTATTAACCCTGAACTTATTGTCTCTCGGCTTTTTACTGAAGCGTTGGAACACAATGAATGCCTGATTATCACAGGTATGTAGTTGTGTGTACACACACACACACACACACGCACGCACACACACACGATTTTGTGCCTTCAGTAGGCCTGTCACAATAACTTTTTGTTGGAAGATGTATTGTACCAGAAATAATTGTGATAAACAATATTATTGTCATTTTAGGACCATTTTATGCCACTGATATCATAGCATAGTAATGCAAGTACACCCTTTCAAAGAGTAATAGTAGTAAAAAACAGCAAATAAAATGTGAATAAATAAATAAATAAATAATATATATATATATATAATGGTAGGGAAAATCCTGCTAGTTATTCTGATATCATGTTGGCTAAAATATTGGTGACAGTTTTTTAATACATGCATATAAACACAACAAGCAGGGTCATGTAGCCTACATATATCGATAACTTGATATGTACGATAAATTATGTACAATAAGTCGATATTGAAATTATTATGACAGGCCAAGCCTTCAGTTTCTGTTCTGCATGGCATAAATTACTGAGCCTATTGTACACTTTTGACTTATTTGTTTTATCCAGCGTTCAATGTTTCAGCTCTCATTATGACTATTACGACTAAACATGTTCCTTTCTCCCTGGCAGTTTCCCTTCGTTTGCTTCTTATGTTGATTGAGAATAGAAATAAGAGATAAATAGAACTGTATTGTCCACAAAACTGTAATTGTGGCCTCAGATTTAAAGAGTAGCGAATTGTCAATGTAAAAATCATAGTAGAGTAAATAAAAAAATAACAACAACAATATTAATATACCAGATTATATCAAGAATTAACAATAATTCAAGAGTTTAATCACGATGGCATACGAAATAAATAAACTTTTGAGGTTTGGTTTGCACAGAAGATTGCCAAATACAATTTTTCATAAGTGCAGGCTGTCGGGCAGATTGCCAGACATTAAGATATTTCCAGCTAACTACTTTATTAGTGGTTCAAGTCATGCCATTGCCACTTTTTACATCCTGGTTGTTTTTAGCAATTTGAAGGATTTTAATCCTGATGCCATCCGTGATCAATTAACAAGTGGATGATCTGTCTATTGACAATTGCAAATTCTCTGCAGAGAACCACAGAGCGAGAGAGATGTTATGTGGAATTACATCCCTCCTGTAAATGCAATGATTGTGGTGTGATCTCTCCTGTTTAATGTAGGCCTATTTATGCTGTTGTATTGTAAAAGCTTATAAGTGCTCCTGGTTGGTGCAGTGCTATTCAGTACAATGTTATTCTCGATGGTTTCAATAGAAAAATCCAAAATGTGAGTTGTGTTTGTTGAGCAACTTTATAAAGGTGAGCAGTAGTTTGTGAGAAAACACTAAAATGAAGTGAAGAATTAAGTACAATTAAAATGATGAAATAACTTACTAGACAATGAACATGAAACATGAGAGCATGTTTATTTGTTAAATCAGTTATCAATTAACGCTAGAACCTCTATGCTACACTCACTACTGAAGGTATACTGAATGTATACACATGCTGCTTTTTTTTTTTGCATTTCAATTAATAAAGCCCTACCTTCACGGGAACAATGCTCCTTAAAGGGGAATTCCAGTATTGTCAAATCTGGGTCTTATGTTTACATAATTTGGTGTGTAAATAACTAATGTATAAAAAAAGTTTAAAGCTGTGACTCGGGCTACTATGATTACAATTTAATCCTGAGTCAGTTAGACATCCTGGATATATCCTTTAAACACATATTTTACACCCATAGTTCAATTTCTCTCTCAAATCACTTTTTTGTTTTTCCAAAAAATAGGTAATATGTCTTCAGAGAGTGCAGTTAGTGACTGTGAGCTCCATGCTAACTCCAACAGTTTGAAGGTCTTGCAGTGGCCAACAACAAAGGGACAGGGCTTAGCAAAGGGTCTGTTAATTTGGTCTCACAATTCTCAGCCTCCGCAGGAAAGCTTAAGTGATCAGCTCCTTGTGTAATTAAAGTGTCAAGCAATATTCTCATTCAAAGGCTCCTCTGAAGTTGTGTGAGTGTCTGGTTTGGTGACCTCAGGATTTCCTCTCTGCCTTTTGCAAATGATGTAGTCTGTGTGATTTTATTGGACTGAGACCCCTAGCACAGCTGTCTGCAACTGCATATGAAACGGATGGGTTGTAGAGTCAGCACCTCCTTCCAGGCTGAGGCTGTGGTATTCTACCAGGGAACACACTGAATTGACAGCGTTGGGTTGGGAGCTAGGTGCTGCCTCAAGTCAAGGGTTGTGATATCTTGGGTTCATGTTCAGTAATGAGGTTGAGATGGAGATCTCTCTCTGCTTTTGGGACTCTTATGAGCATCAGAAAATGGATGGATGAATGATTATTTGCAATTATTGCCAGTTTGTTTCTGTTCATCGCTGTAAAGTTTCCTTAACACACTTATGGGGAAAAAGTAATGGCACCTCGAAAGCATCTTTGCAGAGTCTCTCTCTCTCTCACACATACGCACACAGTAATGTCCTCACAGAGACACTAGATATTATGACGGGTTATTTATAGGTTTCCACCTAGATGAGCCTAACTGTGTCATGGTTATTTTCCCACAATATGCAAGAATGGAGCCATTGTAGAGCAGACAAAAGTGTGCCATTGTTGCCAGGAAATATTCCACTGCTGTTGTCATCTGTCAGTTAGCTTTTTGTGGATCAATATTAACAGAAAACCTATGTTGCTTGGTGATGTCGGATTAGAGAGAGGTTTTGTGGCTCTAGTCGTGGAGTATGTGAATAAGGTTTAGTCCCTGTATGATTTTGCATATACTGTATAATTGCAAACAGGAAATATACTAATGTATATCATAGTGTGATGTCGGATTAGAGAGATCTCTTTTTGTTTTGGGTCCATGTTCAAAACACTGTTATTGAAGCCAAAAACTTAGCTTAGCTTAGTCTGGCTGTTAGCACAACTGCAAACAGCTCAACAAGTACCAGAGCTCCACAAGGACATTTTAGAAAATAAGTGTTACTTCAGTTAAATATCTGTTAAATATGTTGCTAAAGTGAAGGTGAATTACTTTAGAAAGGACCGCTGTTGTCCACCAGCCACCATGGTTAGCCACTAGGACTAACATATACTAATTATATCTGTACTAATACAATCTGTATGGAAACAATAGGCTTTATTGCTTTACATTGCTTGTTATTTTGTTAGCTTTCCTCTTTCTCCTATAGAAACCACACGTACAGTGTGTATCTCATGCCTTTCTAGCATTACACCTAACATTGACTAATCTCATGTTCTTTTTGTCTCTTGAGTTATTTTCTTTCGTTCACTGAGCACTGTGTTTATTGGGTTCCATTCATTTTTTCCCTGTCTTTCCATCCGGTCAGAAGATAAATCCATTGCATTGATTCACTTGGGACTGCCCCGTTATCCTTCATTTCTTTCCAGCAGAATTGCTCTATTTTTCAACCTCCAACTCACTTTACCTTGGTCAACCTGTCTAAATGTTCTGCCCTCTTATTCGCCTTTCTCCTCCTCTTCTGGCCATCCTCCTTTTTTTTCCTGCCAGGCAGCTGTACCTCGCCCACCACTGGTCAAAGTAAGGGCATGCACAGTTTAAAATCATGGAGGCACTTACTTCATATTGGTACCCTATGTGCAATTATTGCCCAAAAATATGAAATAACATAAAATGTACACCTGCCTGCTTATTGCAGATTATTGTATTGCATGAATTTTTATCTCATTGTCCCCTTGCCACGTTTTGAAATGGCTTTGATTGATAAATTAGTAAACTGATTTATGCCCACATCATATTTATTTTATTGGCATTTTATCTAGTTAGCTTGGCAAAACAAATATTTAGGATCAACTTGTCCTGGTTGGTGCCTGTATTTCACTGCCTTTGATGATACAAGAGGCATCATTATGTGGTTTGATAAATCCATCCGTTTGACATGAGGACATGTATTATAACTTGCTTGCTTACTATTATAAGCTGTGTGTGCAGAAACTCAAACATAAATAGTGCTCCCAAATGTTTGCGCTTGATTGATTCTGTTTGTGGAGTCTTCTTTGAATTTGTACCTAACAAGGGAGACATGTTGGCAAACAAAATATGAAGAGAGTTTGCATGGTCTGATAGGCACCATCTGCAACAAGCAAGGTATAGCAAACCTTGCTTGTTGCTTATAGGCTGGTTATAACAGCAGAGTAGAGAAAAGAAAAGAAAACACTGGTGTTAGAGTCCCTGACCCACACTGGTAATGCCACCAAGCAAACGCAGCGGTTCTGTTCAGTCAGTGTTAAAATCGACTTCTGTCTCGTTTAGTACCACCAATGTCTGTCTTGTATGGCGCCGTGTTGTCTTCTTTGAAACTCTCATCTTTTCGAAGTCACCTTCAGTAGCAAGTCACCGCCCCCCTCCCTGCTGCCCATTACTCTGCCTCCCTCCCTCTTTCCCTCCTCCTCCTCTCCACTTAACTTTATTACATTTGGACAGAAAGGAATTTATAACCCAACTAAGGTCATTGCTCCACTAATGGAATGGGCTAGTTGCGCCATAGATTCATTGAAACCATGCAGAATATTCTTCGCACACATGCAGTGTGTCCTCTTTAAGTCTAGTCTTTTTTTTCTCTCGCTCTTCCTCTGTCCTTGTTCTCTTTTGTCTAGTTTCTTTGACTTTAAGTGTCCCAACAAGGGCTGTCCAGTGCATTTGAATCTTAAACAGTATGTCATATCTTTTTTTTGTCTGTATCTGTTTACGGATCAGAAGTTAGATGTAATGATGTAAGCGAGTGATCTCAGCCTGTATGCTAGGAGGGTTGCCAGGATAAATTGGTTGAAGGTGAAGGAGGACATCTCTGTTGATGGAGAAAGTGATATGGGCAGCCTCTTGTTTGACGTTAGGAGTCGCTAGAGTTGTAGAAAGTTCTTTGTTTAACAGGCTGTGGGACTTGTGATGGTGCAGGGTACTTAAAATAAATTTTCTTTTTGTTCACTCAGCGGAGTCTTTACTCTACATAGAAACATAATTTTAATTTGCCTAGTTGTACTCTCATTGGAGTGGATTATGTCCAGGCTGCAGTACTGGCCATTAACTTGAGTCATACATAGAAACATTATTCATGATTTAGATTTCAAGTTTGTTTGACAATTGCAGTATTGGTAGATGGTACATTATTGGTAGTTTAATTATTGCTTTTCAAAAGATACTTTGGGAGAAAAACATGTAGCCTTGCTTTTACCTTTGATATGTTCTGCTTGTTGTGAACTTAACTATAAAACTGTCTCACTCTACCAGTTACAGGAGAACCTCAAAAGCTATGTTTATCACATGTTCATTGAAGTAACTTCCTCACATCTAATGCATAATGTATGAAGTCTTTAATAGACATCATTTTCAGAATTGAACGCAGCTATGACGAGTAATGACGAGTGATAAAAATTTCTTACCCTGGGCCTATACCATACACATTATAAAAAGGGTAATGTTTTGATAACAGGTGTGTTACCCTGTCAGTTAATACATAATATAGTGGTGTTTCATGTTTCATGCATGCTTTTTAATTTCTTGTCCATGGTTAGCTTCTTCTGTTCTAACCATTTCTTTCTATTGTGGCTGAAAGCTTTTCATTTCAAACCCCAAAGCGGATTACTTATTAAATCAATGGCCTTTATTTATGACAATCCAATACAAGCTGATACTGTGTACTCACATAGGGAGCACAGAAAGCACTAAATTTGATTTAAGGAATAAGGCACTGAAACAGATTTAGGCCCACTGTGTGCTCTGAATACTGAGTCATTCAGAGTCTTTTTTTCTTGACTTTCTTTTTTTTTTCCTCAGGCACCGAACAGTACAGTAAATATTCTGGCTATTCTGAGACTTACAAATGGAAGGACAGCTACAAGGATGAGACTCCCAGGTAATTTTTGCTTACATAGTTCTATTTAATATTTTGGGTTTGTTTTGTTTTGATATTTTAAACCAAAGTATTAAATCGAGTCAGAAAAAACATTTGTCTCATTGTCTGTCTTTCATTTTCAGGGATGAGTGGCAGAGACGTTGTACAGAAATTGTGGCCATCGATGCTCTTAAATTCAGGCACTTCCTAGAGCAGTTTCTCCCTGAGAAGATAGTCAGAGAACTCAATAAGGTGAGAGAAAGATGTCCTTGTCAGTGTTTGCACAATGATTAAAACTGCAAACATATTTGTGAAAGGATATAAGAAAGCTACGAAATACAGTGTCAACTGATAGTACCTTTCAAAATGTGTTATCAGTAAGTGACAAATAGGATACTGCTGGACATTCTGATATTTTTGACCAAAAGTCCATGGTGATGATAAGGGGTGGAAATGTTTGGGAAACTCTTGATTTGATTCAATTCCAAATCTTGATTGAATAAATAGAAAAGGGGGCACTGGCTCCAGTATACTGTGTACCAAACCATTTACTGGTGTCTTTATTCCACTGAAATACAATATGAAACACAACTGGCAATTAAAATAAATGATCCACAGTCTTTTTATTAGAAAAAGTTAACAGCATTAATGAATTAATTAATTAATTAATGTGAAAGCATCTTACAGTCATGCCTGTATGTCAATAACAAAATGAGGGGGAGGCGGAGTTCTCCACTGTATGTTGTTAATAACATTATGTCTTCCACAGTAGAGAGCAGCCCAACCATTGGTCTACAAGATGTGAGCGGGTGAAAGGTTTTTGAAGTGAAACCTGCTGAGCATAGAGTTATTTACTTGACTTAAGAGTTGATTTAAGTTGTTAAATGCTGCAGTGTGTGTTGGTCAGCCAGTCTCGTTTGTTACTGCTGATCGCTTCTCTACTCTGTTAGAGTGGAAAAAGTATTAACAATATTAGGACTGCACAATATTGGAAAAAACTGACATAGCAATATTTTTCTTCTCTGCAAAATATATTGCGATATGAAAAAAATGTATTTTGAATTTTCCCCGGATGACTTGAATTGCTCTATTTGGAAGGAATTAATCATTCTAGAACTTTTTTGTAGCAGGTTTGACACTTTTAAATGAAGCAGGGTGCCAGTCTGACAAATAAAACAGAAAGAAGATAGCTCTGTAAAACCATACAAAACAATAAAACAAATAGCAATTAGAAATTAGAAATTAAATATGTCTAAAGCACTGTGAGTACAAATATACCACAACTCAATTCAGTTTTCAATTGGTGTATTAAATCCACAGTATGTAAATTCTGCTGCTAGGGGTCTCTTAATCAACACATAATAAAGGACGTAAGTAGCATGGGATCATGGGAGGTCTTGTCAGTGGTTGGCTAACAGCAGAGTTCTAACAATAACAACAATGCCTGTTTTTAACATGGAAAATGGATAAATAATCACACAAGACAAACTATGTTGGATTCATCACGATGGATTTATCTTACAAAGTCTGCAGCCCCACACAATATACTTCACACGTGTCTCGCAAAGGTAATTAATTGGTCATTAAATTAAAAATGATTGTCTTTTCTTTTTTTCTTTTTTTCTAATCCACCCCTTGTGGTGAACTTTGACATATTGTCAGGTACCACTTGCAAATATGTTAATTAAAGTCTTGGTGATCTGTAACATCATTGAATATAGCTCAGGGCTACCTGAGCTATATTCAATGAAGTCATTCAATGAAGTCCTTATCTGACCGTTCTACACAACACCTCTTTAAAGTAGTGGTACTGTCATTCACTATAGCTTTTTCTGAGGAGAAATTAGACAGAATATTATGCACCCATGTGCATGTACAAAGGCTTTATTGCATTTCTTAAATTGCTTTTGGATCAACCTGAGGCTTACACTTAAAACATCATTACATGTGCCTTTTGATGTCCAGCTTAGATCTCAATATGGCACACTCTGAATTTTAAATTCTAATATATTGTGCGGATCATAACACGTTTTCTCTTGTGTCATTTTTCCCCTCATTCCCTTCCTTTTACTCCCTGTGCATTTATCCCAGGCATACTGTGGATTCTTCCGAAGTAACACCAAAAGCAAACACCTCTCTGCAGTAGCCACAGGCAACTGGGGTTGTGGAGCTTTTGGTGGAGACACACGGCTCAAAGGTATCATTGGCTGAATTACATGCATGCATCCAAATAAGGGAAAGGAAAAGTCTGTGTGTAAAGCATAGATTTATAAAGAATAACTAGATACCAGATGCAAAGATGGCACCTATTCAATCCAAGTAGAATTGACAAAAAAGTTGTGGTATACTTTTTTCATTTTTACTTCCTGGTTATGAGGCCCACTGAATATGCACACAGTAGTGTTTTTTCAGAGATTTTAAAATCGCTTTTCTCGGCATGAGGAAAGTTTTACAAATATACAGTAAAACCTCCATGGATCAAAAATTCATAATAAAAAGAGTCATAATTGACCTTATTTGCAGTTCGAGGTGACCTGTCAACAGTTTTAAAATGGTCTATAGGGAAAATGCATTTTGGGCCACAGGGGATTTTTTTGCTGCAATACCGTGATTGGCCACTAGGCAAAATTGGAAGCAAGGCTGAGTGCTCTCACAGTATCCAGGTTCTAAATGATACATTCATAGTGTATAGCAACAAGTGTGAAGAATTCAATGGGGTTTTTTTATACACGAGAGCTGAAATGGTACTACTGATACATTTTAACAGATACATATTATTTGTTACATAAAAATTTTACCTCTTTTAAGGTAAACATCAGACAGACATTAAACTGCAGTGCTTCTCCCAGCCATTGAAGCTCCTCTTGATCCAGTCTCTCTCAAACCCCTCTGGTCAATTAGTAGCTCCCCCAGGGTGTCAGTTACCTGTTCCTTCCCTCCTTTCATTGATCAGCTGCCGTACATTTATGCTTTCCATTAAAAGGGCAATTGATTACAGGGAAGGGATACCATAAATCCAGGCTGACGCAGTTCTCTCTGGGCTTAAACAACATCACTCTTGATAAGCATGGGCCCCTTACTGTCCGCTCGAGTACACCACACTGCAGATTTTGTCCACTTCGGTTTTTGGTCAATATTAAACATGTTTCCATTAATTTTAATTTTGTTCATATTTATCATTAGTTACTAGTTACAGTCACAGCTTCTTCTGCTTCTTATGTGAAAAACTACATCGCCACATAAATGTCGGGTATTATGGCACATTCACACATAAGCGAATGCCTCTAGTCACTCCCGATGGGCAAGTGACATCCCAATCTCTATTTGCTCTATATTTCTCTTTTGAGTCTTCCAAAAGAGATTAAGACACAGTCAAGGCTACTTCTACTATTTTAAAATTTTATTCTATGTACTTTGTTTTTAAATAATTATTTTATGTAACTTTTACTTTCTTTTATTTATATTTTATCCCTGGATGTTTCTTAATTTTAATGGGGTCAACCATACACACTTTGCTGTTGGTTACTGATGCGACTACGCCGCTCAAAGTTGACCAAAGTCGAACTTCACGCAAAGCCAGGATGCAAATTTGCTTTGCCACCAGAAGTGAATTTTTTTTTTCTTCCCCTTGCTTGCATAGAATGGAAGTGAACGCAAGGCGAATATTCACCAATGTTAATTTTGCGTATGTATGACTGTGCTCTTATGAACAAGATTAAGTAAGATTTGAGTAATGTGGGTATGTTTATGTATAGTTTTCTTTAGAAGTGGAGCTGTTAATTTCCTCTGCAGCATAGTGTGAATAGTCCCTGCGGATGATATTAGCTTCCAGGGACCCCCGCCCATTAGCCCTGGAATTAGCATAGCTCGTATTTTTAGAAGGCAATAAGTGTGTTTTACATCATAGTCCTGGAGTTGACATGAGATGTGGTAGTTACATAAGACTGCTGTTATGTTGTTGTTGTTCTTGTAAAGATTATGTACCTTTTGCAAATGATGGCTTTCTGTGTTTATTAATCTGGAATCAATATCCATTCTGTTAAATATTTAAAAGTCTTAAGACCTAATTTGCAAGGGCTAAAAGATTGAGTGCTCTTGATGAGGCTATGCTACCAGTGGTGGATTATTTACTGTTCTGATACAAATTGCCCCTGTCACTTATTTTCTTTCTGCCTGAAGCCATACCTGATCCTGCTTATTGACCAATTACTTAGTTTCCACAGCTTATTTTCACCAGTCAATTATACATTTATGATTTTCTTCTGAAACTTAAGGATACTAATGATGCTAATGTGATATATCATTGTTTCCTGAATTTCCTTTAAGTGTTTTACTTGTCTCTTTTTCAGCGCTGATTCAGTTGATGGCTGCAGCAGAGGCTGGGAGAGACGTGGCATACTTCACATTTGGAGATGCCCAGCTCATGAGAGATGTTTATGAATTACACTCTTTCCTCACCGACAAACAAGTCACCGTTGGTAAGACTCACACAAAACCATATATGTTTTAGTAGTTTTGTTGTAGGAGATTGTGTCCACGCTGCAATGACACAGTTATTGTCTTGTGAGCCCTGCCTCTGTTGAGCTCTAACAGTAAATTACATAATGAGCAGGAATGGTGATGATATCAGCCACTGGTGGGGTTGTGGGGCTCTTGAGGCTCATACCGCACATGGATGTTGTCCTTGTTGGCGTCATTACAGGGACAGTACGCATAAATAACAGAACGCAGTCCATCTGTATGTTAAGTTATTCCACGTTATGGGCCATCTCTGTTCCTTAGCCCATCCATTCAGCCTTAGCTGCAGAGTGGATTACTGCCTGAACTGACCTGAGCCTCTTCCCTCCCCCTCTTTTCATTTTTCTTGTGCTGACATTTATTGAAGCCTTTCAGAGAAATACCCCTCTGGCCATCCATTTCCTAAAGTGGAGCTACAGAGAAAAAGCTCATGGCGTGGGTGCCTGTATGTGCGTGTGATTTATAAATGAGCTGAACGTGCTTTCGTTTTTCTTCTCCCTGTTACAGTTTCTGTCCCTCTTGCTTGTTCTTTGAATCTCAACTTGTTTGTCCTTTTTATCTGTCCCTCTCAACTCTTGTTTTATAACCCTCCATATTTCTTCCTTCTCTTGACCCTAAATCATCCCTTTCCTCTTTTCACTGCCCTCCTTTTCCCTTCCAGGGATGCTATACAGCCTTTTGAACCAGTACTCCAGTTTGGTGTGTAAGAATTGCCGCACGACTCGACCTGACGTCAGCCTCTACAGTTTCATCTATGAGCAAGTCTCTTCCCGCGCGGCGGCCGACACCCTGGACTCTACCAGGGATTCTGGAATGTCCCCTGTAACATCGGACTCTCATTAACTGCTACAACTCGACCTCCCTCTCACTGTCTCTACATGTAAAAGAGACTCCAGGTTCAGAAAACTCAATGTGCTCTCAACACTTGTGCTTACAATCACTTTTTTCCTGTCTCTCTTTCTCTCTCTCTCTCTCTCTCTCACACACACACACACACGCTCACGCTCCCTTTAAGTTTGTGATCCCAACACAAAAACTACCAAACACAGTTTTGCCTTCTTTGGTGGCGTTATAGGAGCCTTGTAGTATGTCACCAAATGTGGTGAAATGTTTCAGAGACTTATAGCAATAGTAAATCCTGGTTGCTGTTAGGCCTTTCTTTAGTTTAAATGTGGTGTGGAATTCTTCTGTTTTTACATACTAATTACAAATGTGACCAAATATTCATCATATGCATGGTTGTGGACAATTTTCTTTATTGATAATCTAGGACATGATAATACTCTACTTATGTTGTCCTATATTTTGTGTACCCTGGCAGTGGTGAGACTCTTGAATGCAGACAGATGATGAGATGCCATACTGTAGTCTATGCATGGGTAACATTTATTTGTCAAATATTCTACAAATATATTCCGGCCTTATATCCTGTAGGATGTCAATGCTAAAAAACAACAACATATTGTCTTTAATTTAATGAGCCAAAACTGTCAATAAAATGGCCATTGATGTGGGAGTCATCTCAGATGAAAAACAATATAAAAATAAGGAATTTATGGTCATTTTATTTTTAGACTATTTGGTTCTACTATGAGTAATTTAATCATTTTCATATATATTAATTGTTGAGCACAGTATTGCTACTGTATATACAAATAAAGGGGGGAGCAGATAAAGAATTACAGTACATGCAAAATATTTTTGTTAATGTTTTTACTCAACATTTACTTTGGGGATGTGTTATGTTTTTTATTATTTACTGTATTTTCTGATTGACTGTGGGTTCTATTTAATAATGGGTTCATAGATTAACGACTGTAAATGTATTGCATAGTGCTGTACTTTAGGTTCTTTGGCTGTACTCTTTTTATTATAATTTCTTAATTAAAATATATCCTGTTAAAACGGTATTTCTCTCCTCGAATCAATATGCTTTACTGCCTAATGACCAAAGGATCAGTCCAATGCAAGCAAAACCTTTATAAAATTTTGAGGAACAGCTATTTATAATTGGCATTCACTCTACTTAACTCGCACGTTTTAATGTTGCTATCTCAAGAAGCCATTCTGCACTATTCTCAGTATGTAGTTCCATTACATTGGGGGTAATTTAATAGTTCAAACTGTAGATCATCTTAAAATAACATATTTCAGAATCTTGCTTTCAGCAGAGAGAACAAATTTCTTCTTTATATGTATGCTTGTAACTGTGCCTTGGCACCATAGATTTGTCACCTAATTTAATGAATCATACATTATTTAATCATTTCAGATTTGATTGATTTTTGTAATAGAACGTGTACCAATGGCTTTCAGACAAATTTGATTCTGCCTCCAAACATGCTTCATTAGATAAATTAGGGCTCCTAAACAACCCTGTGACGTAGCCTTCCATAATTGGTGTGTAGGCTTGACTATGGTAAGTGGATTACACATTATCTGCTTCTCCTGCTCTTTGTACTGAGCCCGGCATTGACCAGATGAGCTGTGGACTTGTGTGTGCGAAGTCAGTTTGGTTTTGCAGACCTAACTGTCGATGGCCTGCTGTTTAATGTGGACATGAACCTTAGGTTACTTATTTGGATACTGAACACTGAGAATGCGCCGGGCAAATCCTACAAATGAATAACCAAAGTCAACAAGAACAATGACATGTTTGGACTGTTATTCACATTTCAGCAACAGTTTATGTCACCACAAATCCCGAGGTTAGAGAATTGAATTGTTGTTGCTTGTTTCATTTCAAGAAATGTTTCAAAACACTGAACAGCTGCTCAACGTTTGTCCTGTCTAGTGATGTAATTATTCTGAACAGGATGTAATTTAACACCATGCCTGCAATGTTACCCAGCAGCACAGGTCTTTTCATCGATGAACACTATTAATAAAACGCCAGAATGAAACTGGTCTTCGCTCCATCTTTGTCAGGCGGCTAAGTCACTACCACAAAATGGCATTTCAGTTCATAATTGCCTGACCCTTCGTTCTCCAGGTCAGCCGGGAGAGCAGCAGCAAACACATGCAAATAATGAAAACAAGAACTCTCTTTCAGGGAACACTGGGCACTACTGTGTGTTGTTATACAGTTAAAGCATAAACATATATGTTCTTGCTTTAATTGTTTGATTGTAAACTGTATGATGCGGATCATGTGAATAAATATGATAATGGTTAAATTAGACATTTTAGTGTTGTTGAAATGAGAGGAAGCACTGCATACTGGTTTGCACAAAGATTACCACATTTGAAAACCACATAATGGTGCTCTGATTAATATGATCTGATATTTAGAGCTACACCGTTCTGTCTAGTAGATCCTCTTGCAACTTGTGCCTACTCCATTTTATCCACTTTCATCGGTGTGTTTGTCATGATTGATAATGCTGTTCCTTCTGTGCCAGCAAGTATGAATGATGAAAATCTAGATGAGGAGGAGGAGAGAGAGGTTGGGGGGGGGGGGGGGGGGGGCAAAAAAA
>JBBPCS010000573.1:10326397-10349584 GCA_037974645.1 Hollardia meadi | reverse complement strand
GTGTGTGTGTGTGTGTGTGTGTGTGTGTGTGTGTGTGTGTGTGTGTGTGTGTGTGTGTGTGTGTGTGTGTGAGAGTCCTCCATCTCCTGAATTAAGAACCATTTAAAGAAATCCTGTTGTCCTAGAAAACCTGTTGTTTTCACCGCTGTCATTTAAGACAGTTTAGAGTCTTGAAAATCTTTTGTGGCAATATCTTTCTGCACACTTCTAAATACTAGTGGTGAAATGATTTGTTATTAAATCAATTATCAATCATGGATTTATCATTTAAATAATTAAATGATTTATAAAGCAAAAATTACATGAACTGTTTCAAATGTTACAGTTTGCTGTTTTTCTCTGTTTTAAATTTTTGATTGGATTTTTATTTTTTGACCTTTCATAAATAATTAAATAAATAATTTAATTAATAATGAAAGTGATCATAAGTTGCAGTCTTGCCTACAACATGTGTCAGTGTCACAACCTCTTAAATTGGTGTGTGTGGTTGTTCCTCCTTAATCTATTAATTTTAGTTAAATGTGATACATAACCTGTCTCAGTAACAGATGATGATGATCATTATATTGATTTATTTTTCATGCTCCATAATCTTTTTAAGTACTGACGTGGCACACGATTGGTGTTTTTAAGCTATGCTAGCAGTATGGCTCTAAGGATGGCAATGTGGGGTTGCTGGTCAGTCAGTCTGGTCCAGGCTGACATATATGAACAATAGCAGCGTGCACTGCTCCAACACTTGTATAATGTATCAGGTGCACAGTAGTGGCAAGAATCAAAACATACAAAACTCTGGCACTCACAGATAAATAGTCATCTTATTTATTGTGGGCAACAAAGGCTGAAACATCAACTAACAACTACTGGATGGATTGCTGTGGTTTTCAGAGGATGAATCCTAATGACTTTGGTGTTAAGGTTATTATGCTAACATGGCTAATTTAAGATGGTAAACATTATAACTACTAACTTTAACATATTACCAATTTTCTTGCGAGCATGTTAGCATGATGACTTTAGCTTTAGCTAAAATAAGACTGTTTTAGCCCTTTCTGTCTCTGCTCTTGTTTTACAGTCACCGTCATCATGTTCTGCATGACCAAGAGGTGGACAAACGTATCTGTGTTCCCATGAACCACCTGTGGGCCAACCAAGCTCCTTACACTGTTTGCAACAGCTCCTTATCAGAATATGGAGTGCTAGGTAAGACTGAGGGGTCTATCTTATGCCCGGCGCAAAGCAGCGCACAGGACAAGTGTCATTACTATTTTCCGACTGACACAGTTGCTATTTTCACATCCAGCGGCCACATTGTGTAAGTAACACCCATATGTGCGGCCATGGACGTGTTGGTCTTAAAATGAGGTGTGTTCAGGCGCATCATTGGTGTTTTGCTATCTTGAGGCAGGAGAAAGCAATTGCACGATTGACCACCAAAAACCTGGTCTAAAGTCAATTGTGCAGTATTTTTCCTCATATTTAAAGGGCACGCTATTCAGATAGTAAGATCGCCTACATACTGTAGGTGGCTTAACAATGCACATTCACTCTGCTTGTTAAACATTGATGCCCGGATTGAGAGGCTTAGAGAGGCTGCTTTCACTAATTTTAAACGTTTCCATGCACGCTGCAGTGTCATACTGCAGCAAATATCTTGGGACACTTAAGCAGCAAAACTAAATTCTAAACTTGGCAGGACAGAGGAAACTTTCCAGAGGAATCAGAATTAAGCTTTAAGTTTTACTCCAAACAAGTTTACTGAACCTGAACGGTGTGTGACCTTTTGGATGTGTAAAAAACAAAGAACAGTAATTAACATGAAATCCTGACTGGTCCTGTTGGTGTGTCATGAGTTTTAAATAATCAGTGAATTTAAGTTACTGTGTACTAAATGTCTCTTAATGGGGAAACACATGTATTTCTGCTTCTGTGAAATCACTGCAGGTAAGGTAATTAATATTTTCCTTATTAATTATGTATTACTTCACCCATCTGCATACCACCTGCTGTTAATCAGAATGATCATTTTTATGACCCAATCTCCAGACTGCAATCCGTGCATCTCTATTACACACACAGGGACGCGCAGCAGCCCTCCTCCTCCTCAGTTAAAGATTGTGCATTTACGCACTCAAATGGAGTTGTTAATGGGACAGGGGATTGGGAGATGAGGCAGGAGGCAGAGGGTCCACCAACCAAAGACCACGTACCTGTCCCTCAACAAGAACAGTTGCTATTGTTATTGTTTAAATAGCAATGTGTCAAGTGCAAGTGCACATGGCTTTTAAAGGTAATGGAGATGACACTGTGATTGGTTTAATTCATATTACGCACAAAACAGACCTATGCATAATTATGGGACTAAATACAACCTCTTTGCACATTGTGTCTTACTTTGTGCCCAGAGTTGGACACTTCCTAAATGCACTTGCACCATAAACTTTAGACCACGCGTTATAGATCAGTTGAATAGGGCCCTGCGGCCACTGTGGCCACACAGTGTGCTATACTAAGTCATTTTGTAGCTCTGTGTAATGATGATTGTGACTTCAGGTTTTGAGCTTGGTTTTGCCATGGCCAGTCCGAACGCTCTAATCCTCTGGGAGGCCCAGTTTGGAGACTTTCACAACACAGCCCAGTGTATCATTGACCAGTTCATCAGCCCCGGCCAGGCTAAGTGGGTCCGCAACAATGGTATTGTCCTACTGCTGCCACATGGGATGGAGGGAATGGTGAGAAGTGGAAATAAACCAGGTTATACTGCAATTCTGTAGTATTTACAGATGAATTTGGATAATTTTGGAATATATGGTTGTTGTTTTTTTGTAGGATTCATCTTCCATTTTGTCTAGTGTCTTGCTCTTCTCTTCTGCCCTCAGGGCCCAGAACATTCATCAGCTCGACCTGAACGCTTCCTGCAAATGAGCAAAGATGATCCCGATAACTTCCCTGTACGTTCAAATGTACAATTTACATTATGGCTCAAATGGTTACCAATTTGAGGAACATGATTACTTCATGATGTATGTGAAAGAAAGTGCACCACACAATGTGTTACTATTACCATTCAATAGCTTCCTGTTTTATTGGCTATGCTGATGTCATGACCACTTAAGTGATGGCTTAAGTGATGATTGTCAATTTCTCTAGAGATGAAAAGTCTCTTTATTATGGCCCCCAAAGCATTGGTATTGAGCAGTAACTCAGGTCCCAGGGGTGAGCTGGTACGAAGGAACATTCACAGAGGGAATAGAGGGCTGTATCAGCAGAAGCTTACCAGATTCATCTTCAAATGGGATATTGATCAAACTATTAGTGCAAACAAATTAAGGGATTAACATTCTCTGTCCTGTGTGTGTGTGTGTGTGTGTGTGTATATATGTGGTTACCAATTTATGCGGACACCAGCTATATGTGTGTGTGTGCGTGTTATATGTCTTGTTTTTGTTTTTCAAAGGAGTTCAGGGGAGATTTTGAAGTCCAGCAGCTGTACGACTGTAACTGGATTGTGGTCAACTGCTCCACGCCTGCTAACTACTGTCATGTGCTCAGACGGCAGATTCTGCTGCCATTCAGAAAACCGGTAAAGTGTAACATTGTCTTTACCAGATTTGCATCTTGCTTTGAAATTTTGCATACATTGCAATGGAATCACACATATAAGCCACTGTTTCCCTCGAAGACAATTCTAAGGCATTCTATAAAACATCCAGATGGTCATTTGACAAAACTCACCAATGTTTAGAAGACATTTCCAGAGTCTTAAAACTCTAAAATATTTTGTTTGCCCTGTATTTATCTTGAAGGAAAACAGTGGGTCATATCTGTTTGCAATCAAAATTCAAGAAAAAAAAAGAAAATCTAAAATATGAAAACATGACAGGCACAAAATGGGGTTATGTCCTAATAATTGTTTATTGAAACGACGGTGGTATGATACAGTACTATAACCATTTCAAAATGATCTCAGTATGCAAAAAGATGCCTATCCTTCAGCACTACGACTATGGTGTTGAAATGTTCTTTTACTGTACTTTGAATAAAGTGGAACTAGTCTGGGGTAGAAAGTTTTGGTGTAAAGCATTACTCTGTTTTATATATTGCACAGCTCTTTTTTCAGTCTCTCATAGTTTTCAGCCACAGTGAATGTCTTAAGTGATCCCCTGTTGCACATAAATGCAATGCTTCGCGAGGCATGAGAAAATTACTTCCTGAGCAAATTAGTGAGGAGGCCAATAGGGGATAATATTGTTTGTATGTTTTTTTTATGAAAAACTCTGAAATTCTTGACTTGGTCGGCTGAGCGCAAAGGGTTTTATTTATTTGATTGTTAAAGAAATGCTTTGTTTTCCCAATGCTGATGTTGTGTGCTATATGGTGGCAACAAATTAGCGTGAAAAGAGATAAAGACTTTTATCTCTGGAGTTTTTTCAAAGCACACAACGAAGACACGGATGATGGAATCAAGCTGTTGTTTGTCACCGACAGAAACTTTTCCCTTCTTTTCACAGCTGATCATTTTTACTCCAAAGTCTCTGCTGAGGCACCCAGACGCAAGGTCCAGTTTTGATGACCTCACCGAAGGTGAAGTTTTATTTTATCATTGTAAAATGTGACGGAAGAATTTGTCATAATTATTGGTGTAAAGTGATGGGTAACGTATCATGTTCAATATCTGCAGGAACTAAATTCAAGAGGTTGATTCCAGATGAAGGCCCTGCAGGTGAAGACCCAGCCCAAGTGAAGAGGGTGATCTTCTGTACTGGCAAAGTCTACTATGAACTAGCTAAAGAGAGGAAACAGCAAAAGTTGGAGAAAGACATTGCCATAATCCGACTTGAACAGGTGTTCAATCCCTCTCCTCTCTCTGAGCATGTCACACACTGTGGACTTTGAAATGAGAGTGATACCATTTTATTGTTTCCTCTTCTGCTTACTCTTTGTCTCCCCACTCAGATCTCTCCATTTCCATTTGACTTGGTCAAAGCAGAGGCAGAGAAATATGCCAACGCTGAGCTGGTCTGGTGTCAGGAGGAGCACAAGAACATGGGCTACTATGATTACGTCCGGCCACGTTTCCTCACAGTGTTGGCCAACAAGAAGCCTATTTGGTAAGGTTTCTGTTCACTTGTCTCCCAGCTTGTTTTAAATCAGTTGAGAGAATGTGGTTTACAAAAGATTTACCTTCAGTGTTCCTTTTAGGTATGTGGGACGGGACCCTGCAGCTGCTCCTGCGACAGGGAACAAGTCCACTCACCTCAATGAGCTGAAGAGGTTCATGGACACAGCTTTCAACCTGAGCGCCTTCCACGGGAAGGACTTGTAATTGAGAACTGGAACAGGAACTAGGCCGGAGGTGCACTTTAATCTCCAAACACCATGGTTTATTAATCAAGTCTTGATGTGGCAAACTTTAAAACTCTTTCAGCTTTCTGACAATCTAGAGCATATTCTAGTGTTTATATCAAACATAATTTCAACCCTTGATAATCTTATGTGAAAGATTTAAGTCATCAATGTTAACGGACTTATGCCTGGATCAGACTGCACAACATTAATGATCCTTGTTCTGCCATGACTTGGAGACATGTTGAATATGTCCAAACAAATCATATCGTACAACCTCCAAGAACTATAATGACACGACAGAATAGAATGAAATTATTGTGTCAGACTCATTATCGCCCCCTGACCACGCCATATGTCAAGTAAAATCCAGTCATTTTTATTTATAAAACCCCAAATCACTCAAAACTCTATAACCCTTTATCCTTATAGCCTCAATTTAAATAAGGAAACTCCACCCCCAAAGAACACTTTGTCTGTGGGATCAGGCTATAGTCTGATCCCGGCTTTACTGGACAAATCTGCACTTCAATCAGCAATATTCAGCATCTTTATGAGGGCTTTGACGGACCAGGTGCAGTGTATGTACAGTATGCACATCAAAGTTTGGCTAAAGAGAACTAGACACCTTGATTTTCAGCCTCTAAATGTTGTTCCACCTCCAACACCTTTATTTTAAAATAAAAGAAAATACACAAATATTAAATATAATCACTCCCTCACAGAATTGTCACCAAGTTGAGTGGTGAAGTAGCAATAGTACACTTTTTATACCCCTAATGACATCCATACACCAAAGTCCAGATTTGTGGTAACAGCTGTTATTCCAGTAGCTTTAGTGCTGGAGATACCTCCATTGCTGCCTGCTGAATACTAGTACATATTAGTAGTATTGATTTGTAGTTGTATTGATTTCTATATACAAATTTCAGAAGCTATGAGTCGCACACAAAACACCAATTGGTGTTCTTAAACAATGAATGTGAATCATGTATCACAGGTATGAAGACTGTTCTGAAATTTAACGCATCAGTAGGTTTAGTGTCTGTGTTTTGCTTTGGCTACCTTAGCTACTACCGAAGGAGTCTGTATTTATTGTCACACCTCACTTCACCGGGAGACATGAGCCAGCTGGCACAGAGACTTGCAGCCTTGTTTTCTACTGAGGACATAAGGCTCAGCTTCCTCTTTGGAGGCTGAGGGATGCGCACACATAAACACCACACATAAAGGCAGCAAAGCTTTGGATGCTTTGAGAGCAATATTGACGACTGGCTGTCACATTAAAATCCCCAGGTTTAACAGAGTTTATATTAGTTACCACTGTGCTTAGAAATGCTTAGAGATACTATAAGCCATGCGCAAACATATTTAATGATTCGTTTTTTTTAAAAAAAGGGTTATGTGTGTTAGTTTTTTTAAGGAAAATAAATGTGTCCTCATATTAGTGTGGGTAGGACAACATATGCACAACTTGATGGAGCTGCACTTACACTGCAAAAAAAAAAAGAATTATGCAATAAAATATATTTAAGTTTAATAACAGTCTTTGTTCATGTTTTTTTGTTTGCAGATGATGCTTGACAGTGAAAAAAAGTCAATGATTCAAAGCAAGACTATGTCAATTTTTAGAGAAGAAATATAACACATTATGCTTTTACAACTGGAAAATTGAATGCGTAAGCAGTAAAATGCACCCTTGCACCCTTTAATGCACTGAGTAGTGTGTGGTGGCTGGTGTTAGCCAATGTCTCCATGATGTCACTCACAGATTTCTGAAGAGCCATTGTGAAGCTCAGTGTGGTGGCTCTGGCTGCTGCCATCTTGGCAGTGACACTGCTTAACTCCAGACTAAGAGGTGGAACGTGGGTGGAGCTGAGGCAAGCTGAATGAAGCCCTGGTAGCCCTGGTTTTTGTACCAGGCTGTAAACATATTTTGAGGAGCTGCTGTTTTGGACTGTTTTGCGTTAGCTTACTTTTTTAGCCCTGGTGGTTGCCGTTGTTGTGACTAATATTAGGGTCGGTTTTCTCACTTTATGACTCTTCTTCTGTGTCACTGTCTTCATTTACAATTATTCCATGCTTGTCACTTGTGGCCCCAGTGGCCATTGTTCAGAAACAGCCCCTGTTCATAGTCTTGCTTTAATAAAACAAATACATACAGTAGGTGAAATACTTAAGGCCTGTTTAACTTGTCAAGGGACACCGGGGTCATTATTTCCCTTGATACCCAGAAATCAACTTATGCTGGATTTTCACATTTTCTGTGTCCAGTTAGTGTGTGGTAATTAAACATAGCTTAGGAAAAAAATAGGCACAACCCGGAAATGTGCACCATGCAAGCCCAATATAAACTAAAATAATACATTTCCAAACAAAATCCCAAATCCCACCTTAGTTGATATTGTACTTTAATGATACTAATTCCCCTACAAATCAACCAACACCAACAGCCACACAGTGAATTTTGGGGGGCAGCCAGTACTGTCCCATCACCAACAGCACATGCAGTAATACAATAAAAATACACAAAGTGCAAATAATGAATTACAGTGCAGTCTTAATAGACTGACTTGTTGAATAAGAAAAAAAGAAAAGAAAAAGGAATATGCCTATGGGTGTTTCTATTTAAAAGCTAAGTGGTAGGTTTCTCTTATCTTCAGTAAGCGTTCTCCACAGCAGTAATAGCTTCTTTGCAAACAGGGTCCAGTTGTCCATCTCCGCCTTCAGAGGAAAACGCAAAACAGTTTGCCAGACTGTGATTCCGATAAACATCACACAGTGACGGCACAATAACGCAACACACTCACCAAACTGCAGCTGCTTTATGTTACAACTAAAGACGATCACCCCGTTGACCACGAGCTCCACCAAGTTCCACTCGCGCGTTTCTTCCAAGACGCACTGGTGCCCGCGCGCTCTTAGAGCAGCTGCAGACATATTGGACGGACAATTGTTTGACCTCAGCCAAGACAGTAAACGAAGCAGACAACATGCGGGTATCCGAATTAGAGAAAACATACCCTGGAGACCCTGCAGGCGGAAGCTCCTGTGTGCAACGGCTCCATTGGATTCATACGGTCCGTAGCAAAGTGTCACCCGCGCGTTTGTCGGCATTGTTTGTTTGGGTCACCTGGGTAACTCACAAACAATGGGCTGGTACAGGACAGGAAACTCACAGGTTTATTAATGATTGCTGTATTTCATTTAGGGGAGGTCCTGTTATTGTACATCCTGGTTCAGCTGTCACTGTTATACTGGGACACTTAATATCCACGTACATTTGTCCTGCTGTGACAAGTCAACATGTCTGCTGAGGCGAACACAGCCTCCTCCGAAATGTGTCCAGGAATCCCGATTGTTGCATTGGTAACTTTTTCATCAATGAATTGTTAAGACTAGGAAATAATGACACACCAAATTACATTTACGAGTAGCATTATCATTATCATTGTACTAGTCAAATATCAGACGGGGTTTCAAAAAATATGAGATTTAATAGCTAATAACAGATATTATAAGATGCTAAAAAAAAATTTGTCTGAAAAATAATTATATAATATAATGTCAGAGTTTCATAAATTCAGTAAACTTTATTTGGCTATAAATCTAACTCATTACCATAGTCTATATGAAAAATAATATACTATAATATGATTTGTGTATTATTATTATTATTATTATTATTATTATTATAACTTCAAATTTCTCATAGTTTCCTGTATTGTGCACTATATCTGGAAATGTGTGTCGGGTGACATTTTTCATCAAACAGTAAGAGAAGATTTAGAGTAGATAAGACTATGAATCTACTCTGTAAACAGCAAAGTGAACATCAGTCTTAGTTTTATTTTAGTTTCTTTTAATCCTCAACAGTATTTAAATACTTGGACCATCAGAAACACAGTGATCACCTCTGGTTCGTAAGTTTCACGTACTTACTTTTAATATGCTACATTAACACCCTGTAAGGTTATTCCATACAAAAATAAATAACTTAATTGATATGTTCTGCTCATAAATGTTCAAATACACAATTTTGAACACAATTAACATTCTTCGATAAACTAAACAGCATCTCTTTAAAATTGTGTTTCTTATGAACACAAGCACAGTATAGTATAGTATAAACTACACGTCTAATGTTTTGATAGTTTACAGATGTTACCACGTGTATTGATGGTACAATAGACACGACACACAAGGGAATTGCATGGAAGATTCTAGTAGCACTATAATCTTCAGAAAACCACTAGATAGCAGCATGCAACTTGCAAGTTGACATATAGTGAGACAATCAGCCATTTATCATAACTCACAGACTGCATTTTCTCTGTCAAACTGGCTGACAGACTTCGGAAAAAAGGAAGAATGAATCTTCTCATTTCCCACCAATCTCAACTGTAGCAGAATACATTTACTGAATATCTTTGGCTGAATCATCAATCATTTAGTGCAAAACAACAAACAAAAGCTCAAATTTGGCTTGAATTTTTACCTACTGTATGTCTAGAAGCCATTTTGACAGACATTTGAATTAACTTCTATATAATGGACATTTTTTGTGGCATCAGCAGAGAACGCCTTCTATAATAACACCTCTAATATTTTCTAAGAATAAGTAGATTAGATTATTGTCAGCTCTTAATACGTTATACAGTACAGTACACAAGAAAACAGCTTTACAGAATATTTTGTATCACAGTTACGGTGTATACTTCATGAATGACTTTGAAATTGTTGCAGCACCAAAACACTCATTTTAAAACTTTTCACTGGCACTTATGATTTACTTTCGTTCTTTCAAGCTTGTGCCTCTCCCTGTGATGAAGTCTGGGTTTGAGCCTCCACTTTATTCTGGTCTGGTGTCTTCAGCACCACCTGTGGCAGCGTTTGCTGATTTTTGGGCTGGTCAACCAGTCTGTGAGGTGTTTTGCTTTGCCAGTTTGTGTCTGTTTGCGTGTGCGTCTCCTGCGTCTGAGCCTGTCTTCGTGCAGCTGAATGGGAGACAGAGTTACATTTATTGCACAGATCCCTCATGTCCAGCAGTCCCTGCACCAGAGACTTGATAAATTCTGCTGAGCATGTCTGCGGGCTCTCGCGGAAGCTGGACACAGAGAAGATAATGTAGTCTGACTGAGGGTTGTAGCACGTTCCATATCCGTTAGGAAGCACGGGTCCGTAGCAGCAGAACATCTCAACAGTTGTAGGAACCTGAGGAAAGAGTGTTAAAAGTTTTACTAGCATGTTCATATATTGCTCTTAGTACAAAGGGTTAGATTAGTCTATTGAGATGTCTGCAAGTTACATAAACAAAACTTAATTGCAGTTTTGGCTAAAGTAACCAAGTGGCATTATGTTAAAAATCTTGTTTGTTTCTACTGTATAGAAAAACTATATAACACTGCACTATACGGTAGAAACAAATCACGTACTGTATGTGCTTGTAGTGCACATTCAAAGCTGTAGTCCAGCAATTTACTGCACGTCATTAAATCTGGGCCACTCACAAGAGACAGAAAAGATTGATCACAAATAAAAGCAGCTGAGGCCAAAATATCCTGACAATGTGTCTCTAGTATGGATGAAACTCAGACAATACTGAATTAAACACTTCCTAAGATGCAACTCAGTAGTGTCTTTCACTCAGAGCTGCAAAGTGATTAGTCCATCGAAAGAAAATTTATCTGCCACTATTTTGATCATCTAAATTTTTCAAGAAAAAAAAAAAAAAACTAAAAATGTGCTGGTTCCTGGTCGGTAATGCTAAATATTTGGGGATTTTAGTTTGTCAACAAACCAAGACATTAGCTGACATCACCTTGTGCTTTAGGATATTGTGGTCTGCATTTTCTGAATGAACAATTGATCCATTAATTGAAAAGTAATCTGCAGATAAATTAATGGCAATAATTGTTGCAGCCCTAATTTTAGAACGCTCTTGGCTCCTCAATTCAGATTTCTTTCAAACCATTCAGTTTATAGCTCAGGCTTTCTGTTAGAAAGTTTAAGTCTCAAGAACAAGCTGAGAAAGCCCCGATGACATCATTGATGTTATTTTTTCAGACTTAACGGGAAGATCACCGCAGAGACAGAGACATCTGAGACATAGGACATTATACATCTGTTTTCACAGGCTGAGCTGCACTCCTTGTGACAATTAAACTGAACTTTATGAACAAAACTGTTGTAGTGTCCATTTAACTCATTTTTGATGCAGTATAGCTTTAGTTTAATGATGACTGTACCTGACTCGTAGAAAGAATGAATTGATTACTGATGAGATAGGCTTCGTCTTTGAATATTTCTGGCTTCTCTATCTTCAGCTCCTGTGCAATTTCACGTAGTCCAAGTAAGTGATTGTCTATTGCCATCCCTGTAATAGCCTGAAAAGGACAATAAATACATTTTACTGTATTTTCTTTGAATAGTGAAGTCAACGTTGTAATCGAAATATAGATGAGGTTAAAGTATATTACCAGAATAGTATACTTTGTCTGTGCTGCTATAGCACCTCGTAACATCTCCATCTTTTCCATATCCTGGAGAAACAAACAAATAGCAGAAAATCAATACTAGTCTATTAAATCCCTTTATTTACAGTCAGCATAGTTTTTCATGTTGGAGTAAATCAGCACAGACTGAAGTAAAACAATGACTATCTCATTACATTAATCAGTTTCTACTCTGAAGCAGCATTTGTTTAACAGTGTGACTGTAGCATCTACACTAAAACATCTTACCCTTGTGCTCAGTTCCCCATCAGTCATCGCTTTGACAAAGGCCAGGGCCTCTGGTGTGGCTGAGCGGATGTTGTCCACTCTGCCCTCCAGAAAACGCCGAATAGAAGCGCTCTCATAGGTTGACACAGGTCTGCCATGACATCTAGGGCAACCCCGAAAGAGAAAGCCTATGAGCTCAGAGCTGCGGGTTAATGTGACGTATGAGAACCCTATTAAATTGATCTTTTTCTTACCGGTAGTAGGCTAACTGAAGGGCAACCTGGATGTAGGCATCTGGACTCATTTTCTGCTTCTTGATGAACTCTTTCCCATAGTCGTAGAATTTGTGGACATGAATGTCCAGATTTTTCACCAGCCTGAGAAGAATAAATCCTGATATGAGCAGAATGTTTTTATGCATTTAATTTATTGCACAGAAACCAGAGTAAAACCAGACCTCTGTAGTTTGTCAGCAGAAGAAGCGAGGAGTTTGTGAATCTCTGGCGTACATTTCCAGCGGAGTCTGCGAGGTGCCGGCAGCTCGCTCACACTTGCAGCCCTGACCAGCTTCGATGGGCTGCCAATCCTGTTTTCACGTGGGAATGCTATATCATTTTTGAGGTCTTACTTTTCTTTTCTAAGCATATGCCAACAAATGTCACATTCATGCATTTTGCACTTCCAAAATCTAGTTTCTTACATGTATTTGAGTAGATACTCTGTGCACTGCACAAGGACAATTCCTTCAAATGGTGAGTGCTCACACACAACTCCACAGCAGCCGTCAGCTCCTACGACAAACTGACACAGTCAAACAATTTTCTTGAGTTGAACCAATACTAGATTATCTGAGATTTAATCCACTTTCAGTTACAGTATCATCACCCTCCTTGTGCCTTCTGCTATGTACTGAAATTAGATGTCCTTTCATATACATTTCATTCACATATCCAATGAAGAAATAATTTACAGTGAAAACCTCCAACTTTCTCGTGAATAATAATCATATGATTCATTATTCATAAAGTAATCTGAATTCTTTATCAAAACATCTCCATCAGAGTTCCTGCTGGCATGTAATTGAATTATAACTTCCACTTTCCACCAGAATTTCTTTAACATCAATTTTTTTGCATGGGATTGGCTAATTACATCCACTGGCACTGTGTGAGATGATCATGAATTTGTTCAGTTATGTCATTTTCCACAGTAATTAGGGAGATAAATTGATCCTATTGTATAGCATCCATCATTCACCTACATTCCCTTTCATGCTTGAGGAGGCAAACATTAAAGTAGACTTTCTAGCCCACTTTGGTCACTAACCTGCATGGGCTTGTCGTACCAGCGATTGCCCCCATTCTTGGCTGCGCCTCCACCATGCAGCATCAACATGGCACGTGTGGTGTCGCTTAGCTCAGGCCCAGTGGCGTCATCAAGACAGACCAGACACAGACAACGCTCAATCATGTCCAGAGAATCTCTGTTAGTAGACTCTAGAGGATAACATGTTTTAAAGACAATCAGTTAGGTGGGTAGAATACACTTGGAAACACTGAGATCCACCTTACTTCTATTACTTTAATTCTTGGACCTCTTTTCAACCCGTACCTCTCATTAGCACACTGCGAGACTCGGCCCACTCTGTCCGTCCATCTGAAGTGAGAAGGCCAATAGCTGGGAGCTGTTCTTCTTCGCTGGCAGCCATCCTTGCAATCTTGTCCAGCTGAGTCAGCAGGTCTCTTTCATTCAGTCGGCGGAAGTTGATCACCACATCCAGAACAAAGAACTGGAAAAGGTTCAGATTGGACACAAACTGCTTCAATGCCCTCACCCTTAAGGCCTTACTTTAATATTAGCTGGGAATCTATACTGCAGACTGAGGCGCATAGAACGTTTTTCATGGACACGTGAGGAGATCTGGTGGGATGTGCATGGTGAAGGGCACCAGAAACTGAGGATAATTCTGTTTTTATTACATCTTCAGTCTTAATTTTTGTTAGTTTTTGATTGTCATTTCTATCAGTGATGGTAATATTATACTCACTTGAAAGTGTGATTGCTGAGATTTGAAAACAAGGCCACATGGCTACAACAAAGTCCAACAGGGAAAGAAACGTGATTGAAAAAAGCAAACAGACTATCCAGATTATCTATTCTTACTACTTTATTTGAAGGTTAAACTAAAAGTGAACACACACAAAAAATTGTTAAAAATCCCTGATATAGGCTGAACCCAGATGTTTGCCTGTAAACTGTGGTGGATGTTTGTTACTTCCAGTTTGGGAGATAATTTCACTATTTGGCAATGATGTCCAAAACTAACTAAATAAAATAATAAAATCGAATTATCCACCCAATACATAAAGATTGAACACTAATGTTTTCAAGGGGAGTAATTGCACTAGACTTTGTTAAAGGTATCTTCATATTCAGCAGTCATTCACATGGGAACAGCTGCTATTCACATAGCGCCTCTTTAGTAAGATCAGTGTCTGATGGAGCTCTAGTGTCAAGCAGCAATACTGCTCTATAGTAGTAAGTGAGCATCTTTAATTTGTTACTTATTTGAGCACCTTTTCTGTGGAGTTGCAACATTGTGGTAATGCTGACCGTCGCTGGCTGATGTGAAAATGTCACCCAACTTATAGATGATTAACTTAACAGAGAGCACTTGTCAGGTGCTGTGGCTGTTAATCACCCATCGATCCCTATGTTCTGCTGTGACAGGGACACAAAGTAAAACTGTCACTGTAAACATTGTTCTCTGTCTATTGTGAGGTGATCTATTATGAATTTATTTATGGCAATTTTAAGACTTCTCATCTGTGTTAGCTCATACGCTAAGCATGAACGTTTTTGACCGTCTTATGAAGACAGCATGTCATATGGTTGAAATCTCCAGAAAAAGCTAGTAAGTGGATCTTAAATTGTGATTGTTTTGTTCAAACCAATGTCTCCAAAGCATTCAATGAATTTTAAGTAAGTGAACTCCGTCCGCTGATGATGACCATGTCACGTGGTTAAAAGCTCCAGAAAAAGTCTAATCTAAGTTAACTTTGGATGTGTTTTTCACTCTGTCTGACCTGGTTCTTACAAGCCACAATGATGTGTTCAGGTTCTGGCATCACGCAACTCTCCTGGGCCACAAGTGTGTCCCTCTCAGGTCCCGGCAGGCGGTAGGAAGTGAACAGGCGATAGTACTGCTCCATACACATAGGGGTTCCAGCCAGCTGACCCCGGGCGTAGTCCACAGGCAGGGCGCGTCTACACACAGGAACACATGGCTGTCACATGAACCGTGGGTGGAGACAATTGTGTTGTGATTGAATCTCTCAGATTTATTCATGCTCTCATTTTACATTAACTTACGCATCAAGAAGGGTCTTGTACTCCAAAACTCCAGAAATTAGGTGTGCAGCAAACCTAGGAAAGAAAAAAAAAAAAGTGTTTTTAAAAAACATTTCCTGAACCACACACATATTGTACATGGTCACTCCTCCTCACACCCTCTGTACATGGAGTAATGATTCTCTGCATTTGGCCTTGTTCTTCTGTGGCTACATTACACCTAACAGTATAAATGGTATATGCAAATCACTTGGTTAAGGGGCCATCCCAGATCAATACCAAGTTAACCAAACCACAGCCTTCATTGTCTATTAACCTCACCACCAGTAGCCAGGGCCTTTCAGCCCTCAAGGTGTGCTGGGTAATGACCCCATCTGTCAACGTGTAGTGAGGAAGTGTTCAATTTGAGAAAATCGATGAAAGCCAGTCTCTGAGCAATTCATACATTTGACCTCATTTCTCATGTCTTGTTATAATAATCAAAAACCACCTGTTAAGTGATAACTTTTTGATTTTTACCATGCATGGCCATCACAGCTTGTTCTTTTAAAGTATCTGTTGTAGAGGATTACGGGGTGCAATATATATTTGCCTGCCCTGTCTTTTTGTATCATACTGCAAGGTTTCTCTCACGACTCGATTGTCTCGGTTCTGCAGTGTCTCATACCGTAAGGAGTCAATGGGAGCCCTGAAGTTCTGGTGCGGGAAGACCATCGCAGGACTGGAGTTGATGGGCAGAGCCAGCCTGTTGTTCAGGTACATGTCATTCAGCCAGTAGTCATACACCTACAGTGGGGAAATGGAGGGAATTGCCTTAAGCCACCAATACAATAATGGGAGTACCAATACATGCAAATGAAACATAAGATTGGACTTGGCCATCAGTTTGAAATTGAGTCTACACTGACTTTTTTTTTTTCAATCCTGCAAAATGTTTGTTTACATCAGTAATTTTCTAAACAATTATGGACCAAATTTATATAACAAAATATGAAAGAATTACTAGTCGGCCCTTTAAAATTGTGCATTCTTTACCACAGTGTTATTTATTGAAGAGTTTGTCTGAACTTTAAAATAAAAGAACATGTGTAGTTTCCATCTATAATAGTGATTCAATTTTTTTTTTTTTTTTTTTGCACGCATCATTGTTGTGTGTTTGGGACCAGATCATTTTATTTACCCAGTTGGCCTGGTTCTCCCTCCTCTCCATGAGTTTGCTCTGTAGTAGCTCCCCCACTCCTCCAGGGGCTCCAAACTGCTTGACTATATTTTGGGTCTTGTTGAACTGTTCCTCTGTGAGCAGGTGCTTCATACACCTCAGGTAGATGTCCAGTGTGTCTTTCAGGGCGGGGAGCGGCAGCTTAGGAAGACCCTGAGCAGTGTGGAAAACTGAGTTAAAAACTACGCAAACTCAGAAAAAAAAGTTTTTCTCCAAATTTGGGACTTGACGTAAAACTTCAGTCTCCTCTACAAATGCAAAACATCAGTTTATCAAGAAACTTTTGAATAAGCAATTATTCATTTTCGTTCTTTAAACAACAATAAATTGTACCGTATTCACTTAGAGAATATTAATCAGTTAGAGAATATTAATGAAATTTGAAGAGGATATTAAAATATAACAGCATAGACGTTATTCTTATGAAATCTCATACACGAATTACATGAATATATTCATGAATTCTTGATTTCTTTAATCGCTTTAATGTCTTCATCTTATTAATATTCTTTAATTCGGTTTTTGACGTTCCTGATTGATTGTAAAACATTATCTTCCTTATGCATATTCCGGGGAAATAGATCCATATGTAGATAACATTCAGATATAAGATATTTACTTCTCCGCCCCCTAAATCTTTGAAGGGCTCTTGGTCCAGAACTGGCATGTTGGCGGTGCAGAGCGGCAGTCAAGCAGGTTGATTCACTTTGCGACAGATTCTGTTTCCACAAATAAAACTGCATCAGTATCAAGTTCCAGCAAATGAAATCTCTTTAAAATAAGTATCGGTCGCTGTGACAGTTAAACTCAAAGCAGTTGTCTTTAAACGTTGCACTACGGAGGGGATATTCAAGACAAATGTGCAATGATAAACAATGAATATATCTCTGTCATAACTAAGACAAATTTAAAAAAAAAAGAAGCGCACTTTGGGGATGCAGCGTCATCATTTCAAAATTGTTTCACAAAACATTTGGTGTCAACATGCTGTCTTAAAAACGACTAACAAGTCTACCATATTGAAATAAACAATCACATAAAATGAAATGTTTCACTCACCAGAAAGAAAAGCAATCCCACTCGTCCCGGGTCTAGGTTTATCCATCTAGACCTGAATCCATTTCATGCAGAATTTCTTTTACGTTTCACTACTTTTGGTCCTTTGTCATTTTGAGCATCTTTCAATCCCCAATATGGCAAGACCACAACTCCCTCGCTGGCTCAGGAGAGATGCTGAGAGGGTACCTCACCCCCCTAAAAGCCAGGCTCCTCCCAGAAGTGCCGCTATTCGCCGAGAAGTTTATTTGGCGCTTCACATCTTCACCGCACCTTATTTAGACACCGACTGACCGCCTCAGATGCTCACACACTGTGCCGAGGAACTATTAGGATGTTGTTGTTTTTTCATGGAATCCGTCTTTTGGCTTTCTGAATTTCCAACACTTTTCGTCGAGCAATTTGGGCGCATATACATTGGTTCCACCTAATTGCATCTGACTGGTTTAATTGGCGTTGTGTATTCAATATTATATGCAGAAAAAATGCATTTTGATTGGTTGTTTACACACAATATCAACCTCAGGATCCTAAATGAAATAATTATTGTATTTGCCCCAAAACTATTCTTTTTAATTTCGGAAAAGTTACCGTTTTCCTTTTGTATTACTAATAAGAGACACAGACTACCCCATAGGCCTTGATAAGTTTAATATTCAGTTGTTCGATTAATAAATTAATGTGTGTTCAAAGGTAAAAATCCAGGATTGTGTATAAATGACAAATTTGTACTTTATAAAGTAAAATCATATTATCGTAATGATTTTATTTCACATGTAGCGTCATATATTGCAACAAATAATGTAATTAATTACCTAAAGAAATAATTTCCATAAGCAGTATCATTCACATAATATTGATTTAATTATATACATTAATATACATGTATGTACAGTCGCAGATACAATGAGGCTTTGCATTCCAGAGGTACATCATCCAAAATAAACAGACATCAAGACGCAGATTTCGGTTCACGTCCATCTGTTGTATCGTTCTAAAACTGCCGTGTGGCACACAGTATTGCATATTGAGTGTAGCGTTAAAATGAATACAGATTACATTGAAAGACGCATGTACAATACAATTGTTCTTTTGTCAAAATACATTTACACATAATCCCTGAATATGATATGAGTCAGTTTCTGATAAATACTGTTAATGAATGTACACTTATCTCAACAAATCGTTCACAATACTCAAAACGCCAGCGAGCGCCTTTCTACTGCAAAAGCTTGATTTGACAATACCCGCAGGAACTGTAACCAGAAGCAATAAATAATTTATCTTAATACACAATCCTTATCGTGTTATGCAGTTGATTCGATTGGACGGGATGCACACAACTCTACATGGGCACTTTATTAGTTTTACACTCAGTTAAAGGTCTTTTACGCATACTCTCCTCCTGAGGATTCCTCCTCTGAATACGACTGTTGCGCAAAGGTTTCAATGCCGTTCTCGTCGATCGTTGTACACAAACCCTTCCTCTTCTTCTCTCGTTGCTCCATCTTAATCGTATCATACAGTCCTGTTGGGCCGTCCTCCAGGAGCATATTTCGCTCGGAGAAAGAAGGCTTCATCTGTGTCACGTTCTTCAGCAGAAGGAGCGCCGGTGCGTAAAGTACATTAGCGAGGCCCATGCCTAAGTTGAGCTGAACAAAGCCCAGGTCGTGCACTATCTGTCCAGCTGCCACTGGCCCCAGGGCATAGGCCACGCAGTACGAGATGTCTGCGATGGCGTACACACTGCCATACACTGACACGTGTCGCACATCCACCAGGAAACCCAGTGTTGGCAGGAGCGCAGTGTCTACGAAGGCGATGCCAAAACAGATTCCGCACAGCGGGATCATGAGCTGTCCAAAGTTTTTACAGGCTGGCACTGTGCAGGAGCTCGCGCCTATGAACGCCATACCTATAGCCCCGTAAAACCACTGGAGATGAGGGTACTTGGCTGCTAATTTGACAGTGAGATATACACCTAAGACATGAGGGAAGAAGGCGGGAAACCATGTCATGCCAATCTCCCACTGGCTGGCATGCATGGTCTCCTCCATCCAGTTGGCAATAGTGGGCTCGAGGAAAGCGAGAGGGATGTTACAAATTGTCAGGGCACCTGCCACTACAGCTATATAAGGATCAATCATCAGTTTATATATGGGGGTTCCCACTGGCATGTTTTCTCTCTCTCGGTTAGAGAATGGCTTCAGCACAGTCAGGCACAATACACCATCAACGAGACAGATACAGGCCAGAATCAGGAAGGGCATCCGCTTCCCTGCGAACTCATAGAGGACCCCTCCAAAGGGGGGCGCCACGAGACTTCCAAAAGAAATGAATGCCAAGGCAATGCCCAGCGCTTTGCTCCTCTCTGTCTCTTCGGTGTACTTGTCTGCGATCAGAGCGATCCCCGAGGTGTCCGCAAAAGCCGAACCCAGGCCCTGCATGCTGCGCGCCAGGAACAGGGTCGCGTAGTTTTCAGCGAAGGCAAAAATAAGGGTGGAGAGAAACATGACATTGAGACCGATGAAGAGTGGAATATCATACCCGACCCGATCTATAAACGTGCCACTTAGTGGGTTCACCAGGAGCTGCAGGATGGCCTTGGAGGCAAAAAGAACACCAATCTGTAGGTCGAAGTTCCCCTTGGGTACTTTGTGGGTGGTGCTGTTAGTGGAGTTGGTGTGCGGTGCAGCAGCTTGAGCGCGATCCGCTGCGTTCTGTAGCCCTTCAAGGTAATCGGGTATAATTGGCACAATTACCATGTAAAGCATGTTGTCTAACAAAAGTGCTACACATACTATTACTAGAATAATCCGCTTCTGCCGGCCTGGGTCTTGGATTACATTGCCCAGTTGTTTAGTTCTTTCGCCCATCTGGGACAGTTTGGTGGCGGCAGATTGTGCCAAATTAGTGGCTTGTCCCTCTGTGGTCCCCTCTGGCTCCATGGTTTTCTCCCTGTCTGACTCAAGTCTTATCTTTTGAAAAAGGAAAATGATTTGTTTATAGAATTACGCACGCGTGGCACATCTGTTCTGTCTTTTGTTTCGTTTTCTTATCCAACAGTGGGAGCCCTACTAATGAGCTAGATAACTTTCCTCTGCTTTACCTCTCCTCCGTCCCTTGCGCCGTTCGTCATCGCACGCGCTTTTCCACTTGTGATTCGGACTCGTTTTATCTCCGCCGTCCCTAGTTGCTTCATTGTCTCATATCCCGTCATTCAGGTGACGTGCTGGTCCCGGACTGCACTCACAGTTTGGGGAATCACCCACAGCTCACACTGCTGTCTCTATCAGCTCACTCGCTGCGTCTGCTGCGCCCTCCGGCTCCCCGACGTTCCCAGCTGTCTCCAGTCACCTGTAACGCTGTGAGTGAGCTAAGTCATCGTTTCTCATCAGCCAGACTGGTTTTTGTCGACTGTGGAAGGAATGCACAGTTTGTTGACTCCCAATAGGTGTCCCCCTCCCCCCTCCCATTTTCGCCGATGGCTGTGACGCACAGTCCTGCTGCTCTCCAGAAAATCTTTTATGCTAATCAGATACAAAACCCCGAGTACGCACTGCTGTCCTGTCAGTTGCTTGAAGACAGAGCTGAGGATGCTTGCTTCAGTTACATCTCACGAACTCAGTTTTAAATTACACTTATCTGCAATTTGATTTTTTAAGTCTAAAAGTTGGATACATGTCTATAAAAAGAAAAAGAAAAAAAATCTTGCAATATCGCGCACGTTTAGCTCCTGACATAGCATGAACTCAATAAAATGAGGAAGCCTGTAGTTATTAAACTTGCGCTTTTGCAGCAAGATTGAGCTGCAACACAAAAAAGATTGCTACACGCTGATTAAGGACAAAACTGATTCAGCACCACACTCCAGCGGACAGCTCCACAGAAGATGCCACCACAGCGAGGTTAAAGTGATGAAAATCTTTTAATTCTACCAATACTTCCCTCTAGCAGAACCTCTTATAGTACTTTGGTTCTAGAAGCTGTTGTGTTCAGTTCGGAACCAAAGTGAGTTCATGTTTAACGCCCTGAATCCACACTGAAATCTCACAGCAATGCAGTGAAAACCTGATCCGGCAACTCTGCCTGATAATATGTTACAATATGTTTTCGACCCATCTCAGGTCCAGATGTAGGACCAGGGCCAGGGATTTACCCACAAATGACAAGATTTTATCCTCATCATGTATATTATTATAGTAATAGCCTATTATTGGACTTAATTTTGCTCTTTTGAACAAATTGAGCTTTTAAAAGAATCTCACAAAAGTTTGGATTCATATTGTTACCGTTAAATCATATTTTAAGAAAACTTCAAAATATCACAGGCTGTTTGTTCCGTCTTCAAGCGTCATGAGACGAGTGAACAGTGGTTTAAATAAAGCTTGACACTGCCATCTACCGGTTCAGGAAAGTTTCAGCAGCTGTCGACAACATTATACTCCGTGGGGGGATTGTACTGATGGGTACAAAAATAAATTGATTTCAAGTGTAAATCAACGTATTTAGAGGATTTTCTTGAATTATTTAACATATCGGAGTCATCTGTCTTTTAGATGTTGTTTCAGGGTATTAACACCTGTTAGTGTTTAATCTTTAAAGCAAAATCGTTGGAAACTATTTCGGTTATCTCACTCCAAGGAAAGGGATTCTATTTTTTCCCCCAGCTCTTTGCTTTAGCTGCTCTTATATCTTTTTCAAAATAAACTTGGATAATGACGCTAAATGGCTTCAGCATTTGCAGGAAGCTACAGATTGATGATTCGACCTGAAACAGTATACAGAGCAGTATTGACATCTAGTGGGGGAAGAATGAACTGGTCAAGGAACCCTTGAAATCTGAGAAGCGGATTCCCTCTAAATATAAATATTTGATTCTGTCTGTATAAAGAATGAAATCTGCTGACGTAGTTCCCCATGACCATGATTTCATGGTGATTGATTTATGGATGTAATTAAGTTAGACTGCTTTTGAATAAAATAATGTTCTCACTAATTGCATGTGCTGACATCTTATTTGTGTGTTGACATTTTAGGTTTCAGTCATGTTACTTTGATTAGCAGTCAAAAGAATTTCCCTGTTGTTGTTGTTTTGTTTGTTTGGTTGTCATGTGTCCTTGTTCAGCCAGTAGGTGTCCTCCTATCCTCATACATGTTCACTGAATAAAAGTTAAAGGATAATTTTTTCTGATTTCCGACTTTTTACCACAGCAATGTCTTGCTTTGTTTATCAGCCCAACTAGTAAACCTGGATCCGGTCACAGAATGAATAGACCATAACAAAGAAGGCAAAATAAACATATAAAACATTTTGTTCCGGGAAAACACCAGTTATCAAATTAGAAGAATGTGGCCCACCATGAAAGTAGCCAATGTATAAAGACAAGACCAGTGCTCCCCAGCCTTTTTGGTTACTTCTTTTCTACTTGTGATTTCTCATGACAACAATTTTACAAGCAAAAAGCAAAAACCAAAGAAAAGTAAAACATA
>JBBPCS010000573.1:10302260-10320658 GCA_037974645.1 Hollardia meadi | reverse complement strand
TACTAGTCCACCTCTTTAAACTCTGGACTACCTACCGCCCAAGTTGCCCACCTATTATCTCTAGCAGCCCACCCTAAAAAAGTAGGCTAAAACCAGCCCTGAACGGGTTTACTAACATTCAAACCCCTGTTATGTTCTGTTTGTTATTTTTAACGAGATATATCAGAACGGTCTTTGGCAAATTAAAAGACAAGAGGCCACTTGTTAACCAGCTGACCACCTCAGAATGTCAGAAGATCAGCTGAGGCCAGGAACAAAAACCAGTGGATGTTATGTGTGTGTGTGCGTGTGCGTGTGTGAGAGTGCGAGAGAGTAATGCACTAGGCTGTAACTATGCATTACTGTACTGGGCAGGGACAATAGTAGGTGTTAACTTACTGGTGCAGTACTGGTGGTATCTGTCCCAGGCTATGGCGGCTATGAAGTGGATGCTGGCGAGAGCTGTCACGAAGCCCTGGAAACCGTGAGTCTGGCATCCTTCAGAGCCATAAGGCCAGTACCTGGAGACAGACGTGTGTTCTCAAAAGAATTAGTTTAAATTAACAGGTTGTGTTCATGAGCAAACACATTGAAACTGATGAAAATAAAACCTACAAGAAATCGGTGGCTTTACAGCCTATTCAAGACCATGGGTCTACATTTAAGAAAAAGCCTAACAATATATAACAGCATCTCCCATCTCCTGCTTGCAGCTTGAAAATCCTCCGCACATTTTGACATATGACTCTAGCTGCGTATTGACTGGTCGCCCTCCCTTCAATCCATAGCTTCGATTGTTCCTCTCCGTGTCGATTACTCACCTCGAGGACATCAGGTCGCCATCAGACCTATAGGCTGCGTGGCATCATTTGCTCATTACCTTTCGTTTGGCCACAGACAATCAGATCTCGACATTCATTATGAAACGGGGTGGTTACATCACTCACCTCAGGAAGCTGGAGAAAGCGGCGACGGTGGCGTTCATGGAGATGCCCATATCAGCAATCGCTAAACTGAACACCAGGAAATTACTGGGGGTCCGTAGCTCTCTCACTTTGAGGAAAGCGACGATTGTCACCGCATTTAGAAAGAAGCCCAACAGACCTTACGGTGGAACAGAAATAAAACCATGAATGAAGGCAGCATGCGGCGGTGAATAGGAATCAGTGCGCACGGCGATGCTTATTGCGCCTCATGCAGCAATTTCAATATTAGAGAAGCCTTAACATCCTCTTTTTAAACATCGCACTTATTTTTTTGTTTGCGCATAAGCGAAGTTTGCGAGTTTGAGGAGAAATGTGCGGATCTTTCCTCCCACAAAATTCGAGCCTGTACTGTCAGTGACCTGGGCAGCGTCAGGTCCCGCCTGAGGTTAATGTAACACAGCGGGTGCAGCCCCTCGTAGACTCGCAGCATTTGGCTCAATTCCAGCACAAAATGAAAACACTCACCCTCCACCAGCAGACACGATCCCAGAGAGAACACATCGAACTCGGAGAAGCCCTCCGGTAAAGGGTAAGACGAGACCATCCTGAAGCCGATTTTACTTAAAGTGCTGCTGTCACAGACTTTTCACTCCTCCGATCCTTTACGATGTGCCTCAATAATGACCGAAAGGAGCCCGCTTTTAAAGGGACATTTCACGTGAAAAGCATACACTTTATTATGTAAATCCCCCCCGCTCTCCGCTGCCCCAATCCGCGCAGGAATGTCTTAATGAACATAACCACACAAACGCAACTGTTAATGCGTATTTGCCCACCACAACACTAAAGCCCTCAATTAGTTACACAAGAAGCCTTTGTGTCTGTGCGTCCCGGCGAGGACGCAGCCGCTGCTGATGTCAAACGACGAGACGACCCATTGGATGCTATGCGTCGCTTTAAGGGGACACAACAGGTGTCATATAAATCACAAGAAAACAAACCCCTTCCAACCATAAGATTAAAAGATTCCCTCCATTAACAATAATAATCCCATTATTCCTAGACGTTTTTCCCCAAAGGCTGTTTGCGACAGTGTTTAACATGCAGGTGTCAAGAACAGGTTGGCGATGTATAGTATCCATTGTTCCATACTGCAGGACTCTGTTTTGACTGGTGGATGTGAAACTGGAACCTCGGCGTTTGTTTTGTTGTCATTTTTTTGCAGGACGATTCAATTAGAGATTAAATCAGCTGTGGCATCTGCCTGAAATCACACAAACAACATTGCAATGTCCGAGCTCCAGACACAACATGTGGCTCGATTCAATGTGGAGTTTTCTGTGTGATGAGGAGGGGAAGTGTGGTGTAAAGGTCCGTATTTCAATCCAGCTTTAGTTGATCAACAAGTGTGTGAATGGCATGAAATCCCGCAGTCTTCCCCAGCCTATGATGGTTTTGTCATGTTTGAGTTACAACATCGTTTGCAGCTTTTCATGCCAGTGGGGACACAAGGCTGACATTGTGTGGCTGAAGTCTATTTCAGTCTCAGGATTATAAAATCAGAAATCTTGGGAAATATAGGTGAAAATTTGTCAAGTGCTAAATCGTATTGAAATGGTCAAGATCCAGTATACTGGACACTTTAGATCCTACTAAAACTGTGTATTCATTTAAGAAATTGTAGATCAGATGATTTATATGTGGATAAAAAAACTAACCACTAAAATTTATATGCTGGATTATGTGGGAACACTGACAGTCTTCTGCATTTCTTCATTCTTCAGTCTTATGATGTTGAAGAAAGAAAAACAAATCCCTGTGTCTTTGCTTGAGTTTAAGTGTGCAGTTATATCCATATCCAATTTATTATAATGTCACTAATGTATATCTGTTCTTATGAGACCTTATGCACACTATGAATGACATTGCATCTCAAATAAAGTCCATTCTCCTGGTTCATAAAAGGACGGCTTTAACGGCCTCAGCAAATGAGATTAACTGCTTGCAGTGCAATATGGAATGTTTAAGGTTTTCAACACGAGGCTTGATTGCTCAATACATGTAGAGCCTCAGTACCGACCTGCACGGTTCTGAGAGACCTGTGACTCAAAGGGGTTTTAACACTAAAGGTTAAAGAATGCAATAAAGCTAAAATGAAGGGCAACTTCTCAGGATAATAATAATAATAATAATAATAATAAACTTAATTTGTATAGCACCTTTCCTACAAGAAATGCAGCTCAAATGCTTTAAAACAAAGGTTACAAACACCAGGTGCAGGGATTTAAAATCAATGTAAACTTGATAATAATAAAGATGTGTAGACATAGAATGTCATAAATAATGTAAAACAAGATGGAGAATAAAAACCTATGTCAATAGTAAACAAATAAGATAAAACAAGGATGAAAGGATGGAAGAAGGAAGACGTCAGTATGATATATATATGATATAATATCAATATGTGGGACACATAGACACATATATGAGATATAGGCTACTGCAGTATATTTACAATTTCTGATTGCAGTAACATTTATTGTCCAGGCCTATATTTAGCTTATTAATCTCTGTTAAATTGTTGTTGTGTACCTTCGACTTAGCTTAAATGTGGGTCAGATAGCTATATAGTAGGTTCTTGCTGCCAAGTTGTGAAAGTACATTACAGGCCTGCGTTTTGCCATCAGGTCAGATTTGGTACACTTTCCAATGCCAGCCAAGTGTAACACTGAACTTTCAGTGATAAAAAACACGTGTTTTTACGTACATGGCAAAACAAAAGCTTTACAATTGGAGGTATTTTCCCCCTTGTAGTGTGGAACTCTGTCCAAATGGATTACTGAAGTGAAATCTAAAGGCCACTGAGTCTCTTTCATTCAAACTGATTTAACACAATCCTTACTATTATAGTCTTTTTGATGGCTTAGAAAATAAATACTACTTTGCATCCTGTTGATGAATGGTTTACATGTGCAATTTATGTGCTGGCACATAATCAAATTAATGAAATGTGATGGGGCTGCCAAAAGTGGGAACCAGAGTGTGAAAGAAGAAGTGTATGCCTGATATGTAGTCTGGTGATTACTGAGAACAAAACGTCTAAGGATTTATTTTCTGTGATGAGAGACACATGTGCGATCAAGGTCTCCATATTTGCTTTTTAACTGCCATGATAAAAGTTGTTTTGTGATAATAATAATAATAATAATAATAATAATAATAATAATAATAATAATAATAATAATAATAATAATAATAATAATAATATGCTTATGTAAAGTTCTTTGAATAAAAAAATCATGGTGGATTGACAAAATGTTAAGTGAACATCTGTTGAGTTGACAGACCTCAAGGTAGGAGCCACAGGCTATGATATCAGGCCACCTTGTGGTAAAACACAGTGCTGTCCACTTACAGATTAATAGTCACGACAGGGCTCAAGTGAACAAGCTACATTTGAGGTAAAGAAAAAAAATCCAGACATCACAGTGGATTATGACCATTTCGGAAGTGTTTTTCTGTGATAATAAATAGGGACGTCTCTGCGCAGCCTATCGGATTCCAGGATGCAATGCGCATCAAGATGAAAACGCCAGTCCTTTCGCTAATCCTTGTCTATCCTTTTTTATCTCAGGACTCATAGCAGTCGGATCACTATGGGACAGCGAAGCGGTGGGAGAAAGCCATGCGGATGATATTACTGTAAATGAAAGAAAAGGGCAAGTCTGTTAGACTTTAGTGGGCGCAAACTGGGCGCATGTAGGCAGGCTGCGTATGCGTAAAAGTAGGCCAAAATGTTCCTCGTCCTGCTCCTGGGGCTCTATGTGGCCACAGGTGAACTTATCTCCCCAGTGAGCTCCTGCCCGTCGCAGTGCAGCTGTTTTTACCACAACCTGAGTGATGGATCAAAGGCCAGGTAAGGATGATGTCCAAATGAAAATTATTTTTATATCAAAAACACTATAATGTGTTTCTGGTTTGTGCGCACTGACGCATCTTTGCAGGTCTTGTCCTCTTACGAGGACAGATGTTTGCATAGAGGTGAACACGTGTACAAAAGATAATTCAGGGAGAGCATGTCGGTCCAATTTTATTTAATGCAGGATTATCTCCCAAAGGCACTTTCAACCCCTATGCGTTTTATGTGAGTTTGGATGGATTGGATTTTTTTTCAGACTTATTAGCCACAGCGTTTTTGCTACTTGTGGATTTACCACATATTTTTTATTCTTTACACTTCAAAACATGATTTAACATTAGACTTGAGTGCAAATTTCTCATTGTTATTATTTTTTCATTTACTTTGTTACATTGTAAAATGTTCTAAAATGCCCAATTTACAGTATGATTTGAAAGTGAACACAAATCCCCTTATCTCCCTTTCAGGAGCGTGATTTGCAATGATCCCGATATATCTCTTGTGCCTGTCGGGTTCCCTGTTGACACGTCCAAACTGCGGATTGAGAAGACAGCCATCCAGCGGATACCAAGCGAAGCCTTCAACTACCTCTCCAGTCTGGAATTCCTGTGGATGTCTTTCAACACGCTGTCCGCCTTGAACCCGGATAGTTTCCGAGGACTGTTCAACCTGGAAGAGCTTCGTCTGGACGGGAATGCCCTCACCGCCTTTCCTTGGGAATCTCTCATGGATATGCCCAGCCTCAGACTTCTCGATTTGCACAACAACCAGCTCACCTTGCTGCCAGCGGAGGCCACCACTTACATCAAGAACCTAACCTACCTGGATCTCTCCAGCAACAGCCTCCTGACCCTGCCGGCAGAGGTGCTGTCCACCTGGCTGGCGGCAAAACCTGTGCAAGGGCCAGAGAGCTCCAAAATGATACTTGGTAAGGGACAGTGCGCATTCTGGCGTCGAACTGTCTTATCATCCAAACCATCAGGTCATGGTTTCTGCCTGCTTTAATTTGAGATACCTGTGCGTAAAGGAAAGTGTGTAAATTAATTTTGCGCAAGGCAACATTGAACAGCAGCTAGATAAAAAAGTTGCGAAGCAGCTGTAGTTAAGAGAGAGGGTGATTTATAAAAAATACTCCACATTAGGTGCTTTTGAAAACCGTTTAACTTATTTAGCAGTTAAAGACCAAGGTAACCCTTTAATTTGATGCCCTTTATTAAATACTTTTAGGCTGGATAGAAACATTCAGTAAATGGTTTATAATATACTATTATATAGTCGTTAGCAGATAAAAGTGTTAATTAATTAATTTGTCAACAAGTATATATATATATATATCCCCTCCTGCATAAGTGGATGCTGGTGTATAATTAACCAATTTATTCAAATTATGATCTCAAATACTATAGATTAAAAATGTCTTTATAGATGTGTACAGCTACATCTGGTGTGTTATAAACAATTTATTAAATGTTTATATTGTGATAGCAAATTATACATAGGGGGGTTAAAGTAAAGTTTTACCAAGATGAATTCAGTTCATATGGTTATGTTCTATCACACATGATTAAATTGCACTCAAATTTCCTCCTAATCCAAAATACATGGATTTTTCCCAAAAGGAAAAATTCTAATTTTTAATAGTTTTTTTCTCTCCATATTCTTATATATGTCTTGGCTCACTCTGCCACAATCTACTCTTAAGAACTGAAGAGAAGTTTAAGTATGGAATCTGGCACTTTTATTGTTTTGTTTTTTATTTTTTGTTTTGTTGCCTTTAGATTTAGAGAAAAAACTGCCTCCACAGTGTTGCTGCATTTCATTACCTACTGCACATTTACAATACAAGGAGAAATAGAAAGTTCATTTCTAGGGTTAGGGTTAGGGTTATTTCCACTTGCTCATCTTCTGTGTTTAAGCCATCCTCATGCTTGGCCCAGAGGACAGATGTTCCAGGTTCAGTTTTAAAGGCTCGTGCTTTGGTCAAAGACAGGAGGGTGAAATAACGGCAAAAACTGACCTTGACCCCGAGACTACCACCATCACCATCATGGTCATCATCATCATCATCATCATCATCATCATTGCTGTAGTAATGGTCATGATGTAGTTTATGAATTAAAAGTTAATCCTCTTACAGGATTACCATCCTAGCATCCACACTGGCCATCTGCAGGCCAGTCTATCAATTTGCACACAGCTGGACACAGCCTCACATGTACCTTCACCCTCAGGTCTCCATGACAACCCTTGGGTGTGTGACTGTCGGCTCTACGACCTGGTCCAGTTCCAGAAGTTTCCAACTCTTTCAGTGGCATTCATTGACACAAGGCTCCGGTGTTCAGCTCCAGAGAGTGTATCAGGGGTCTTGTTCAGCGACACAGAGCTGCGCCGCTGTCAGCTCCCGCGTATCCACACAGCTGTGGCACGAGTCCGGAGCGCTGTTGGGAACAATGTGCTCCTCCGCTGTGGGACCATTGGAGTCCCAATCCCAGACCTGACGTGGCGCAGGGCGGATGGACGATTCCTTAATGGAACAGGTGAGTCAGCAGATCTTTGAACGTTAGAGCCTTTCTCTGTGTTGTGCCTGTGATAAGATGCTTCTGTTTGTACACTAGTGCTGCTGTTAATTAAATAGAATGCTACCAGTGGAGATAGTAAGGTTGTAAGTCTGACTGACAGCTGTAGCTACAACAGCGAGTAATGCAACACTGATGACGGTCAGTGCAGCACTGTTTAACCACCTATTGGTGTTTCTTTTATGAAACAACATATTTCTCAGATACCACATCATATTTTAATTTTCTTTTACACGTGTTATCCTTAATTGTGTAATGACCACATTCTCCCCTATCTACATCCACAGTCCAGCAGGAAACCTCAAAAGAGGGAATCACCTGGTCCATCCTCAGTGTCCCAGCTGTGTCCTATCGTGATTCAGGGAAATACATCTGCAAAGCCAGTAACTATGCAGGGAACGCTGAAGCTGTTGTTTCTCTCATTGTCTCTAACTCACCAAAACCAGACGGGAACCAAACCAGCAACGACAAGAAGGCCAAAGTCAAGAAACCCAACCCGATGGGCAAAGCTGCCTACCAGGAGAAACTGGTGGCCAGGTATGTGGTTCCAACCTCCAGTCCTTCATCCATGCCTGCCCTGGACCCAGGCCTTCCAACTGGTCTTGGTCCTGATCCTGGACCAGCTAGTTACAGCCTGGCTGATAAAGCCACCCCGGCGCCTGCCACCTCCTCAAATCCAGATGCACTGCTGGATCTGGAGAAAACTAATCTAAGCAACCTGGCGGCCAACACCTCGTCACTGCAGCAGGACCCGGACAGGGTGGTCCGTTCAGTAAAGGTGGTGGGTGACACGGACAATACAATTTCTCTAAACTGGAGAGCACCAAAGGCCAAGAACACAACAGCCTTTAGTGTACTGTATGCTGTGTTTGGAGAGAGGGACATGAGGAAGATCAATGTTGGGGCGGGGCAGAACCGTGTCACCATCGAAGGGCTGGTGCCCAGGACCAAGTACATTGCCTGTGTGTGTGTGAGGGGGCTGATCCCCAAGAAGGAGCAGTGTGTCATATTTTCCACTGATGAAGCAGCCAGTGCCACTGGCACCCAGAAGCTGATAAATGTTATTGTGATCACAGTGGCCTGTATCATCGCGGTCCCGCTCACTGTCATCGTGTGCTGTGGGGCGCTGAAGAGACGCATTCAGAAGTACTGGGGAAAGAAATCCAAGGACATCCAAGACTCATATGTGACCTTTGAAACACTGTCGCCTGGCACGAAGGCCAAAGGGCTCGAGGGCGAGTATTTGAACAAACTAAACCCAGAGGAGTCCAACAGGCTGCTGTCAGCCCGCTCCAGCCTAGACTCCGAGGCCACAGCTAAGATAGAGGGACAGCCTAACGAGTACTTCTGCTGACATCATGCTCCAGCTCCGGTTCCTGCTCCACACCATATCCCTCACACTCACCCGCATCCACGTCCCAGCCCCAGCCCCAACCCCAATACCCACTCACATCCCTTTCGCCATCACCACCCCCACCCCCATCCCCATTTCCACCCCCATCCATATCCCCATCACTACCCGTACGCTCACTCTCAACAACATCCTGATGTTAGTCCCCCTGTCACTCGCTCCCATACGCCCACACCATGGGATTCCCCTCCACCTGTCCCTCCTCGCTGGATCATGCCACCGACTCCACCGCCACAAAGAGCCAACTTCTATCAAAGGACTTTTGCACGCTGCACAATAATGGAAATATCAGTTTAGAGAATATTTAACACTTTAATTAACTTGGGTTTTTTTTCCGGACGTGTGTAGAGTATATCATGTTTCTTGCAGATAATGTACCTCTCATTCGTGTATCAGTGCATAAATACTAAGACAACATTCAAACACACTCATGCTTTTATGTCTAAAAGAATGTTTTTATCACTAAGCCTGTAAGAGAAAAGTTTTCAAAAGCCGAAAGAGCATAACAGTCGTTGTAATTTATTTCATCTCACTTGCATGGCCCAGCGAAGAATCCTCTGCAACCTGATCTGACTTAAAGGGAACTCAACGGTCGACACTCCATTGTTTATATTATATATCTGTGTGTATGATTTGTATATACTTCACTGGATGATGTACACTTACACATACAGTTAAGTCTGTGCCTCTGTGTATATAGGTATCTGTCATATGTTCTCAGAGAAGATATACACATAGGCATGGTTCAACACGCTGGTGAATGGAGAGTAGCTGGAGCTGGAGAGAAGTACAGAAAGAACTGAACTATGACATTTTGTAAATAGGGTGGAAATGATGCAAAATGAAATCTTAAAAAAAAAATTCTATTCCCAGCAATGAGACACATACTGAAATATCTCTATGTACCTGTTTTGTGCCACCTAGAGGTATCATTACCCCATTAAATGTAGATCTATTTATTCCAATGATATTTGAAGAGAGTTAAATAAACTTTTATATATATATACATATCCAGTTAGTGGTACTGCGTGTTCTTATATCTCTACTTTCACCTCACCATATTGATGAATTTTCAAATTGGGTTTCCATTCAGCAAGGATTTGAAAAGGCTGATACAGATCATGCACTCTGCATTTTATTCATGTAGATTTGTAAAACTCTTGATTCTCAGTGCCTGTCTCAGGAGGTCCAAGACTTAAAGGTACCACTTTGTAATAATTCACCCCTGATAAAGCGTTTTTATTGTGATGGCTTCATTAATGTCAATAAATCATTTACTTATGCTTTATAAACCAGTTAAGCCATTCATAAGAACGTCTTTTGGGTTGCCAGATTGTGAAAAGTTCCTCTTGCAGGTCTTTTTTAAATTTAATCGTCCAGCTGGACATTTCTTTCTTTCTTTCTTTCTTTCTTTCTTTCTTTCTTTCTTTCTTTCTTTCTTTCTTTCTTTCTTTCTTTCTTTCTTAGCTCTTTAATTTAATAAAACCCTCTAATAGACCACTTATTTTCTTAGTTACAGCTTCATAAAGGTTCACTTATTAGAAAGTAACTTAAACATATGGTGGGTCAGACCTTCTGACATCGACCGTTAAGTGTTAATCACGCGTGTCTTGCCCAAGAATTAGACGCCACTTGTTCAGTATCTACACCGTACGTCAGGGATTAAGCCTAATAGGCTTCTCTCGTCTGCCACACTCTGCTTGTCTTGAGCACGAATGTAGCCCCCAACTTCAGGAATTTTCGCGGACTATGGACATAATTTGCTACCTGCTAGCTCTACTTTTGTTCAACCTCCAGGCGTATGAAATTTATTCTCAATGTTTACGCGGGTGCACCTGTGTGGAAGACCGTCATGGAAGGTAAGACCTGATTTAATGTAGTCCTATTTAATCTCTGTAACTGTGTCAGTTGGGTGATGGTAGATAAATTAAAAACACATGGTTATAGGAAAATCGCATAATGCCTCAAAAAGTTTAAAAAAAAAGGGGGTTAGCTGTCAACATTTGATCGAGTTTAACTCTAATTTGGGGTCCTAGTGTTTCCTAAACTGTGTTTATGAAGCATCAAGCTAGTACAGTAGCCAAATGCTCATTCAAACTCTTCTCCTGTAATCATAGGTCACTCATATGTATGGAGGAGAGCGCGTTTGGGGCCATACCACAGAACCTTCCAAATGATATGACCAAAATACGCATAGAAAAGTCCCACTTCACTGAAATACCCAGAGGGGCATTCTCACAAACGCCCGCCTTGGAGAACTTGTGGTTGAACTTCAATGACATCACAGTGATAAACTCAAAGGGCCTGCAAGGTTTGGGAAACTTAACCGAGCTTCGTCTACAGGGGAACAAGCTGCGTTCAGTACCATGGACAGCGTTCGAGGGCACCCCGGCCCTCAAGATTCTGGACCTGAAGCACAACCAGCTGGACGTCCTGCCAGAGCATGCGTTAAGATTTTTGCCAGGTCTGACTTACTTAGACTTATCCTTCAATCGGCTTACGGTCATATCGAAGGAGGTCTTCCAAAACTGGCCTCTCTACCAAAAACTGCAGAGCGTGGAGGAGCGGGAGGCGACTGCGGTCGGGTCGAACGTCGTCCTGGCGCTCCACGACAACGCGTGGGTCTGCGACTGCCGCCTGAAGGGCTTCGTGGAGTTTCTCAGGTCGCTAAGCCCCCCGATTATACTAATGAACTCCTACTTGACCTGCTCAGGGCCGGACTTTAGGGCGGACAAGTTCTTCCACGAGGTTGAGCTGCAGGCGTGCATGAAGCCCGTCGTCACCACGCCGTCCCCCAACATCAGCCTGCCCCTGGGCGCGCACCTCACCCTTCGCTGCCTCGCCAAGGCCAGGCCAGACCCCGCGGTGTGGTGGACATATGGTCTGAAGATAATCAGAGGATTTCATGGTAAGAGTGTGATGTCCGCAGCGTATCGTCCTCACACCCAACTCGAGTAATATATTATTAGATACTTATATATATAATCGCAGACCCTCATAACCCCATCTTAAGATCAGGAGGGTTAAATCTGGATATGGACCCACCGTGATATAATCACCACCGATTCTCTCAATCTGCGCAACACCATCAGTGTTGATTAAGAGTGTTGGAGATTATAGTGTACTCTAGCCTACCTAATGTTGGGCTACTGAGTAATTAAGTAAACATCCGCATTAGACTTAACCTAGAGTGGAGTGCTTACTACAGATCATGACTGCCAGTAACCAGGCCATCATAAACTAATAGCAACCGCTGGTCCTCCTGCTGTTACTCTCAGTCAGTCATGTAGCTCCTTACATATTTGGTGTAGAAACCAGTGTAGCTGTAACTACAAAAAGTAGCTACAAGAAGTAAAAATAGTCATGAAAATATGTGGAAGACTAAAATCCACACTTTCTAAAAAAGCACACTTTATAAGATCTATACTCTTGTTTTATGCAGGTTATAATGATCTATATGCTTATAGTTTAGTTAAAATTTATAAGCCATTATTATTAACAGCTTTTTGGTTGCCATGTTGTGAAAAATCTCCATGGCAGTTGAGTCATTAATAGTCAGGTCATAAATAAAATAATTAGTGTCTTACTTGCTAATAAGCCATCAACTGCAGTTTTAAGTGTTAATACTTCAGGAATTGAGGAATTCTCTCTGTCTAACGAGCCAATGGCAAAAGCTAGTCCATCTTTTGTAATGTTAAATAATAATTAGTCATTAAAAAATGATTTGTAAAGTAATCCATTAAGTCTGGCCTGTTAGATATTAATGCATTGCATTTTTGTTCTGGATCCTCTGCAGCTGCTTTCTAGAAGATCAGAGGTGATCTAGAAAGCACTGAATTGAATGAAACTTCATTTAGTACTTTAAGTTTCAACAGGTGATTTATTAAACATTCATAAAGCCATTAGTAACAAGTAATAAACTCCTCACAAAGGATTCCAAACTACTTGAATCAGGAGTAACTTCATGAGTAAAAGCCAACTTCTGTCTTGCTCAGACTTGTTTTGTTCCTTGTGTTTTCCAGCTGTCATTCCATGTAAATAATATATCAATATTAAATTAATAATGAAATAAAAACAAATTTTTATGTCAATCATTTGCTTGTTATGTGCATATTATATGCATGAACAATGTAACTATTATCCCAAAAGTAACATGTTGCCGTTGTTTAAGATATTTTCCCTAACATCTTTATTGGAGCTTCAGCATTTATTGATCAATTAGTTAATTGGCAAAAAAAAGGCCTCTATTTTGACAATCAATTAATCATTCAAATATTTTCTCAAGCAAAAATGCGGAACATTTTCTAGTTGTAGTAGTTCTCTGTTGTGAGGATTTTCTCTTTGTCTTATGTTACAATAGTTTCAATATCTCTAGGTTTTAGATGGTTGGTCAGAAAAAACAAGCAATTTGATCTCTTCATCTTAGATTTACGCAAATTGTGAATTTTTCACTATTTTCTAACATTTTTCAAGTGATATTTCAACAAATTAAGCAAATAATTGTCTGATTAATTGATAATGGGTATAATTGTAATATTTTGTAATAATTGTATCTGTGTAGGGGTCATATTATTTTCCAGCCATTCCCTTTAATGGGGACAAGTTGCATAATTAATTGGCTTATATAAATTTGGTGAAATAATTTGTGGTCAACTTTGTAACTTTGTAATATGTGGAAAAAACACCTTAAAATAATTAACAAAATAATTTTTTCCATGCTGAGTTTCCATGCTTAGGGAAATTCTGTCCCTTAAAATAACATTGGATATCCCTGTTTTCCTCCCAGAGTCTCAGGAAAGAGTGGGCGAGGACACCATCAGATCCCTCCTGGTGATCCCCTCCCTCCGAACAGCTGACCGTGGGGTCTACACCTGCACTGGCCTCAACTTCATTGGAAACTCCTCTGTCAGCATCCTCCTGGACGTCCACTCTCCTGGTGGCTCCCAGTCATTGGTCCTCCCCGGCATCATGGCCCCACCTGTTGCTGCTGATGAAAACGTCTACATTGACATCCGCATTGCCAGACAGACAGTACGTGGTATCGCCATTGAATGGTACGCTACCTTGGACCGCCCGGCTGAAACCTGGTTCACCATCCACTTTGGTCGTGCGGACGCTACTAAGAAAGAAATGATCTACATCGGCCCTGGGATTCACTCTTACTCTCTCTCTGATCTGATGCCTGCTACCAAATATGAAATCTGTGTAACCCTTAAGAACCAGACACCACATCCCGGGCAGTGCATTGTGTTTGTAACAGGAAGTGATATCACTGAGATGGAACAGAGACAGAAGCTGATTCATATAGTGGTGATAGTTTTAGCCATGGTGCTGGCTGTGCCTATAGGTATGTATGCCTTCACCACTGACACTAAGTGTGCCTGCCTGGAGGGCATCATGGAGTCCTGGAAGAACCGGCAGAGAGAAAACACCTCGCCGGGGATGGAGCGGGAGAGGCAAGGCACCTTCGACAGCCTGCAGGCCGCCAGCGACGAGGGCCTAGTTATTAAAGATTCCAGTGAAAACAGGAAGGTGAGGAGGAGGTCAGATGACAGCCTGCATAAGAACAAGGCGGACCAGAGCAGACTCACAGCTGAACTATATTAAATTACTATTTGTTCAAACAAGGGAAAACATGAAACTGGCCTTTTAATAGACCAACGTATTAACCCTGTATTGGTTCTTTTTTGTAAAATAGAATAAAAATAAATCTGCTGTATGATGCTGACTTTGCTGCTTGTGTGAAAACATCATTCAGAAGAATGACACTATTGTCTGCCTTGGTTTTAATCTTATATGCTCCTATGTTCCAGGATGAGGAGTTTATTGCAAAGATGTGAATGGTGACCGTTACGTCAAGAATTGAAGGACTACAGAGAATATTGCTGCAGTTTGTTTCTGTCTGAAATATGACATGTTTGTCTTGTTATCTTGATATGTTTAAATGTCAGTTATCACACATTTTAAATTGCTGCTTTATATGAAGCCTTTGTGACTAATTTAAATGGAGGAGTGCTCACAATTACTGCTAATTAGTACATTTTTTAAAAAGGTCTTTCAGTATTGGAGCTTACTTATCTTCTGCTTTATCTCTTTATCTTTATGAAATTATGTGTTATCAATTTAATGTTGTTTTATGTATTTAAATATGTATCTATTTATCAGACTCATTTCATATTGGATTACCTTTTTGGCTCAACATTATCAATTAAGTTAATGTATTCTTACTGTAACATAATCAGGGAACAAGAAAAGCTCTTAAACCAAATAGTGATGATGTGAAAAAATAAGTGATTGTGCACTGTGTCAGTAGACAGTGTCTTCATTAAAAGTCAAGTTCTCAAGTCTGTCTTAAATCAACAGTCCTTGTTAATGGCAACGATGTTCTTCATGCTTTATGTAAAGCTTCTGTAATGCTGCAGCACTTTGAATTAGTCAAGTCAGAGGGGAAACAAAGAAAAGATTTCTCTGAAATGTAAAGTTTTGTTAACATATGTTTAATCCTCTCTGCTGTTCACTGTACATGTACGTCACAGTTCCTCGTCTCCCACTTCTGCGAACACAACACATGGCAGCCATGCGTCACACATGATCTGCGCTGCCCATCCCAGACAGATGGCACATTGGATATGCCTCGGCCAATGGCATTGTTCATTTGACATAATACCCAAACACTGGCATTCTCTCCAATATCCCCTCCTGTCATCACTTTATGATCAGATCACACTAGGCCCCTCCTCCATCTCCATGTGTTGTCTCCTGTGATGCTGCTGGGGCCTGTTTCTATTCACTTTAGATCAGGGTTTTAAACAAGATTGGCGGCTCTCATTTTCTGGAGCACAGACACATCTGCTTTCTCGCTTGTTCAGATGCGTTTATATGATGTGTGGGTGGGGAATTGATGCTGCTTTTTGTTGTAATCCTTATCCCCTGTATGACACAAGACAATGTCACTTCTGTAAATACTTAATTTCAGCTATTTCAGCAAAGAACACGCATAATTTAAATCTTTATTTGGGCGTAAATTATTTTTCCTATTTAGATACCCTAATGTTGCATAAAGCAGTGTACTATTTAAACCATACACTATAGTGGCTGATTTAATAGGCAGAAGTGTTCAAAGATCAGAGGTAAATCTTGCGCATAATGCTTTCTTTATTGGTTTTCTTAATCCAAAAAATCAAGTATTTATACTTTCAGAACCTCCATTGCGTCGAACACATACCAGGGTTTTTAAACCTTGTGCATAGCTTTCTTTCATTCTGAAGCATCAATGCTCTTTGCAACTTTTAACTCTGTAATCCTCTATCAAATAGCCCAGTAATCCCGGCTGCCTCTTAACATGGCATAATGCATGATCATTTGGGCTGCTCCTCATATTCCCTCATTTCATTTCAAAGCATTAACAGCCTGCAACACTGAAAAGTTTTTTGTGTATATTCGTGTGATGATTTTGACCTAAATTAGATTTTGGTACCTCAAGAATCTTTGGCACTGTGCTGACCTGAAAAAGCAGCACATGGCACATTTTTGGAAAAGCATATGTATGGAGGCTGTAATCTGAATGAGTTCAGGAGGCTGTTTTTGCTTTGTCAAATAAAAACAAAAATAATCCCCAGAGTCCGCTCTGCATCATCATCATAACCTTGCGAAACGTGCCAGCTGAGGCTGCAGACACTCATCTTGTCAGTCCAAGCTAGATCAGGGCAGATGGACTATTGGTTTTTAGCCAAGGATGCAATATTGCACAAAGATGAAAAAGTTGGTCCTTGGATTAGAGAGTGCAATCTGCAAATTTCATGTAACTTTGAAATAATGTGCATGTTTGGTCATGATGTGGACATAAGTACCCAGTGAGCGGTTCAGTGTAACTTCATAATTGGTAGTGCTCACATTGATATTGGAGCAAAGGAGAGCAAACGGGCTTGTATCAGGATAATATATCACATATTTGCAGAACATCTGGTGAGGTTTTACTAAAAACAACAGCAAATATAATATTGTTGTGTAAGGCCATCTTCATACATCTCATTCTACTGCCCATAATATGTTATATATGTTAAACATGTAATATAAAACTATTGAGTTTTACAATAACCTTAGTACAGGCTGAATCAACATCTTTCATGTGCTTTTTCAAGGAGGAACAATATAATTCAGTAACTTTCCAGTAAGTTTTAGTTTGTATTTTTATATTTGAGGATTTGGGAATGGTGACTTTCTTTCACCTGCGAGCTGTGGTCAAGGAGCTTCTCCTCTGTCTCCAGAAGTGGGCAGTAGAGTATCTATGCAGGCTTATTAAGGAGGTGTTGGTCTTAAGTTAAAGGCAATTTTTATCTCTATTCATGGAGCCATCAAGGTTCCAATGATCTGAGTGTCCTGGTTTCGGAATGTAATCCTTGACGGCCGTAACTGGTTTTGACCAGATAAGATGGGCCACAGCGTCCCACTGGGAGCCAGCCCTGCAAATCTGCAGAATCAACAGAGAGAGTTCAAATCTAAAATAAGTTTCAAAGGGCATAACTTGCAGTTGTCAATAATCAAACTGCATATTTATAGACATTTATACATTCACATGCACTTTAATTAACAGATAAACTACCTGAAAGTATATAAAGTGATTTAATCAGCTTCAGCTCCAACTACAACATTAAAGAATTGTTTACATGTTAATGCATCAATAATCATATAATTTAATATAACACTGACAGGCGGCACTCTACATGCAGTATGGAGTACTTTTACTATATTGACACTTCTATACTTTTACTTTTTAAGTAAAAATGTCAATGCTGGATTCTTACTTGTAATGGAGACTTTCATAGTGTGGTATTGCTATTTTTACTTGAGTATAATACTTCTTGAAATTACAAATAGTGTTTATTTTGTGTCCATAAAAGGTGTTTTGACAGCAACAGTTTTTTGACAAAAAAGACACCAAATGAAACAGATGAACAACCACATTAAACACATTGTGACTACAGCAAAACAGGGCTCTAAACAGTGCTTTACACCTGCGCAGTAGGATTAAAGGTCTTCCTAACGTGATCACTTTGGTTCCTTTCCCCTGGGCTTATCTCTTTAGTCGGTTCAAGTGTCATCAAATCTCTTGTAAGGAGCTTGGTTGGATCCCAAATAAACAGTCTCGCTTGTTGAAATCTGAATGACTTTTTCCCGAACAAGGGATCCGAGGTGAGGAAACATAAGCCACTAGTGTGTCAACAAATGGTTCAAAATTCATCTGTTACAATGTGACAAACTTTAGCCAGAAACAGAACAACGCTTTTTTTTCTCCATCACATGAAAATGACATTATTGATACATGCACGCACAGGTTTGCACAGCTATGTATGCTCATTAAGACATTGCATTGACTTCCATTCATTGTGTGCAGCCTAACCTTAACCGAACCTAACATGCTCCCACTAGCTCAGATCATGGAAAACAACAAAATATGTTACCATAATTATGCAGATGACACTCAAATTTACATTACAATATCACCAGGGGACTATAATCCCATACAAGCTCTGAGTAAGTGCATTGAACAAATCAACAATTGGATGTGTCAGAATTTTCTTCAATTA
>JBBPCS010000573.1:10262405-10276637 GCA_037974645.1 Hollardia meadi | reverse complement strand
ACACACACACACACACACACACACACACACACACACACACACACACACACACACACACACACACACACACATACATGGGGGGTTACAGAGTTGAGTCTGATTTTGCTTTATGGTGTAGCCACCCTTTGATTCACCGCACAATGAAACTTGTGACTGTTTTAATTAAGGGGAAAATACACTGACAGTGCAGCACACGGAAATCCGCCGGCATGCACATAAAGGCCGCTAATGCTTTTCTTCCTGTCGACGCAAGGCTGGCCCCCTTTTGTCAGACTGACCATTCATTTCTCATTCATTCTTTTTCTTTTTTCCTCTCTTTCTCCTGTTCTTAAGTATGGCATTGCATGAGGTCTGTAGCTAATGACAGGAAATACATATTCAGGACCCAGCCAGGTGACAGTTTCATGTGGCCAGTTGAGATTGACGTTTTGTGAAAACACACACGCATTCATTACTTTGTTTTCTGTTCTGTTTGTGGCAGAACTGCCACATCGGATTCTTTATGGCGGCCAAACGAAACAACAGGGAATATTTCACCCTTCTTCTGTTGCTTGGTGTGTCTTAGGGCAGGAGGAGTTCACCTCCGTTGTCCTTTAGGAAATAAATCATAACTAACTGTCCATTTGACTAATTCCTTACTTTTTAGAAAATGTCATACTTACTCTAATCAGTAAACTTTTTATGGGACAGTTCAACTTTTTACTCTTTGGACAGTGTAGTTAAGTAGCCTAATGGAAAAGAATTGTGCTCTCTGGCCATCAACCAGCATCCAAAACAGCTGACAGCTGTCTGTGGGTTCCCGTGTTATTCACAGAGGTACAGTTCTCTGTCGTCGTGGTATTTTGACAGATGTTTCACTCAGGTTTGTGTATGCTGTTATGTGACAAGTCCTCTTTTCCTCTGGGGATCAATGTCTGTCCTGTTCTCTCGCCGATCTGATGTTTATCTGCTGGTGATCAATCACACTGTTGACAGCATGAGGGTTAGTGTTACCATCCCCACTGCCTCTGAGTGGGTGTATGTAGATCGAATACAAAGGACAAGTGATAACTAATAAATAAATCTATGCCAATATGTGGTACATCATGTTTTAAAATATTGTAATATATATGCATGATTGTGGCAAATATTTGTACACAAACTGGAGACCAGTTTATATCTTTCATATCAAAATCTGCTTTTAAAAAAAATCACATTTAATAGGTCAGTAGATTATAAATGAATCTACTGTCAATAAATAGATAAATAAAAGTTTAGATTTTATGCCCTTTGCAATAAAAAAAAAGGTTTAATGCTAAATGTATGCAAATGTTGAGAGAAAGCTGAAGTTTATATTCCCCGAAAGAGCAGTGTTTAGGAAACAGATGGGATTCTATCACAACTGTTCATTTAAAAAAGAGAAATGCAATTTAATACTGTACAGTTTCTAGTATTCCCAGCCCAAAATAAAGCTCCTAAAGCATCTCCACACAAATGATTGATGATGACTCCCTACTCACAGCAAATGGGCCCATGTCAGGATTTTTGTCCCTAATGCAGGTGTCAGTAATCCTCCTTTGCCTCTTCAAGTGATGTTTTTAGCCCGAGGAAATGCTTGACCAGATTCCTCCCTTACTGCGTAGAAACAGTGTAATCTCTCAATCCTTGACACAGCAAATAAACAGCGGAGAAAGAGGGCCCGGCAACTTTATCTCTTACTTCCTTCTACATTGTCTCGTTGACAAGTTTCAGGAGAACCTCACCGAGGAGAGAAAAGAGGAGACATATTTCTTAGGTAACAAGCCCAAAGGGGCTGTGGTTTGGGATTGAAGGTTAAGTGCATGTACTAATACTCACAAAAAGGAACTTAACACCTTAGGATATAATGACACTGCGTACACTTCCTCTTGGCCTTCCATTTGGTTACCTTCTTTTCCTTAAAAGGGAAAAGCTGCCATGTTATCCTGTTACACAAGATAGGAAGACAAATAGGATGGTAAGATTCTGAGATAAGAAAATATAAATAAATTGCTCGATAATTATCTTTAATGTGGTCATTTCTATCAAAGTAATAAATGTACTTTGTTAATGTAATAATTCTTAAACATAAATTAACTACCTTATAGAGAAAGGTCAGCCACCTTGAGGAGAAACTTATTTTGGACTTCTTTTGAATCCTTAATGTCTCTCACATTGCTGTAGCCAAAGCAGCTAATTGGAGGTTAATGTCTTTTAACCTCTCTCATAAATTATTCCTTCAGATACCTGAACTCCCACTGCTCCCCTAGCCCACCCCTCATCTTAATTGAACAGGACACCTTTTCCCCAGGAGATAACTGTTCCGTGGGTTCAAACATGGAGCTGACTTTTCTTTGGGACTGTGTCTTATTTGGCTGCATCTGAGGTCACGTCAGATCAGATTGAGTAAAAAAAAGTATGTCATCATCCGTAGACAGCAGCGCAAAGTAGACCATCCCTGGACCCTGTCAGACCTCTACATCCCCTGTGGATGGGGATAGGGTGCATCCCTTTATTCCTTTCCTTTCACAATACCTCCTAAAAGATACCTTGTGTAACATGGTGGTAGGCCTTTTCTGGAGTCACAAAACATAATGTAGAATTTGCATTTTTTTAGGTTCAACAAATGCCATTTTTCACCAGCTTTGACCTGCAGAGAGAAGCTTGATGGATTCATAATCTTAAAAAAAAAATTCCATTTCCACAAGTTAATTTAGGGGTAATTTTAAATGAGTCAGGACCAGAATGATATCACTGTTTTCTTGCTTCCATTTGATATGGACAATTATGGTGCAGAAATGCAGTTACAATGCACAGCTTGAGATCAACTCTACCACCTTCTAGGTTAGTTGTTACCAACATGAGCTATGTAGGGCAATGGGGACAGTCAACTCCAGCACGTATTGTATAAACGCAGCAAACGGCAACTATAGTAGCAATCAGATATGAATAATAATGTGTTACCTCTCATGTCAGACAACTAGAGGGCCCAGCCCATCAAAGAATTTCTCCACTGTAATGAATATTTGATTAAATATGCTATAAATGGTCCCACTTGACCATCGCTCGGAGTCGCGTTCCTCATGCCAAGAGCCTTCTGTCACAACATCTCTGCTGTAGCTCAGACCTTGATGTGATCCTGTGCAGCTTTGAAACACCTTGTCCTCAAGCTTCTGTTCCACTTCCAAACAGACCCTAAATAACCCCCCACCCCTCCCTTTTTTTTTTGTTAAAATAAATATTAATCTCATTTTAGGTGTGGCAACATAATGAAACTCATTTTGTGAATGGTTTATAAATTGGAATTGTACTGCTGAACAATTCTCTGGTAATTCATTAAAGGTTTAGAAACAAATTATTTTCTAACTTTTTAAGTGTGACATTTAAGGAAAATGTTAGATTTACAATATATATCTTGTTAATTCTGATTTAATTCTTGTAAAAGGTGGTTATTCCCCTATTAGCTAAAATTGTATTATTTTGTTAATTTCATTCCTGATTTGTTTTTTTAATGGGAGGTTGTTATTTTTACAATTGTAATGCTATCAACATAATTTCAAGGTAAGCACGAACACAGTTTAAATTACTGTAATGCTATATTTCAAAATGTGACAGGGAGAAATATAAAATTGCTCTCTGATGCCCAGGGGGCAGTATAGGCTGTACATAATCCAACTTACACTGCATTATTGTATATTAACCTTTGTAGCTGTACAGGTATAATTCTTAAAAATGTCCTCAATAGTCACATAAAAAACAATTGTTGAGATATGAATTGAACTGTGAAAAGAGGTGTGTAATAAGCCTGAGGAGATTTACAGAAGCTTTGGCTTTTTTATGTACAACATGTACACAAGATTGTTTACTTCTGCTGCTAAGCAAACAGACTGTGGTTTGACAGACAAAGCATAAAGCAGGTTTGATAGAGACACAACAGATACTGAGGCCCAGGATCAGCCGCACTAATGGGATTAGAACAGCCACGCACATACCAAATACCATGCTGACAGAAAAGCTCAAGACCCACACAACAACTTTCACTACAAGTCAAAATAATCCATCATTGTGATGAAATGAAAACTAATGAATATTTAAAACAAATGAATAGTAAGTAGTCAAAATAATAAATAAATAGATGTCATAAAGCGTAAAGTCTTCTCTCCACTGGTGAGAAAATTATCATTTTCCCTTCCACCCCTAAGGGGCAGCAGAGGCCTGCATTTACTTCAGAACATCTTCCAGCAATGACTGTCAAGTAGGACCCTTTCATCTCCACAACCAAAACAGCAGCAAGGAACAAAGAACCAAAGTTCAGCAGACACACCAGCTAAAAAAAATCAAAGTATGCTTGTATTACCTGTTATACTTTTTATTAATATACTGAATTTTTGGTAGATTAGTTGCTCAGTTTTCACTACAGCAAATTGAGTTTTACAGGAAGAACAGAAAAAGGTAAGTTTTAAAGGAAAAACCGTTCCTCTTTCCTTCTGTCATACACCTACACATGCACTCACTTCATTCAGTGAGCTCGTTTTCCTTCTTTCAGCAAACAGGTTGATATTGTGAGACAGAGCCGCTGGGTGGGCTCCTCTGCGGGACTGGAGGGCCCTCAGTTCAAGGCTATCAAGTGAAGTGCTCTTTGGTAAAAAAAAAAAAAGAAAAAAAAAAAAAAGAAAGAAAAAAATTAAATGAGCCAAAAGTTTAGTGATAAGTGAAAAACGGGCGGGGGCAGTTCCCTGGATTAGGCTGTGGGATGCTACAAAGATTAATAAAGAGAGCAGGTCTGCGAAGGGAGAGGGTGACGGTGAGGTTAGCTGGAGGGCCAGACAGCGCTAGATGAAAGTGGGAACTCTCTCCCACAGCTGTCAGCAGTTTTTAATGCAAACTTTGCTACTGATTGGCAGAGCCAACCAGGTTCTACCACCAAACTTTTCTAGTTTCTTGAATGGTGGATGGACTGTGTGGTATGAGGAGTCCAGTATCAGGTTTGTCATCTTGAGAATTTGCTTAAACTGAAACTGGAGTCATAACTCTACTAACCCAAATCTATTATATAATCTTGCTTTCATTTTGTTGATTGGGCCATGTGTTAGATTTATTCGTGGCTAAAAGAATTGCCTTGTTTCATTTTTGCTGCTGTTAAATGGGAGTTAACTGTAATATGAGCTTTTTTTTAAGCTCCAAAGAGCAAGTCTGAGACTGTTAACCGATTTCAATCAAAAGTGCATGAAACCCAGCACCTATATTTATCTCAGATATTTACAAGTGAGGGTCCATGTTGAATACAGTAATCTTTAGCCTTTACACAGCATTGTAATTGAATCAAGCCCTGATCTTTCATCCCTGTAGTTATTTTAAGACATGAATGACACAACAAAAATTGAAATGCAACCCTCCCCTTTCCCATTTCAACAAAAGGTCAGAAATTCAATCACCACTGCTGCTATTGCTATAATGATGTATGTATGTGAAACAGCCACAGTTACTGACCGCCAAATTCTTCGGCTGCCTGTGGTCATTTTGTCTTGCCTAAGAACAGAGGCGTCTCTCACTGGAGTTATCCATTAATCCCAGCAGGCTGAGGGCGAGAGTACAACACCAACAGATTCTTTGATTCTTAACTCTGTAATGGTGTTTTGTTAATTTAAATCTCCTTGCCAGCAGTGGGTGTATAGTATACCGAGACATTATTCCAATCCAGACATTTACATTTTTTTGACTATTATGTTTAATTATGATTTCGTTTTGTATATGTTCTGATTATTATGAAATTGATAAAAATAGGATCTCTGCTTTTGAGATTATAACTTCATAAACTCTGTCTTTTAATTCTATTTTTATATGACAATGAACTTTCTACATTTTTCCTTGTATTTAGGGAGATTCATCAATGGTAAATCCCATGTTGCCTTAGGCACAAATACATTGTTATTGCACCTTCTGTACATCAAATAAATAATAAGAACTTTAATATTGTGTTTATCAAACACACAATTTTGCTTTCATGGCATTGCTCAATATCATGTTTTGATGTTGCCAATCCTGTGAGCAACATTGTTTCATGTTAAAGAATTTGGCTTTAGTAAGGGCCAGTAAATAAGAAAAGTATTTTTGAAATAGTGTGAGATAAAATCGTAAAGGAGTGGGTGCAATTTTAACAGCATGATACACAGACATGGAAGAGGAAATGTAGAATGGGAGAAAAAAGTAAGTGAGGTAAATGGAGGAAGTGGAGTTCAGTTGAAAAAGCAGCCTCATTAATGCACTGTCACAGCTTTCATTAGCCTCCAAGAACAAGCTGCAGCAATATAAATCAGAAAGAAAGAGATGTAAAAATAAATTACAACAAACCAACCAAAAGACAATAATGAGATGAGACAACGTGAAAATCTGAATCCCTGAATTTTCTGTGGGTGTGTTTTACTGTGGCAGTGAATTAGTCTGTATCTTAAACATAATTTAAGTCAATCTTTGGAGAACTTCAGAGCATCTTTTGACACATAAGAGTTAAACCTGGACCGCGACATCACCAACTTCCCATGAGCAGTTCTCTTCACCGATAGGATGCAATGTGAAAAAAATAAGAATAATTATCCATTTTTACTTTTAGGTCAATTACTGCACATTTTTACAGAGGAGTTACCTCCTCAGAAATAGTGAAAAATACATTTGAAAATATCCAGAAGTCAGGGATTAGTGATGCAAAAAGAAGCCTCAAACATGTACATCATAAAATGTCCTATTCTGCTTTTCTTATAAGCGTTTAACCTTGTTTTATATAGGAACTGGCTATTGCAAATAGGCAGTTTTCCTGTTACGAAGAAGAGACAAATGTTCCCTATTGTGATATTTTTTGCCAGTGTGCTTGCTGTTTCTTGCAGCAGGCATTTTTAAACCCTTGCATCTATTACCTTTCACCGGGTAAATACCTAATGCTGGAAACATTTGTCAATGTATGCAGCTGGCTGAACAGAATAGATTATTAGGAAGTAAGGGGAAAAAACACACTGCTTCACCACCAACAGCACAAAGCTTTCCATACAAAGTGTGTCTACCTCAGGAGCCACGGAAATAGCTGCACTGGTCATTTGCAGACATAATTTTTTATTCATATTCACTAGCAAAAATATTAATCATAGAATTATTGTAATAAATATAGACCTACACTGTATTAGTCAAGTCAAATTATTTATTTACAAGTTTTAAAGAGCATACAGAAAACATACAACAACAACAACAACAACAACAACAAAAGAAAGTAATGAAGAAAGAATAAACACATCTTGATCGTAGCTCTTGGACCAAATGTTTGTGTGTGTTTTTGAGTGTATATGCACAAGCAAATGTTGCATAAGGAATTAATGTATTGCACTGCGTTGTATTGTGCCTGTAGTTCGCATTGTGGTATTTACATTAAGCCTCATTAGAGATGTGTAGCTGACGCACTGTAGCTCATTCATTCAGATATGCTGGGGTCAACACAGTGGAGAGGCACAAGTGTGGAGACGCTTACTGTAAATTATTGAAGGAGACAACAACAATACAAATTACCGAACATGAAATGGGCACACAATGTGAAAAGGGAAATTTTGTGGTATGATATGCAACTACTATTTTCATGGGCTACCTGGACTCATTTCAAATGTGATTTTTCACTCTTTTAAGGAAGCAGTAGAGAAAATGTGATCAAAATAGCAAAACAATTTCAGAAGCCTATTTAGATACAAAGTAACTAAAGCTTGCAGGTTTTTAAAACAGCAGGAAATACATGTTGTTTTCCGTTGCGCGCAGACAGCAGGAGCGACATATGATGCAGTGATATTCTGTGTCGGGTGAAACATTTTAAAGCATCTAAAACATTCACAATAGCTCAGCCGCTGGCGATTGTCCTCTATAGTAGGTTTCACACAATCAGAGTGTGGTAAAGAAAAACTAAAAACATCAATAGTATACTGGCCTCCTGTTGGGTCCTGTGGCCAGTGTTGTGCAAACAGCAGAAAGTTGCGGCGTGTGAAGGGTAATGGGACATCCAATGCCAGGGGACAGCAGGCGGCAGAGTCACACACCGCTGCCGAAAGAAAGATGAAGTAATCTCAGGAAACAAGTAGACACACTCCACTTCGAATTTCGCCCCAAACAAGATTAAAGTGACATTATTCTATGAGAGTGTGGCAAGAGTATTAATCTTACACATAGAGGCAGAGGCTAGACAAACACAGTCAGGCTGCAAGAGTATGGGAGCACATTCGTTATTGTGTCAGTATATGGTGAGGTTCAGAAGTGGCCAACAGAACAACATCATCTCATTTTGTAATGCACTGATAGGACCATTAACCCTGTTTCTAAACTATTTTAATAGCAGTCTCTTGTGTGTAAATGTTATGTAATTAAACAATTGTGTTTTGATTGTTCTGACTAACGCTGACGCATGATGGGTGCATTTTCCTGCACAAAAATATGTGAGGCCTGCATGTTGTCGATGCTGGAGGTGATAACCGTGAGAATATTTATTTATTTACTCATTTATTTAACAGGAACAATACAGATGAACACTGTTAGATAAGAGGACATAATGCAATATATTTAATGTGTATTGGGTGCGTAGCTGAAGCTAATCTGATTGGTTAGGTTTTAAATTTATTTTAATTCCATTCAAAAGTCATTCTCTTGTTGTGCATAGAAAACTTCAAAAGTGTGTGTTTGTTTGCACCCATATGGATGTACATTATGTTAAATAAATACAGCACATGTACAAGTTAGCTTTGCCAGAACCACAGAATCCCCACCCATGCCATTTAGGAATTCATTAGTTTTAAATCTAGTAAAAGAGCATTACATTGAGGTTTTGTTTGGAACCTGTTGCATAAATAAGCAAGTCCCTAAAACCCCACTGAGAAAGACAGAGCTTTAATGAGTGGGGTTTAAGCCCCTCCACCCATCTACTCCTCTACCCTCAGCTTGGACTCCTAATGAGCCATCATCATGCAAAAAGTGCCAGCTTGATACACATTAATTGGATTTTCACTTTTTCACCAATTAATTGACCAGCATTGTCATGTTGGCCAGCCTCCGAGGGTTTCTAAGAACATGGGGAAGCTTCCCCTTTTTCCTCTCACTGACTCTGGAGAGGGGAAGCATTTTTCTTTTCTTTTCTTCTTTACTACCGAGATCAGCTATCTCATTATAGGCTTATGACATTTGTTGGAGCCAGTCCCTTTGTGGAGAGAAAACAGTTTGTGTGCTGCTCAGTTGAAGCCTTTACAGTTTGTTAACCTGCCTCTGCCAGTGCCAGGGCCCCCGGGGGAAAGCCTGATGTGCAATGAGTGACTCAGATTCCTTGCAGCCTTGAGGACAGACCACAGGGTGAGGGAGAGCAATCCCACGCAGCCTTGTTCAGCAAGCACCAAAACAAGGAATGAATGCAGCCATGGCATTTCACAACGGTTATTTGATATGTTGACACATCGGTGTTGTTTCGAGTTGTGCCAAGGGGCAGAATTGGTACAATAAAACCTAGTTCAAACCCTTTGGGGAACGTGCAGTAGAACTAAAATTTTAGTCACCCTGTTGGATTTAATCTTAAATAGCAAAGAGAAACGTGGCCTTTGGTTAATCATCTACCCAACACTGATATTTGGAGGGCAAATTCTAGTTACCTTTTTGAGTTTGTGTCATACTTCGGTTGTTTGAATATTAACAAAGTCTTAATGCTGTTTACAGTTGGGGCCTATGGTGATGGAAAGTATCACTGTGGCAGCTGTTTATCCTAATAATGAGCAACAGTCCATAAAAATCTCTTTCTGTCAACATAGAAATGGGCATAAATACAATGTAAATCCTTATATACAATGGAAGTTTATCATATATGATCCCCGTCTAATTTTGATAATATATTCTTGTAAAGCTAGTTTTTATTTTTATGCATACAAAATCACTAAATAACCATCAGCAAAGGCAGGTTTGTGAGCAAACCCAAACCTGCGACCCTGACAGATTAAACTCACTGAAATGAACAGAAAAAAAAAGAATTCCAGGGCTGATTATTCATCGGGTCAAAGTGCTGCCATGGAGGACATCCTGAGGCTGACCATAGTTTCACCGTATAGCTCATTATGCCTGCATAGCTTTGCTCCACTGACTGGTGAGCAGCTTCAGGTCACGACGATGTGAACCATTGATCAGTTGCCTTTTGTTGATGCATTGCTTATTTGTATAAACATCAGTTATGTTGTAATTGCATTTGCAAACATTACATGCTTAATTTGTCACAAAAGGAGAAAGATCCTCCATCATGAGTGAAAAGTGAAATAAACACAATTTTTGATAGATCACCATAAAACAATGCAACAAACATTTGCATCAGATTAATCAAATCGTATGCACCCACATACTGTAAAGTACTGGAAGTGATTTATTTGTTATATTGAGAGCAACAGTAAACAGGATATTATTGTGTCTGAGTTACAGGATCTGTCACTTTTTGCATCAGTAGCTCTCAGAGAACAGTGAGTGTTATTGGTGAGCATTATTGATCCCTCACTTCACTTCTTGACAATTATTTAATGTAATAGTTGTCTAAATGGGTGCGACTTAATGTTTGAGCCGGTCATTCAACTTGAAGTGTACAAAAACAATAGCTACAACAGCTCTCTGGGGTCAATGAAAGGACACTTTGTCAGCAACTCTTTTAAAGGTAAGGTTGTTGCAGAAGCTGAAAATAAACCATTCCCCTCAATCAATATCCCTCCAGTCAGAGAAGGTTGAAGGTTAGAGGTCGAACCTGAATGAAACCTCTGATTGGACAATCAAGGGCAATTGCTTTAATTAATCGATTGAGGTTTTCAGGAGGAGGAGTGGTTTATAACATATAATGTGTTGGTTTCCGTAACCATGAAGGATTCCATTATTTATGTAAGAGTGCCCATTATGTCACATTGAGGAGAAAAAATAGGCGTTTTTAATGGCATCAACATTTAATCAAGCAGAACTTCATTAATCCACATAATTAATTGAGCAGGGTTTGCTATGCTCCTTTTGCTACCGTTACTTTCTGGTCGGACAGACATGTTTCACCATTATTGTTGTCCCATCCCTCCAAGGGTTGTGAGTTAATCTGCATGACCCAGCACCTGTCACATACTAATAAACACAGAACTAATTGACTTTGTTGCACCACTTATCAGCTGCCTCACCAGTGAAAGCAACCTCAGAGATTTTTGTTTGTTTACAGCAGGACTACCAGGTGTGTCTCATCAACCAAGAAAAATATAGTTTATTATATTAGTGTTATGGGGTCATTAAAGTGGAGAACAATGTATCAGAAATGAATGATAATGAGTAATGAAATGAATAATGCAGGCATTTTTACAAAGATGATGATGATATATGTAAATAGATTAAGTTTGTTTATTGTTTATATATACTTTATTGCTAGTAAGTTATGTTATTCATTGTGTCATGTCTTTACATTGACTTTACATTTCTAAGAACTTTGTCTTCTGACGCAAGCCTGACAAGTAACGCCAAAGAGTCCATATAAATTACCATATATATTATTTGATTTGAATAATTTAAAATGTATGATCATGGCAAAAAAAATTCTATTTCCCAATAGAAATGCAAAGTTCAAGAAAAATATTTTTATTTTTTTTAATTTTTTTAGCGAACTCATTTATCTTGTGACCCTATAGGGGGATGTATATACACTATATAGTGAGACTGGCCTCCCAAAGTAAAATGAGTAGTAGTTACAGGAAGTGCTTCAAAACAAGATTTGTTTATGCTCAGTGACAAAGTCCTCTAATAATTATGTCGAGAGCAAAGGAGGAAGTGAGGTGAAGCCAGAAAGTACAGTACATGGGTCATCAAAAAAAACGGACACAAGACTGCTGTTTGTTTCCTGTTTCCAACCTTTTTTTTTCCTAACCCTGATCAACTGGCTTCATGCCCAAATAACCACACCTAAACCGTAGCAGTGCAAGAACAGAAAATCAATGTCGTCCTGTTGATTGTGTCACCACACCAGAAAATGCTTGTGCGTGACTTTTTGGGGGGCATGGTCCAACAATGTATTTTGTAATTTGGAAAACTAATTTGGAGTGTACTACAATGAAAGAAAAACGAATTCCCCAAAATATAGTACAAAATATAATAATATATATATATATGTATAAATAAAAAATAAATAAGAATGTGCAATATGTATTTCTTAAAACCAATACCGTTAACCAATAATTGTCTGTTTCTAATGGCTGATATCGATAAGATAACCAATAATTTAACAATTTGTATTTTAAAAAGAAGTTCATTACCCGTAGTAGTGTATGAACACCTGAGATTAAGAAAGGCTAAGATGTACTGAGCAAAGATGGATGATTTCATATTCCATAGCTCTAATAAGATTTCTTGTGTTAAAAGTCATAGATTTTTTTCCTTCTTCTCTGAACCCTTTTGGAACATGTATTGCAAATTGAAATCATGTTGTCTTTCTCTGAAACTGTAAAAAACAAACAAACAACCATCCACACCGGCAACATGTTTGGCTCTCTGGTCTACACTGCATGGCTCTACCCAGGTGCAGCAGTTTGACATCATGAGCGCGACTTCTCTGTGGTATTAGGCCACAGACCATCTTTAAAGATGCATGCTACCAGCTATGTATTGGAGTGTGTAGATGCATGCTTGTTAAGTCAGTGAAAGCAATTTAGCTTTGGATTATAGGCTCTATTATCGGACCGATAAATTATCGGCCTGATAAATATTGTTCATCCCTAAATTAAAAAAATCACAGCTTCTCCTTTGGGTTCCTCAGTGCATTTGGGGTCAAAAGTTGTGAGTGTCATTAAGCTGTTAAGACGGACCATGTAAAACTATGGCTGAGGTGTCCTACTTATCCAGCAACACAGCGGCGGGAGAATGTGCCAGCTTTTTACAGCGTAACCACATGCCACAGTGTGTTCCCTCACACACACACACACACACACACACTCTCTCTCTCTCTCTCTCTCTCTCTCTGTTGCTCTTGTTGTCTCTTCCCTTTACACACTTACGTGCACACATGCACACGCACACACAATAGCTGTTCAAAGTTTTTCCAGGGTATTTCTCGGTTAATTAACAGATTAGTGGTGTGGGGCAGCTCTGAAGTTCAGAGGTCAAGACTAAACCCTCTAACTGGGAGGATAATCAGTGGCAGGTGGGTCCACACTTCTCTTGTTGCCCCTCACAAACCCCTCCCCTCTTGACTCGACTTGTGGCAAAATAAGCACCCCCCCCCCCCCCCCCCTCATATAGGCTACCAATGCTCTTGACTCCAGCCACTGTTAATGCACCTGAAATACAGAGAGATGGTGCAAGGGAGACAGTAATGGGGGTAAGGAGGGGATGGAACAATATCTGAAAGAGCACGAGGAGAGGCCACCATTTGATAAGTTCTGGAAATGTGCCATCCTTTCATTATGCACTGCCAACTCCCATATTTACAAAACTGACCAGTGGGATTCTCTGAACACAGTTTCACTGAATGGAACCTGGACTATAGGAGTGTAGGCCTAGGGCTAATGCTATAAAATAGAAATACAATAAGAGAGACGGGTGCAAAGAGAATGAGGGCTTGAGTCGCTCTCTTTTTTTTCTTTTTTTTTTAACCCTGTCTCCATTCACTCCTCCCATATTCCATTCCAGGTTCTGCTTGGTGGAGAACTCCTTTGTGAGTTTGTGAATGGGAGACTTTGGGAGTGTCTCTCCTTCTATTAATTAGGACCAGCCAGCGTTTCCGCTCCCCTGTGAGCCCCTTCATTATTATTTCTTCACATTCTTTTTTTGCAAAAGTTAACCCTATTCCTTCGTTCGCACTTCAAAGACCTCTTACAATGAGGCAGTTCAGTAAAATGAAATAGTGAAAATATAAGATTTCATTTCACAGCATCCGAAAGTTATTAAAAGCAAATATATTTATTGGAAACACAAAATAAACAAAATAAAAAACTGCTTTTGCAGCAAAATACAGTAAGAATAACACAGCAAATACATGACTCAAATATGGTGTTATAATTCCTGATAAGATAATAATTTTGGATAATTTGATACAGGGTTAAAACACAAATTGATGACCACGGAGCTTTACAAATATGTGTTATTGGAATATGTTGATTCATGGTGCACACACACACACACACACACACACATACACACACACACACACACACACACACACACACACACACACACACACAC
>JBBPCS010000573.1:10232471-10245899 GCA_037974645.1 Hollardia meadi | reverse complement strand
ACACACACACACACACACACACACACACACACACACACACACACACACACACACACACACACAGACATACACATACATAGAGAGAAGCACATGTGTGGATTATAAGCAAGTGTATGTTGGAGTCTCTGACCTGCGTTTGATCTCCTGTACGCCGAGTCTGCATGAGTAGCTGAGTGTATTTCTACTGTACGTGTGCCACTATAAGCACTGATAAGATAGCATGCAAGCTTGATCTCTCTTAAGGATAAGTGTATTGGCTCACAGTGCACCTGGAAAGACACGGTAACACCTGAGTGGATGTTTTAAAATGTACTGTATACCAGGATACACAGGGTATATATCAGTGAACTAACTGGGGATTACACATACACATAGCCTACACACACAAAACTTTTTTATGTTTGCCCTCACCCTGTAGGTTTTGGAAAGATGCTTCTCAGGCTTTTATGCTAAACAGGCTTTGATTAATTTTGCACTCATCACCAATTTTTAAGCTTTTTTATGTTGCCAAAAATACAAAATACATTTCCTGTTCTATATTGCTTATTAACAGTATTGAAAAATAAAGATCAACCAGGAAAAATAAAATAAAAATCACCTTTTAAAACTTCATAATTTTGTCAGCCAAACAACGTTGTTTACCCAATGCTATTCACCGTTTTTGTGGTTATGTATCACACGATGATAAATATCTTCTGTAATGGTTGTGCTCTTTTATTCCCTTATTCCCTTCCTTTTATAAAAGTGAAATAAATTAATTTGGAGCTGGATAATGTTGAAAGAAATCCTCATTGCTCTTTTCTAAATGTTTGTTCTTGTAAGTTTTCCCTCCTCCGAACAAAACAGCATTGCCGGTGAACAAGTGCAGTAGTGGGTGGTTCAAGCTGCACACAGCCATTATATTGTAGTTTTATGACCCATATGATAGCCTGGGCCAGGCACAGCTCCTTGTGTACTGTCGTCGGCCCACAGTAAGGCCTGTAATATGTAAACAAACAAGCCCAAACTTTCTCTGATTTACAACATTAGTGGGTCTTGGCCGGGGATCCTTCACCACCTCCAACAGGTCTGAGCCAACCAGCAATTCCAGTTGCAGACAGCTTGAGCACTTTCGATTTTATACCTCAGCAATTTTTATAGCGTCTTTAGCTCTGCACGCACAGACCGCGCCACATCCTCTGGAAAGAGAGAGCCTGTGAGAGGCAGAGAGGAAGAGGCAAATAACAATATTGCGCACACCAAAAAGAAAACAGGTGTTGATGAAGGATGCTAAGTAGCTAGGTCATGTGACTTGAACTGTTTGGTGCTGTGATTGGACCCCAATGCAGAATGCGCTGCCGTCCTGGCTTCTGATTGAATTGGATGATGGTACAGCACTGTCTCACTGCCTCTCGCTCAGATTAAGTAAGGTAGAGTAGCCAAGCCTCTGAGGGTTTTAGCATCTGCGCAAGGTTGCTGTAACTGATACTGTGAAGTTATAATTAAAGGTTCCAACTGAGAGAGCCTTGCCTGATGCAGTTCACACCTTTCCCCTCTCCTGCAGGATAACTAGAGGAGTAATGTGCGAGGCAGGATAGCAGCCGAAAACTGCATTTTAAGTACTGAACTTGCTTGTTACTGTGCAGGTGTGAGTACAGCACTGGAAAGAAAAGCTAAAGCTATAACAGGTCATTTCTCTTCCATCCAGGATAAATGTTACTCTATATGTGGTCTTTCATCATTTAGTAGTTGTAAGATATTTCCATGGTACTCATGCAAACAAAAACTATGACTGTATAAAACACTATAAAATCATACAATGGAAGTCCTATTAGTCCATATGATTGCATTTCAAAACAGATATTATTTCTTTATTTTATTATTGGAGACTTGGAGTACTGATATGCAGCTCAGTCCGTATTTTATCACCTTGTGAACAAGGTTAGAGCTTTCGATTGCCACACATGTTTGTACTCATTTTTCATTTACCTGCCAGAAAATCAGATGCGACAGCTACATTTTGACAGTCGAGAAAATCTACTCTTTGCCATTAGAGCTAATGTCATGTTTCTGTGCTAATCCCTCATCATTTTTGGGCCTCATTGCCTATTTTTCTCTATGATATTAAGTATTCAAAGCTCATTTACATTCTTATTTTTCAATTTGCTGCTGCAGTAGTTTAATTTATTCCATATAATTTCTTTTTCTGAGAGGGACATTAATCATTGACTGTACGTTTTAGTGCCTCTGGGATTTTTTTAATCAATAAAATAAAGGGATAAAAGCCTCAGCACTGGGCTAGGTTACAAAGGCTGTAGGATTTGTTTTCTTCAATATCTTCTGTTTTGCTGGATCTTTGTTTGTTCAAATTCAATCATCAGTCTTAGAGCACCTTATTATTCTGTCTTGTTAAAAAAAAAAAGTGTCCATGTTCATTATCTATTTTGTCTATTTATACATTTATAGATGTTGTGGCCATTGGAGAACTTTCCAAAAAAGTTATTTCTATTCATCTTTTTTTCGGTTTTGTTTGTAAAGCGGTGACAAAAGCATGTCTCAGAAATAACACTCATATCAATAAGGGTCTCCCTGTAATGCTTCTGGTAGTTCTATATTTCTGGTCTGTTAAAGCTGGAGGCCTAACCACTTTCATCCTCTTTCTTCCTCCCTTTTCTTGTTGTTTCTTCATCCTTTCACATTCATTTTATGCTTGGCTATTCCGTAGGATATCAGTGTATTAATGCCATGGCTTAAGCCAAACAGCCTCCGTGAGATAAGCCTCCGGGTCGTCATGTGGCTGTTCACAGTTCATACTCTGCGCCCCCTTAGTTGGAAACCCTGAATCATTTAATAATATTAATCTTTTTTTTGTGTGTGTGTCCCATTTTTGTGATTCTTAATTTTCTCTCTTTTTTTTCATTTCCTTGTGTCTAGTAGAGACATTGCACATCTTCATCAGGCTTGACCTTCCAAAGGTGTGAGTGAAGGTGGGGGTTTGATTGTTGGTTGATGAAGGGGGTCTGCAGAGATGGAGGGGGTCTGTAAACTCTGATACATAATGCTGTGGGCTATAATACTTTGTGCATGGCTGGTCGCAGGCCTGCTAATCACAAGGAAAAGACCCCACTGTCTCACTCCATAAACCTGGCCCCAGTAAGAAGACAGCCATGGGGGCACAATGTCACTTGTAAATCCCAAATTAAACTCAACTGCCCAAAGCTCTCCAGCATAAAAACACCCTCACCCCAGTCCTGCCTCCCATGTCTTCCTCTCAGCCGCTCAGGGTGTAAAAAAAACCGACTGATAGGTGTCCAGGTGTCAACAGTGTCAAGGCTCTGGAGTGGTCAATTTGTCCGCTTGTTGGTCACGTTTAGCTTTATGCATGTATTTCATGCCACAAAGCTTCTGCAGCAACTGGGCCTCAACCCCACCACCTTGAACCCTTCATCCCTGCTTTGTGACAGAGTGCTTTGCAGAAGTTTACAAAAATAAATTATGCCACAGCAAAAAAAAAAAAAAAAAGAAGTTTCTTTGGAGCTTTTCTTCAAAGCCCCCATCTTCATGTTTTCATAGATTGCAAAAGAAATTTCTTTATATGCATAGTGGCTAGTTTGAGCTTGCTATTGGGGAGGGGAAATGGTCTCCTTGAAGGCAATCTGTTCATTAAGATAATGTGTTAGTTCCAATTAAACTAACATTAAAACGGTCCCCATAAAGAGTTGGAGTCAGCGTTTTTCCTGACTTGCTCTTTTAATTACATCGTTCCTCTCCTGTCATTAAGGATATTAAAAATTCATTAACAAGAATGGTACTGCATCACAGCAACAAATCAGAGAAACTTTCATCTCATGTTGTAAAAAGATTATTGCCATTAATGATTTTATCTGAAAGGCGTTAAGTTCCCCTTAAGTGATGTTTCAGGACCTGAGTGTCAACAGGTTACTGCAGTGGTGAACTGTCAAATTGCTAAAGCCTCACATGTGTTTGCAAGTTGTTTTAATATGGGGGTTTAATGGGAAAAGAGGGCGACATTTAAATGATGAATGAGTTTTGGCAACATAGGGCTTTATGTGTTGTATTTATCCATTTATTAAATGTACATTTATTTGCCGTGGCATCCAGCATTCCCTCTAATGTGATTCCATTGCCGGCTGTTATGTTTTCCGTCAGTTATATTTCTCTCTCCTAATTTGTTTTCATCAAATGTGTTTATGGCTAGCTGAAACTGTTTTACAGCTTCACTATCGAACCGTGCTGCTGCTGCAGGAAATGAGTCTGTCCATGAATAACATAAGCTCTGCCAATGTGATCCTTGCCAGAGAGAAGAAAGTAGGGAAACTAAATCTGCATCTCTTTCATATCATAAATGCAGGTTTACCCTTGTGATTCTTGACAGTTTCTGGCAGATAGTATATGAAGCTGACTTTTTAGTATAATAAACACCAGCGTGTAGCCCAGGATAACCCACCTAATGATGAAGATTAAACCGATAGAACAAACATACACACACGGGAGATGCAGCAGGTGTTAATGTGAAAATAATTATGGGTTTGGCATGAAAGTGAAGAATAATTTAATGAATAAATGTAAAACAACAGCTTTGAAATGTTTTGTTGGCACAGAGATCCTCTTCGTGTCCCAAATATTTCCCTTGTGGTATCTGTGAACACCTTCATGCAAATCTTAGTCAGTATTAAGAAAATGAAGCAGAACTACATGAGGGAATGATTTGGCAAAACGTTGTGATATAAACACTGCACATGTTTGACATGCATGTCAGACATGGATATTTAGTGGCTGGAAAATAGAGACTCTCACTTTCATTATAATATTCCAAGCAACACTATTGTCATATAGTATTTACCATGCAGTCATGAAGCTTGAAAAATATGATGAGACCATTGAAGTTCTTAACATTTGTTTTTAAGTGAATTAATAACAAGATAGAGGGATAACACTCAAGTTATGAGCAAATGTTGCTAAACAGAACATGTATGTAAATTCCACAAGTGCTGTTTTACTATTAGGAACTGTACAAAAATTATCAGGGGTGGAGGTGTATGTATTTTGTCTTTTTGCTAAAAAATACAAAATGAGATTTGTAAAGGCACAAGGTCAGTTCCCATCAATTAATTTATGGAGAGTATTGCATTTTTTTTAATGAAATCGATGAGAAAATAAATTAGAAAATTAGAAATTAACTGGATTTACCCTCCCTATATAAAGTCCTTCCAAAATTCTCAGTAAATACTAGCTAATTCATAATTTTCCAAATCAGTTTGCACCATTACAACTTGAAATGAAATGTCTTAATATTGTAAATTGTGTAAATTGGTTGTTAGGATACATCTGTAGGACAGCCCAACAAACGTAGTTCAATTCAAAACAAAATATGACCATCAGAGTACCAGTGACAGGCGTATCAGACGTTTGTCATTATGTGGTTAATGTTGGGCACAACAATGGGTTTGATTAGGTTTAGCCATTAAATTGACTTGGTGAGAGTTAGCCTGAATACATTATGTAAGTTAACTTAGGAACATGCAACATGGACACCGGTCTCCTGGGTGAAAGTTTGTGTGACCGATCCACCTCCACATGCTCCTCCATGTGCAGACTTTCTCACTTTTTTTACGACGTCACCTGGCATTTTTTTCTCTGATATTCTTGCCAAAGATTACACAGGGAATCTTCATGCGGGCGACGTGACGTGCGAAAAGCAAAAAAAATGCATTGTGATAACACACAAAGTGCCTTAAGACATTGATATGTTATTCATATGCCATTTGGTGAGACCTGGTCTAGTCTGTTCTTTCTTGTAAGGACAGGTTAAGTTACTGTATATAGCATCACAAGATGTAACATAACTTCCAAAAATAACAGTTTTAACTGTTGCAGCAATATATTAAACGTTAAAGTTGAATGTTTTGTAATTTGTGGTATATTATTTTTGGGAAATGTAATTTAAAATCTTGCCAGTTTATTAACAGCATGTTGATCAAGTGTCAGGTCAGATGTGCCAACCAGATAGATAGATAGATAGATAGATGGATGGATGGATGGATGGATGGATGGATGGATGGATGGATGGATGTACTTTAATGATCCCAAATTGGGAAATTCTTAAAACTGGGAAATTCTTGGGAAAATATGACTTATATATGATCTCATGACATGACCTGTTTTACTCGTTATTGTAATCATTCTAGACAAGCCATTATAACGAGCTAATAGTGATTAGTTTGTTTGTTAGTTCATCCAGTTAGCTATGTAACAGTTACCGGTGAAAGTCTAAATATGTTGTAATTAATTTTTAGTCAAGAAGTAGTTTAAATTTGATGTATGAATCTCCACCCAGTAAATAATTACATCATAACTACAGTAGGCTGACTTTGAAATTATGAATAGCTGTTGCAACCAGCACCAGAAGTGTTTTTGTGTAGTGTATGAACCCTTGCCACACGTTCACTGAAAGCCGAGAAAAAGAAGATCATAACGTCACCACATTATTAATATTCTATTAGGAGCTGTTGTGAATCCTATCTTGGTGCAGCCACCATTGTATCGAAGAGCAATGAAATATTCATATCTTCCTAATTGGCATCAGAGGGGTGTCTTGTTTTGTTTTTTCAAGTAGTACAGCAGCAAAATAAGCTAAGTTAATAAAAGTTAATAAAACAAAACATTATTTATACACCTTTTAACCCCCTTCCTTATCTCACAGATAACCAGACTGGATGACCATAAAAAGAAACATCACTGTATAAAAGTGGCATTTTGTGGTGAATTCAGGCCATGTTAGCATGCCAACCCAAAACATAATCACCATCACCACAAACCACACACCCTCCCACACGTGCAGTTATTGAATTGCATTACATTGCCCCTGTGGGGGTCCCATTACTCACTCTGGCTAATCTGTAATGACTGGCTATCATCAACCACCCGAGCCCAAATGGACTCACACATTGATTACACTCAAAGTAAAAAAGAAAATCCAGCTGTCCAACACAAAATACTGATCGTCATAGCCCTCCGTCACTGCTCCCCAGTATCGCTCACTCTGTAATCCCAGTTATGTATTTCAGCACACCTCCTCGGAAAAAATATGCTATTGATCAGCCATCTGTGTGTATGTTTTTGAGTTTGTGTGTGTCGAGGACGGACAACTCTGAGCCTCTGTTTTTACATACCAGCGCTGCTCTTATTGGCTTTGTTCTGGGGACCCATATCTCAGCTGTGTTGGAGATCCATCAACCCTGACAGGTCTATTGTACCACCACTCTTCAAAGACTCTGACCAACGACTCGCACTAAGATATCACTTTCAATTAGAGAAACATTCATGAGCAGGGATGAAGGTGGATTTGAAATGACTGCAGCAACTGCAGCAAGAGGAGGCACACAAAGATTCTTGCATCCAGAAAAGATCACATTCAGCTTAAACAACAAAGACAAATAACAATTTTCTCAACCCTGTTCTGACTTAACTCAGTAACTCACTTTTGCATTATTGTGTCTCAAAAATAAAGTTTGCTTTTGTCTTTTTTGTGGAACTGGATAACCATTATAGCTGTCAGAAGGTGTGTGATCAGTTCGCCCATATACTGCTCATCCTTGTTCAGGGTTGCACAAGACCAAAGCCTATTTCAGCATGCATTGGGCAGGGTACACCATGGATAAATCTATCATAATGTGTGTATATTGAGAATCTCATAATCTACTCTAAACATATAAATTGAACCTGCAGGAGTAGAGTCCACCTGTTTTTCAACAGGTATCTTAACTGAATGCTGCATAACTATTATCTATAGATAATTAACACTGGTCACAACAGGTTCAATTACAATATATTATTATATATTATGATGAAAGATTGATACTCTGTGGCTCCAGTGTGAATGCCTGGGTTAGCTATCTAAGGTAAAGATAAGACAGAAAATGTATTTTCATCATTACCACCTATACTCTTTACACAGAAAGAGGCTCCTATAAAAGTTGCGCTTGTGCAGGGACACCAAGGGTCTTAAAGTCTTTCTTATGGATGTTTTCCTGTGCAACTTCAGTGTCTATGAATCAAAGAGACAAGCCCACTCCAAAACCAAACAAATAAACGGGTCTTGATTGTCCTCGGAGGCCTGAGGATTCAAAATTCCAGAAATGAATGGGTATTTGAATGATTGCTGCTGTGACAGGCTTGCTGTGATAGAATAACACATTCTGTTGAACAAATAGGCCCTTGAGTGCTGGCTGGTCCCAGGGGTCTGTCTACAGCCCCGAGGCTAAGGCTTTCACAGAGATGGGCTGCTCACAGCATGACTATAGCCTGACAAACACTGACTGTTTCTGTAATGGTCCCAATGTGAATGCAGGAATATTGTTAACATACTGTCCTGCACATGCAGACATAAAGACATATGTTGGTGTGTACATGCCGAATGGATAAATACTTTACAATAAAAGCGGATAGAGAATTTCACTGTTTAAGATAAACTCACTCCAACAAAAATGACGATATCAAAGAAGATTTCTCTCAGCCGTTTAAATGCAAAGTATTTCGTTTTACTAAATATCCGAACTTTCCTGGTTTACCTTGTTGCAGCAGTATGTTAGAAAACGCTCCAGCAGGGGTAAAAGCCCTGGCGCTCATCGTTGCTCACTGGTGCCTTACGAGTGTTGTAATGGCATGAATCCTACACTGCAGCCCGGCAGCCCCACACAGCACGCTCTTTGATGATGTCACAGGGTTAGATAGGCGCCATTGTAGATATGGGCTTCCACAGAGCCACTACACACTGTTCTAGCATCTGTTGAAAAAGAAACACCCTCCCAAGTCCCTTTGACACAGCTTTTTTTAAAGGAGAGCTGGACAAAAGCCACAGTTTCTTCTGTGATATCCTGTTAAGGCTGTTCTAGAGCTAGCCAAGCATGGCCTTCCTTCAGAGAGCTGGGGCAACATCATTCAGCTTCCTCCGTGTGATCCAAGACACACAACAAACCCTGTGGTCCACAGCTCAGTGGCCAAGGAAAAAGACCCGTCACACAATGTCTTTTGCACATACGCACATTCAGAGGCATGCACATTATGCAGTACCCCCATTTGGACATGTATTACACAGCACAAGCACAAGCAAATGCATGCACATGGAAAAGTACGTTTTTGTCTGATAAAAGTATAACTTTTGACATTCTTTTGTTTCTTTGATGTTATGTTTCATCCTTTAGGTTAACTAATGGAAAAGCAGCTCCTTAACACTACTTTATCTGAAGTGGTTCATCACCAATGGCAGACTAATACCTGTTACCGTATGATTACACCCTGCAACAATTGCAATAGATGCACAATGTGTTGTTAAATTAAACAAAGGTCTTTGTGGAGTATGCTAGGAGGGAGCATACATGCTGTCACTCCAATAGACCCTCTGTTTCCACTGAGCTCAATTATATCACTGCTAACTCTGTATAATTAACACCCCCAACAGAGTAATCAAACAGAATCTATGGCAGTGGCGATGTATTCAGGAAGGGGTTTGAGTGGTGGGGGTGGACAAAATACAGAAAGCATATCTCAGGGACGAACATTATAGAATTACAAAATGAGCAGCTTGCAAACTGTCACAGCTTTGATGAAGAAACGTTTAATTATCCCCTGGTGGAAAAGGTCCCCTATTGTCTAAAGCTAATTTGTCCCTTTTGGCTACTTCCCTGCCCCAGATGCCTGTCTGTCTCAGGTTACCCCCCACCCCCACACACACACTCCTCCTTACCAGCCCACTGCCACCCTGGGTATCAGCATCTCCCAGCTCCAAAGACAACCACAACCCTGAGTTAGGTCCAGACAGTATTTTGTTTGTTAAGTGTAGCCCAAGGATCTGGGCCCTTGGGAAAAGATGAAAGGACAAGCGCTGCCTCCCTCTCAGGGAAAGGATCAAGCAGGTCAATTTCCTTTGACTTTGTCCTGTCTTGGAGTTTGTATTCCCTCAGTCCACAAAGGCCACCATTGGACTGGACCGGAGGCTTACTCTCTCTCAGCTGCCCTGTCTCTGCCCCCATTTGATTCACAGAATAATAGATGGCAATGCATGCCTCCTAAGCACAACTCCTTTTTGAAAAAGTGAAACAAGAGATAACACTCCCTTGAAAGAAGGGGCATCCAAATAGAAACGGATACTGTATAATTCAACACAAAGTTCTTGTGGGACATTGTGAAAACAACATTATTGTACGAGAAATCTTGAGACATGGCTAAAATGTTCTGAAATGTTTGAGTAATCCTATTAAAAAATATTGTTAAATTCAGTCAGTGCTGTTCCCTTTTCCTATTTAGCCCTGAACAATTTCTCATGCTTTCCAGATATTAAAATTAAATACATTCACATTAGGCCTGACATTGGATGCAGTTCACATTTAAATGCAATTTAAAAGGGGCATATATTTGCATAGTGAATTAAAATCAAGGCCTAATTATGCAAATAAATTATCAAATACGACAGGGGATGGTTTTCAATTCAGTTAATATCTCATTTTGTGAGACAATAGTTCCTTGATAGTCCAAATGGCACTGCCCCCATCTCACTGCAGAGCCACACTAGTGTTAAATATTCAGGTGTATTTAATTACACACAAAAAAAGCTCATAAATTAAAAACATTGCTTCTTAAATACATTAAGACAAATCTGCCTCCCTAAGGAATTAGGTTTCATTCATACATACCAGTTAATTCATTTTGCATGAGGCTTTTTGAAACAGTTAGCTGTGAGATGGAGAGAGAGAAAAGTATAAACCACGATGGTATCCAGGGAATTATTGAATTTACAGTCTTGCTCGTTCCACTGCATTTATCAAAACAAATAATCTAGTATTAACAGATTAATAAATATTAATAGGTATTAATGCTGAATGTATTTATGTTTATGTTCAAGTAAAACAGACATTTACCCACAGACTAAGTAAGTTCATGTAATTATGAAATGGAGCTTCAGTGATTCCATGGCACCAGCTGAATGGTTAATCAACATTTGTAAGAATTTTAAAGTTGACATGATTTAAATATTAATTATCTCAGATGGGGAGAAGCAGAAACACAACTCCCCCCAAAAAAGCACTGCTCTGCTGAGCATCATCTGAAACGAAATGAGAAACAGTGCAGCCAAACTGAACAAACAAATCCCCACCATCATACGCAGCAAGCACAGAGGGTCAGCCCAGATAAGAAATCCTGTACTTTACATGATGGTGTAATGGGGGGGGGGGGGTCAAGGTGCCTGAGAGAAAAATCTTCTATAGTAAAGTAATCTATAGTTTTGCCAGCAAAGATAATTTCATGATTTTTTAATTTGTAGCCATTTGAAAATATGAAAACAAGACGCATCCTTTTGGTAAATGTTTTTTTTATGTTGAGGACATCTGTTGGTAGTTAGGCTTAATTAAAAATCACGTAAGGATGAGTACAAATTTTAAGAGGATAGCAAGGAGAAAAAAAGAAGAAGCTCAAGCTTTTGCTCAAGCTCATCCTCCAGATTTCCTCAGTCAAAGTAGTGGGTTAATGAATTAGCCAAACAGGACATTTGCTTCAGCATTAATTAACATAGTTGTAAAACTGAGTTAGGTAAGATGGCAAGCTCTTGAGGAAGAGTGCATGAATTTGTGGTTGCCAGATGCTGTTTTTAGGAGTTTATTTTTTATTCACTCTCCTCGTGATTCAAGAGTCTAGTTCAATCAAAGCTACTTTGCATTTGCTCCTTTCTGAATGCACCTCACACACCGCCAGTTTATTTGTTCTCTTTCAGAAACCAATTTTCTTTATCAGACGTAAACAGGTTCCTCCACTATGACTGATCCACATATCAGTAAAAATCTAATTCAGAGAAAAACCTCAAAGACAAATTCAAAGCATGAAGATGAAATACATTCAGGAAAAAAAGAATACAACATGATTCGTAGTGTAAAATTACAATTAATAATGCTTTCCAGTATCTATTTTTTTAATTTCTCAATCATTCTTACATAATAAAATGTAATTGTTGTCATATCTCAAACACCATAGAAACTATATTCATGCAATCAAAAATTATTTTAATGCAATGATTCAGGATTTTACAAACAAAGTCCTCCCATCCCAGCACCACCCTGAAGAAATGTTTGACTTTGGCCACCAAACTTACTAATTTCATCCATTTACTTAACTTTTCTGTCTTTTTGTTCAAGGTTTTAAAGCCTTCACAATGAAAAGAAAATTAATTTAAAGATTCTTCGTCTAGAAAATATCGGAGCCTTGTAGGTGCAATGTGAACTCATTCGGAACTTTAAAACAGACAAAGTACAACCCTGTAGAGCTCATAAGCATGTTTTATTCATTTTATTACAAATATGAAAAGCTAAAAGATAAAGAGGTGTGTAAATACACATCTGCATGTTGATCTAAACTTCCCCTCATGATGCGTCTAACATTGTAGAGCCAGGCAGCGCATCGAGGAGAGGTGGTGGATGAAACAGGTGGAAGGTAATGAAGAGTATCATAGGGTAATTGATGACCCTTCCTCAGCATTGGGGAAATTGTTCCAAGGCTTAATCTTTGTCATCAAAAAGAGAGAGAGAATGGGAGAGAGAGAGAGGGAGGCTTACTGTGTCAACTTTCTCTCTCTCTCTCTCTCTCTCTCTCTCTCTCTCTCTCTCTCTCTCTCTCTCTCTCTCTCCTGTGGGTCAAGTAAACAGCCTTCACTGGGACAGCTCAGGGGCTGGTGTCTGACCAGCCAGGCTGAAAATGGCCCTTGTCCACTCCTGCCATGTAGCATTTCTTTCCCCAGCTGTTTGTCCTTTGTCATGGACACAGCTTGTAATAAGAAGAGCCAACATATTTATGGAGTGGCCGACCTCGCTGGTACACGGGTCTTTTATCTGCCGGGCACAAAACAGCTTTGTTACTCTTTAAGAATTCACAAACCAGCACAGTGGTAGAGAGGCTCATTTTTGAAGAGTGGGGAGTGTTTATGAGCGTGCACACACTGCAGGCTAGTTTATGTATACATGTGCACATGGACATGTGGGTTTGTTTGGAAACCAGAAGAGATACATTATTTAACCTCCAGTAACAGTTTTGTATTTTTTCTCATGAAACTCTGACTTGCCTCTGACCTTAAGGCCAATAAGGGGGTTAATGGCCAGATTTGTTTTGCTGTGTGCAGTGGCCGTCCACTCAGCAACATTTATGAGTGATTAGTTAAGCTTCGCCTGAGCTCTATGAGGAATCTGCGAGGGGTGACAAAGCAACATTCAGATGGCTCTAGAAAGGGGAATCCAGGGTAGGCTTAGGAGTGAACTTTGGTAGAAAAAGAAATGAATGAAACAAACAAAGAAGTCCTTTGACAGGTCTGGTGTGTGTGTGTGTGTGTGTGTGTGTGTGTGTGTGTGTGTGAGTGCGTGCGTGCGTGCGTGCGTGCGTGCGTGCGTG
>JBBPCS010000573.1:10206204-10220923 GCA_037974645.1 Hollardia meadi | reverse complement strand
TGTGTGTGTGTGTGTGTGTGTGTGTGTGTGTGTGTGTGTGTGTGTGTGTGTGTGTGTGTGTGTGTGTGTGTTTATAATATTTGAAAGCCTGCTTTTGTGTAACAGAGTCAGTTTTCTATGTCGATGTCTCTGCCTGTCGTTTTGTCCGTCTGTCTTTCTCGTCCTCTCTCTCACCCTCTATTGGAAGCGGGAGGCAATCAGGTAATTAAGGATGTAAATGGAACTGAGGAGTGACGAAAAGCCTGCTTGTAATTCACATCTAAATTGTCTCTTACCTCAGCAGAAAATTTATCACAGGAGACAATGTCAACTTTTACACGAGGAAAAGCAATTTGCATTTTTCGAATTCATTGCAAGGGTGGCACTGCAATCATAAGCCGTGATAGAGACCCCTACCCTCCCTCCATTCTGCTGCACCCACCCTGCCCATCACTACCGGGTAGAGGATAATCTGATGGGTTCCTCTTCAGTGGTCACTCAGCAGTAGTGGAGAGGAGAGGAGAGGAGAGAGGTGAAAAGAGTTGTGGATGTGGAGCATAGTTTGTTGGATGTGGAGCAAAAGTGGTCCACCCACTAGTTTATGTGTGTATGTGGGTGTGTTTATGTGTGTATGTGGGTGTGTTTATGTGTGTATGTGGGTGTGTTTACGTGTGTTTGTGAGCGTGCATGTGTGCAGCAAAGCCACACCACTCTTCCGAGCGACAGAAACCTTGTTGTGATTTATGCAGCCTGAGATATGAGTGCTGGTTACGCAGTAGCAAGACATCGATCTGACAAAGCAAACCAAACAATAAAGAGGCGAGGAAGATGATGTGCCCAGTGGAGTGAAGAAATGGAGAGTGTACCTATAAGAGCTAATTATCTGAGCACATAATTCTTCAGGTTAAGACAGGGGGAGCTGAGAGCCAGCCAATCCACAGCTGTCTAAGAGAAACCTTGGCTATACAATGGGACAATGGGCCTAGGGTCCCAGACCCTGGTCAAGAATAATTCAAAATAAAATTATATGTCAGTGCACCTTGCCGATAAACCAGGTATAGCTAAAATAGGTAGGATCTGGACGAATCTGTGTGCAGCAAACTGTACTATAAAAGAGCTAACAAAAACATGTTAATACGGTGTCATGCTGAGTTTCCATTCAATGCTGATTGGAAATTGCAAATTTCTTTTTTAGTTTCTTTATCTAATGTGTCTTTTTTTTATTTATGGGCTGAAAAGATACTCAGGTACTAGCCCAACATACTGTATGTCCTGACTTTGGTGTCCTGACCTGATTGTTCAAAAGTTGCTCTGAACATCCTGAACTATTGCAAGCAAACGCCTCCCAGACTGATTTATACGCTGCTGTTTCAACTGAATATTTACCAACTGTGAATGTGCAACTGTTGACTCATGCATTAAAGCATTATCAAAACCAACCATTGTTTCCATTTGTTGGACAACATTTAATATTGCCATTCTCTGCCTAAAAAAGCAGTTATGAGCAGTCATGAAAATGTTCTTTTAACATAGTATTGTGTTTGGTATGAATGGATGCTGTCCATAATACTTGCACTTATTTATTGTTAATTAAATTCAGTGAAAAATCCTTTAGTTGGAGGATTTAATCTGTTCATCCACATTTAGTGCCTTCAGAGTAAAGCAGCGGATGCAAAGTTCACTAGAAAATTCACAGTCATATTCCTCCTAAGTTTAGGAGATACAGTCTTGGTCAGAGGTTATATAATAGCAATGGCTGGTCTTTATGGTTTTATCAGCAATCCATTACAATCACTGAGCAAGTTTAAAATTCACAAGTCTCACAACCTCATGTCATTTCTCTATAAGCCATGAAAATAATAATGATAATATTTGCAATTATTATTTCCTATCTTGCAAACCCATTCTCTGCTTCTGTAAGCAGCGATCCTTTAATTAGACACAAGCACACATACACAAAGACTGGGGCGGCGGGTGCTCGCTGCCATTAATAACACTATATAAAAGCAAAGCCAGAGAGCCTCTGACACTTTTAGTAGTTTGGGAAACAAGATGTAATCTGCGTTCGGTGCCAGGAGCAGACCGGAGCTGTGTGTGTGCAAGAGGGAGGGAGTGTGGCCTGTAAGTCAAGGAAAACAGATCACTGTGAGTACATCACTGATGAACACATTATCTGTGAGTTATAATCACAGAGACAACAGGAGGGAGAAGTGTATAGGAACCATAAGACAAAGAAAGTGACAGATGAAATGGGCATCTGCTGTTGCCAAGGCTCGTCACTGATGTGTACATTATTAGTCTTTCAAAAGAAGGAATGAAGTGAATCAAAGGAAAAATTCACTAATAACTATTGTTGTGTTGCATCGTTAGAATTGGTGCATTGTGTGGTCTTTCTGTTTGGGTCCATACATTCTGTCTACTGCACTTTGTTTTATATGGCAGTGTGTTATATTGCAGCATTTTGTGTTGGGCATGAGAGGATAGAGCAGAGGATGAGGTTCTGTTTAGTGGCACCCTTGGCACCCATCTAACCTTGGCATACTGCTGAGCATGCTCCACTGGCCCCGAACATGCTGAGGTTTGAATCCAGAAATGCTTTTGTGCCGCACAGGCCACCAGAGGAGAGGTGGGAGCTCCATTAATATATCCCCAACTGTATCACATCAGTCAAGACTTCATAGCATAACCCGCAGAGCAGATCTCCAGTTTATCTCCAACACCTGAGCAGGATGTGCCTCTAGATTCATCTTCCAAAATAATTGGGCATAATATGAAATGTCCATAACCAGGTATACTATAAAATTTAACCAGTTTGGAGAATCAGTTTCAGTTTGTTCGGTACATGCAAGGTCAATTTGTGTCATTGTTTTCTTGTTTGTGTGTTTGTTTGCTTAATATAAACCATGAATTCTAATTCTGGCAGCACAAAATGGCCACATTAACCAGGCATGGCAGTCTGGGATGGGATCCAGCTGGAAGCATGCATGGGATGCTGCTTTCCCGCAACAAAACTGGCTTCACAATTTGACAATGGCTAAATAGTTTTCTCATTTCCAAATGGTCAGGGGAAAAAAGCAGAAAATAGGGGAAGTAAAATCAAATATTTAATAGTAAATCTTTAGACTGCTTTTTTACTTGTGGTTTCTACCCCCTTGTGATTATATTATGATTTGTAGATTGGGTTTCAAAGGTTTTATTTCACCTGATATGGAGGAGGGTTTTATGCTTTAGTCCCATTGGAATGTAAGAGACATGATAATTTCCTAATCTTACTTCACTATTCATCTTCTCCTCCCTCATGTTGTTTTTTTTCAGCCTGGCTGGCTGGTTAGTTTGTGGGATGGGTGTCTGCAGGAGGAGATGTCTGAGTGGAGGCTGAGTTCAGGAAAAGTGCATCAGAGGAGGGTGTGTGTGTGTGTATCTCAGTATCTCTGCTCCTTAGCCCCATATCTTATTTTCGACATGGCAGTCACCCAACTTCGCCGTGACCTAGTGTGCTAAGGGGTGACACCTATACCCGATGTACAAACACAATGTGTGTTTCTGTTTTTGTGGGGCGAAATGCTATGTTTGGAGTGTATAAAAATGTAAGTGACATTTTGAATACATTTTATTGGATGTTGTCATGAGCCTTTTTCAAAAATCTGAATCCAAATGAACATGAAAACATGTGCTGCGATACTGTCTACTGTGCTACGAACATCTCTTTCCCTCCTGCCATCTCCAGCGTGCTGCAGAAGTGCACTACTAATCTTTGGTCCTCTTGCCTTCATTGGCCTTTACTGTGTACATCCGCTTTCCTCTCACACTTTCATCAGAATCCCATTTCCCCCCCACAACCTGAAAGCCCCCTCTGAAACTCTACCCCTCACTCTACCATTCTAGCCTTCCTATGATGGATGGCGGCACCTCAGGTCCTCTCAGCCTGTCCATCAAGCCCTGCGATTAAAACACTTGGAATGGCCAACATTTTTCTCTCTCTCTCTCCCATCCCTCCCCTTTCAAAACCCTTGTCCCCCATGCCACCCCTCCACTCTCAGGCCACCACCACTGCAGCCCTCTGCCCCCTCACCTTTCTCACCCTCCCTCCTTCCAATACTCCTCTCCCTCTTCAACTGCCCCCAGAACCCCACAATCCATCTTGTGGAGAAAAAACATCATTTATTCGGTACTTCCCAGATAATTTACTTTTTCTCTCCCTCTTTCGTTCCTCTTTTCTTTTTCCCCTCCTTTCTACAGGAATTCTCCATTTCCCTATAAAATGAAAATTCATCTGGAATTACATCTTATGTCATCATTATGTTTATTAAGCGTGGATGATGTATATGAGGAGCTGCGGCGTGCCGCTGAGTGCTTAATGATGCATAAGATTAAGCCGAGCCTCTCAGCTGTGCTGAGACTCCCCTCTGCTTCCCAGGCTGCAGACACATGCTGGGGGAACAGGCTCCAAACGGCCATCAGGTGAACAGGGGGAAAGGGAAAGCCTACATCCTCTTTGTGTGTCAGCAGAGAAGAAGGAAAAGTGTGGAGTTGGTGCACAAGAGTTGCTGATAAGGGAGAATCAGAGAGTTGGCACCAACTTCAGAGAAATTAAAAGAAATGGAGTTTGTTTGGTGCAGTCAAAGTGAATATCTGAAATTCTGCCCTTATGCAGTAACTGCTACAGTAACTGTTAACTCTGTTACTCCTTCTGTCAACTCTAGAAAATTAAAAAAGGAGGAAAAGGAGGGGTCCTTTTCTCTTCTCTGATCTTCTCACACACACGCGTGTGCACACACACACACACACACACACACACACACATTTTCTCTTGGCCTCCCTCTTGCCAAGCAGCAGAAGCACCAGCAGTCTATGACAAAAACATTATCCTTCTGGTGCTAAACAATCCAATAAACCTCTCTACAGGGAAGAACTTAACCTCTCCTCTCCTCCGATGCTGGCTTTCAGACCACGTGACGGCTGCCACAGTAAATTCAAATCATTAGTCTTCTCACTTCGCCATCACACAGGGAAGAAAAAAAAAATCTGCCTCTATTAGTAATGGAGACCTCGTCAGAGACCTTCCTCTGAGAGCCCTGCCTTCCCAATTCCCACAGGAAAAATCCCCAGCAAAAAACTAATTCTACTTTTAATAATCTGTCATCAGGACCAGAGGCAGTCATAAATTATGTGGGGAGCATGTGCGGGAGCGGGCCACGAGAGGGAACTCAGGGGGAAAAATCAAAGCCTGAGTTTGACAAACTTTGCAGAAGATAAATAATAACTTACAAACAGGATTAGTTGTAAAGTCATGGTTGAGTGCCCTGCCAAGCAGTTTCCCTTGCAGTCTATGCAGGATGAAGAATTTACAGACACACCTGTCATTAGCCCCCCCCCCCCCCTTCCTCCACACATCCTCGATCCTTTCTTTTCATTCTCACTCTCCCGGTCTCTCTCCACTGTCCTCACAGTCCTGACTGCTTTTTTCTCTTACAGCAAGCATTGATTGTGTTTCATCATTTACCCTCTTGGTTGCCAGAGACAGGTGCAGAAGGAAGCATTCTGTGGAGATGTAGGAGAGACAGTGAGGTGGGAAGAGGCAGTATTAGCGTAGTGTGGCAGGGGAAATGGCCGCTTCCTCCACCATTAAGTAAATAAACATATACTCTATAACCAACCAGCAGAGGGGTAAAGAATAACACATATTTTACTCAAGCAGCCTACAAGTAAAATTGCTAGAATAAAAATGTACTTAGATACAAGTAAAAAGTAAGTCTGTTAAAATGTACTGTGAGTAAACATTAGTGCATTACATTTTGTAAATTATGTTGGGGGTTATACTGTATAATGTTACTGTTAAATTAACAAATTCAATGTTTCATTCAATGACGATCCAACAACACTAGTGAAACAACATCAAGCCACCGAGCCCTTCCGTCCAAACTGACAATAAACTCCATTTGTTCAGACAGATTTTACAGCCTGTCCATATCAATGATTATCAACTATAAATATACAACAGCCTTCCTCTGTTTAGCCTCACTACAGTTAAACCGAAAAGAGTACAAAACTGTGACAATTAAACACATGACCACAAATAAATAAAAACATCTGTGGACACAGAGGTAGGTGCAAAAAACAACATACAGAAATGAAACAACTGCCATCATGCTGCAAAGAGTGCTGCACAGTTTTACACACTGCATAGTAAACACACACACAACACTAAGTTACTAGTGGATGTACTTCCACCCCTGCCGATCAGCATCCCGCATACACACCAGAGTACTAATAGTGATAGAGTTGGGATGTATCATGAGAAGCTTATGAGATGCCATCTATTGGGAAGATACACAGCATACACAGATGAAACACAGCAGCTTGGTCAAAACTATGACACTCTAGTTACCCGTTTAGAGTCAGTTTTGAACATACAGGGCTCCATGGTCAAGTTAGCAATAATAAATATAAAACACCTGGTTAGACTTTCAAAATAAAACTTGCTGACAGTGTTCTGAAATGGTCACACTTTGTCAACAACAAGAAGTCAACTTTGACATTTGGTCACTCACCGGATTTCAACCCTGGTTAGCTGGGGGAAAGTCATGTGATTGACCCATCCAACCACCCCGACCACCTCCCGACTTGGACTTTTCCACTCTTTATACAGCTACAGTAGTGGGGCACCTCTAGAATGGAGCTTGAGGGGTAACTACAGCGTCATACTCAGTAGGACCAGTTATCAGGCTGCGGAATTTGACGCCTTGGGAGTAAGAACTGGCTGGTATATTTGTGAAAATGTCTGTAACTGCAGAACTATAAGTGTGCTATGTTTTGTTTGCACGTCTTTGCAATACAAATTGGATGAGTGGAGCAGCCAGAATACAGGAAGAAAGAGCTATGAGCTGCGGGGTTGTGTTCTCACTGTTTTCATGTCAATATTTGCTGGAACGATCGTCATGAATCATAATCGGCTCCCTATATCAAACCACGGCTAAAGGCCCATCTCCATCAGGTGACACAGTCCAGTCAGGTGATGAATCCCCCCCGCTACACACACACACACACACACACACACACACACACACACACACACACACACACACACACACACACACACACACACAACTAGAGGAGGAACTGGCTGAAATAAGACAGGCATGTTCCCACAAGTCTGTGTCAAATCACTATTGATTTAATCATCAACAGAAAGATACTCTCTTGGCTTACACAGCATAAGGTCACCTGATGTGCCACAATAGCTAACTTTTTAAATCTTAATAGATAACAGGTAGAAATTGATCTTACTGACAAGTAAGTCTTATAGTTTATGCCTCTATGCCAAACACTTCCATTTTCGTCTAGAAACTACACTATATCATTGCCTTTGGAGACACGGTCCTTTAATACAATGCACATGGGCTCTGTACTTTATTTTGAATCCTACATATGTGGTCTTGGTTCCATAAAAACTCATTGTCACACTAAATGTGTTGATCCACAACTGAAAATAGTCCCCACATGTCAAGCACATGCGCTTGATGGGCCGAGACAAGCACATTTTTACTTCTGTTTGAATTACGTTTGTCAACAATTGCAGTGCCCAGCTGTTTTAGGAGATTACTGGGCTTTAAAAAAATAAAAATAAAACTATGTATTTGTACTCCTTATCTAAAGGTTTACATCTTCGTTAGGAACGAATGGGCTTGGGGTTGATAGCCTCATTGAGTGAGGGGAAATTGGAAAGCAACAAGAATTAGACTAACAGACTTTTTGTTTTGGTTATTTCATGGGACTTGTTGACAATAATGAGTATATAGAAATAATGCCAGTCTTCCTTTTCTATCCTTCAAATAAAGTTGGTGTCAATTTCATACCTTATGGAAACAACAAAGTGGTTTGAGCTAACTTCCAAATAGAACCCTAAATACTCCGGTGCTTTTGTCTCATTGAGCACAACATAAAGCATGCACCTCAAGCGTGTCGCACGAAAAACCCTGAGAAAATGCATACATGCAGTTCTGGGATTTCAACCCTGCAAAGTAAAGTGCTCAATTTTCACTCCATTCTCGGGCGATACCAAAGAAGCTCAATCATACTGGGACAGTAATATGAATCAAGGACAGCTCACTCACTCTCAATTGCAGCTTGATCTAACTGGGACCCCGGTTAAAGCAGAAACTGGGTTCTCAATTCAAATGGGAGAGCGAGTAGGCCAGACGGACTCTCCAGCACGTCTCAATGCTGATAGATTACCTACTGTGGTAAGGACAAAGGGAATGAAGATGACTACTCTGCCAAAGCTGGCTACAGATGAGACATGCACGGCTGAATGACCATGGTGCACCTCACCCATTTGTCTATGTGTTCAAGTTTTGCACTACGTATGACAAAGGAGTCCATACACTACACTATTGACATATAGTCTCACCTTTATATCGGGGAATATCTTGTTCCAACTTTCATTTTGAATTAGATTTTGAAAATGTTAGAGCATCCGTCAGCTGGATTGGCACTTAATGTGCCATACATTTTGCTATTTATTACACAATACTCTATAAGGGGGGGAAAAATCCAAATGAATGTTGAATTAAGGTCTCAAAAGTAAAACCACAAATCTGGTAAGAAGTCTATGGAATGTTTGTATGATCTTTCTAAAAACTTAAATATGGCATATATTTACTCTACATATTATGAAATTCATTCTTTGCACAGAGTACATGATGTGACATTCTCAGAGATGAACCTAGATGTTCTTGAGGCCAGGTTCACTTGTATCTGAGCCACAGTCGTATATTACAATGCAGCTGAGGTGGCAGTGGCAGTAACTCATTCTTTTCTATTCTGTTCTGCCTCTGCATATTCCACAAAGCCCCCGCTGCTCTGCACTTAGAAGGTCACCCCTTTCATCAGCTATTCTATTTGCATTCCAAATTGTACGTACATGAGAAATGTGCCACTGAGTTTTTGTGGCGGCCCTTCGAAGGCATATTAGATAGAATTTGCCATATGAACCTCATGCACGCTAACCTTTGCAGATGGCCCCACTATTGTGGAGAAATGGATTGCCTAATAAAGCATATCATCCGACATATTTGCCGCTTGGCTGACCAAATAGAGGCTGTGTTTTTTGAGCAAATTCCCTTTGTCAAATTTGTCAGTGTTCATGCCGCCGTTTCAGATTTGGGTCACAGAGAGGAGGAGGCGGGATCCTTAGTGTATCAGGTTAAAGTGTCGATTTTTCCACAAGATTTATTTCATATGCTCTCCGTGTGTTTGTTGCATGTCTTCTATACCATTCTCCGCTGACATACTGTGCAACCCTGAGTGTGCAATATAGTTCAACAATGATGGACAATTGTTGAGTTTTCAGCGTTATTATTATTATTATTATTATTCATTGAATTCCCAACATAATGTCACTTTATTTACAATTACCGTTAGGTGCGATGGCAGTGAAGAAACAATGCTACTTTTAAACCTTGCAAGGTTTTCACCAGAAATCTAATTTCACAGCGGAGCCCTAATTCATCGCTCCCAGAAAAACCTCTTTCATCAAACTTTGCATATGAGCAGCCAAGTGATGCACAGGCTCTTAACGGCATGCTTTGCCTCCTTTGGTGAGTTGGCCAACCAATCCATCTTCCTGAGTGTGCTCGGAGCCGAGGAGTGGGCAACCGATGCTCCCGTCACCGGGCTCCTGCGGGAGATGGATTGGGGCTCCATTGCCCACCTCCAGTCCAGTACCAGCCCAGTGGCACAATCTGGACCTCGGTGCTGCGAGCCACGTGGTGGGCCTTGTGGGGTTCTATGAGGGGGCTCTGAGAGGCAGCATGGGAGATGCTGTGTCTCAGTCACTCATGTAGAATCCAGATCCTCTGCTCCACAGGAGACAGAGCTGGACCTCCTGTTTGTGTTCCATAGAACAGAGTGAGGGTGTCCAAGTCATTGCCTGCCTGTGCAGTTGCTAATGCAGGCATTTTGTCTTTGACAAAATGTCACATGATAATGTGATCATCAGCAAAAGAAAAGAAAACTTAGTGACATACATGGACTTGTCTAGCATATTAAAAGGCGAAAATTGCAATTTACTGGATAAATGTGTGACCTCCATCTTTAGTTATGTCCTTCATTAGCTATTAGTTACTGAACTGTCTGACGGGACAACAAATACAATAAATTATAGCTCTCTTTCCTCATAATCTACATGTCTTTTTAAATGTACATCCACCCTTAAAACAGCTTGTCCTTCAGCTGTAGGAGGAGTTTTGTTTCATCCCTTCATATTGTTCATTCATGACTGGCTTTAAAACTGAAGTGAAAGCTTCTTTTATTAATCACAAAGAGCTCAAGTCAAGGCTTTGCACTCCGTTGCTTGCATCCAATTTACAGCAGCAATAATTCATGCTATGCTAAACATTTCTTGTAAAATGTCACTTTGTGTTTGTAATTAATTTCTAAATTAATAGGCAAAATTTCTGAGTTATGGCGTCAAAACCTTTTACCTTGGTCGCTAAACAATGCATCAAGGTGTCACCTGGAATGATTAGGGCAATCATAAGAATGTGACTCTCAGAAGAGACGAACACTTCATAAACTTGGCAGGTTGTTTCATAGCGGTGTAAGGCAGCAAAGTGTGGGCAGATGATCTATATATTACCGTAAAACAATTCTCTTTTCTCTTTTTAGAAAACAAATCACAAACAATTATACACCATCACTCTCCTTCATATTAGCACTGTCACTCACCCTGTCTTCGTAATCTCACCGCTGACCAGGGTGGCCTTGTCCATAGGATTGCGAGCCATGCTTCCAAGTAGCTGCGTGTTAGGTTACCTTCTATATGGGGTATCATGTGTCGCTCATCTAATGCAAGCTATGGGCCCTTGATCAAAAGGAAACTAAAAAGTGTGTGTGTGTGTGTGTGGGGGGGGGGGGGTCAAAATGAGAGGAAGAGACAGAGTGTTTCTCTGCCCTCAGAACTCAGACATGAGGGCAAATACACCTGTCACATACCGAACAAGTGCATACATCTCCACTTATTAATCAGATCTATTCAATTAACTTTGAACATTACTTCTAGAACAACATCGAAGGTGCTTTGGCTGGTGGTAGAAGGGATGTTGATTAAATAATTTATTATAATGTAAAATCTTAAAGCATTTCAATGAGGCATTTTTCCCTTTGGTACAAGTGGACCATCTCCGCTCCTTCAGTGCTACTGATGGAAACATCCATAACCTGTCCTCTGATATTTCATTCCCATACGGGTGCCATGAACCTAAGATGTAATCGATATACAGACACACAGGCCTCCTGTGTTATTACAAGGGGGACAATGTCTGCTCAGCTTCCCGTGCCGTTACACAGTTCAGGCTTCCAATTAACCTGAGCGGATCCCCATGCCAATCACACAGGGCTTCTATCGACAAGCCGCATGAAAAGAATAATGTTGTTAGGATGATGTAGCTCATGGTAGGAGGGCTGTCCCCCTCCACAACCAGCGCTGACAGGGATGAGCGTTGTAGTCATTTATCACCTCCTGTCTGGTCACTGAGGGGCCAAACGGGGCTGCATGCCTCTTAGCCCCCTCTCTGTGCTTCATCGGACCACAATCTGAATAAATCTGATTACAACAATGAAGTCAAGAAATGTGTCTGAGGTTTATTGTGTGAGAAACTCCGCATTTCCAGTGTTGAAGTGTTTCAAACATTCTTGGATTTACTCGGTGCAGTGAGATGGAGCCAATCCATTTTTGGACAACACCATGTTGTTTGTAGGCCCATCATAAGTGTGTAAATAGAGGCATTAGCTTCTGTTTGTTTGAGTTTGTATGTTAGGTAATTGCAGGGATGTACAGTAGATAATAGCTTAAGACGGAATTACTAATGGATGAATTCTCATCGAGAAAAAATTATAAGATGATTTATAGGATAATTTTACCTTCGTTCTTCATGTTGCCTTTTCACATATCTTTTACATCACTTGTTTCCAATAATTATCATTTGATTTTTGTGCAATACACACAGTTTTCACAGATTATTCTCAAATTCTCACATTTATCAAATGGCTGCAAGGACAATTCAGTGTCGAAGCTGTGTCTTTATGGTATGTTAGATGAATGAAGTGTGAAAACATCATACGGGTATGATAACAATATAATCCAGAAGTTGTGAACGTACCAGTTTATTTGTCAGCTGTGGCACTTTTTATAAATCCTGTCTGAAAACAGATGTGTGGTAACTGTTGGCCTGAGACGGGAGATCAATCCATTTATTTTTCCCATGTCTACTGAGAGACAACATACAAATTGAGACTGTATCTAAGTTGCAATAGCAGCCAAGTGTGGCCTACTAGGATTTCAGGAGTGATTGAGAGTGTGTTTAGATGCTCAGGGCCAAACTCTAAAAGCATTGTTACATTGACAAGGCCAATGTAGAGAAAGAATGCCCCTCCACATTCACTCCCTCCTTTCTTGGGCATTGCTGCCACTGGCGACTTTCATATTGATTATTGTGAAACAAAAATCAGCTCAAGGAGCACGATCATTAAGACAAATGCAGTTCCACTCAATGCCAAATGCACAAAGACCTGATATTCTCTGAGACTTCTCAGTGTCAGACTTTAGAAGATACAGTACACATCTGACCTCTATGCACTTTAGGTTTAGAGCTGACTCTATACAGCTTATAAAATACTACATGGAGTATCCAATGCTGTCCATTACTGTCCATTTGGGATTTTTTTTTAGATTAAATATAAAACTGAAAGATACACAAGGGACTGAATCAGTAATGGAGAAAGTATTCAGATCCTTCAATATAAAAATACTCCAATACAAATAATCCATTACAAAGAAAAGTATTATTATTATAAAATGTACCTAAAGTATGGAAAATAAAAGTACTCATAATTCAGAAAAAAAGTCCCTGTCAGTGTTATACTATCATATATATTACTGTATTATCATTCCATTTTACTATGACGTTTGTCAAGATAGAACTACTGTGTTAAGTAGTTTTAGCTATAACAAGGCATACGCTTTGTACAAAGTAAAAATCGTAGCTTGTAAAGTAACTAAAGCTGGCAAATAAATTAGACAACAATAAGTCTGATCTGCAAGTCTGTTGTGATTCCCCTAAATAGCCATTTAAGAGCCACTTTGTTCACTTTTGATTCGCCCTTTTTATTTCTCAGCCATATTCAGAAACTGATCTCAATCTTAGTTGGCAGTCTTGATGCCTGAGGACAAATTATTCTTTTCTGTTTCCGTTTAAAATGAGCACAACCTGAATTGGGCAGTGTTAAATTATGGCATAAGCTCAGTGTATCGCTGAAAGAAGATTAATATATTTAGATTTTAGAACACATGAAAAAATATACTATATAGGATGTATATGATGCATATTATTATGAACAGTAAAACTTCACTCGTAACTGTGATCAATTTTTCTTGTTTAACACAGGCACAGCTCTGACTTGTGGATGTCATTGCAGATTTAATGTGGCCCCATAACTTTAAAACTTTCCATTTGTTATGTTTGGTCATCCCATTAGTTGCCATTTATTATCATTAGTGTGATAGAAGCTTCTTCCTCGCAGAAGCAGGGGGAAAAAAATATTCTCTACATTTTCACATTAGACAGAGCTCCACTGGTGCGTCAGATTAATGTTCCTTTCACAAAAACAGAAAAGGTAGGTGGAACATCAACTTCAGGAGCAGCACCACAACTATTACATTATGCTGTCTGTTTATTTGCTTATTTCTTTGATGGTTCACTAATTCCTATCATTTTTCACATGCTAAAAATACAGCTCTAAGTGCCTTTTAAGAACCAGTAATTGATACTTTGGTTGTTTGTTAGTACTGTAGCTTCAACCATCACTTAGGCTATTTAGCCACAGGTTAAGGAGCTAGTCTGCAACAACAGATTAGAACAGTGTTATGCCTCAGTTTTTCATAAAAAATCATCCTTTCGCATGTGATTAAGATTGTTTATTGGGGGATTGCACTGATTTGATCATGTAGCTTTTAATAATTGCCTAATTAAAGCTTTAATTTGGCCATGAATCAAAACATAGCAGATTCACTTCAAAACCTCCAGGGACTAAAGTGTAAAAACTAAAAACTGAAATATAGAAAGAAAACAAAACAAAAAAATAATGTCATAACACGTTTTGAAAAACATTTTGTAATCATGACTGAACTGTATCCATCTTGTTGGAGAGGGCAGGTCTGGATGTGTCCCTGTTCTGCAGCCCCTAGAGAGTAGGACAGGTGTGACGTCGATTCACTCTGTGTAACACCATGATTAATGGTTTTACTAATGTACTCGTGGCAAAAAAAGAAGTCTCTCACCACTAACTTTGCATAAAAATGCAAATGAATAGAGACAAACTGTGAAAATAACCCACATTGGGCAGGGCTAAGCCTTGAAGCCTTGGGAAGTGGGTGTGCATATTTCCTTATTTCAGGGAGAACAACTTAAAATTGTAGATTAGCCCTTGGGTGCTGGAATAATTAAAGATCATGAGCCTTCATGAGAATAATTTGAGGTTTAAGAGGAAGGCCACCAGGAATTCAGAAGGGTCAAACAATTGACCCAAAGTCTTTCTATGTTAACTATCTCTTAACAAGCAGTAAACAATCATTTAATGGTTTATAGATTGCAATTTTATATGAATGTGATAGATAGATAGATAGATAGATAGATAGATAGATAGATAGATAGATAGATAGATAGATAGATAGATAGATAGA
>JBBPCS010000573.1:10185331-10198506 GCA_037974645.1 Hollardia meadi | reverse complement strand
TGTGTGTGTGTGTGTGTTTGTGTGTGTGCGTGTGTGTGCGTGTCTGAGTGCACAGGTCCAGGGGAGAGGCTGTTAAATAGTATCTCAGCTGGGAGGACTAAAGAGGATGGGTGGAGGATTCCCTGTCAGAGATAGAGCTCGCGATAATAATCACAGGCGTGAAATTACAATGCTGATATTTGTTGCACCCCAGGGTGTGGTGTGGTGGGGCTACCGAAGCTTGGAGGGCCCACATATCACCAGAGGCCTGCGCTGGCTGACGGTCATCAATGATCACAAGGGCGGCCCCTTGCCCACACCTCTGCCCACTGTAGATCCAAATCATTCAGCAGAGCCGCAGTGTTAAAGAGCTGCACCTGCAGTGTCTTTAAGAAAACGCAGGAAAAACTCTTTACAGTAGTTTGGTTTCAATATTACTGCATTTAATCTTACATTTTACAAAAAAATACTTTTTATTTCTTTTACAATAAATACATACTGAATAAAATAGGCAAATTCTGATACTTGTTTGTGTAACAGTCATGGGCATACAGCCACGCTTATTTTACTTCATGTATTTGTAAATCTGACTCCAAAACTGTTAAATGCTTCTTTTAAAATTGGAAGGTAATCAAATCTTATTAAATTAGAAAAAGTTCCATGTTTCGAGCCCAAATTTTTTCTGTATCATTTATAGAGGAATGTTACTTTTGAGATGGTATTTTAGAATTCCCTATGTAAACAATGTTAGTTTGTCATTTGTATTTGTATAAATTTTTAATTTGTTATTTGTTTTATTTGTTTGGACTCTGGCTTGGAGGTACATACTGATACGGTGATTGCAGCTTCAACTGTGGTTGCAATTATCTGTTATTCTACTGCAATAAAATAAAAAATATATATAAAGTGAGCATTGACAGTGTGAGGAGGCAGAAATCAGTTTTTTGGACTCAACACCTGGAAAGGACAGACGTCATGAGTGTGTTTTGTAATTTGTTTGTAAGAGACAATATACTATATAAAATGTTTCCATCCAGCTTAAATATGTCACATGATTCATCCTGATATGTTTCGGAGCATTAAAGCCTGAATAAAACACACAATACCCTTGTAACAAAACAAAATAAGTGATCTGAATGGTAGACTACAAAAACCCCATTATAACAGCAGAATCGAAAACAGTAATACAACTGCAAACTTAAATTAGTTGTAATCCAATATCAAAGTCAAAGTTGACCAAAATTAGCATGTCAAGTTTCCTTTTTGTCATATCTATTATACTGTGAGTTACCATGCAGACATCTGCAATACAGTGTATTTTTTATGAATTACACTGCAGTTGTGTGTTATGAGCAGTACTGTTCGTCTTGTTTAATAGTGAAATCAGAAGCAGAAAGGTGGCTGGACGTACTTCAGCGTGAGTATCCTCTTGGCCATGAACCAAGCTCTGACAAGATATGACACCACATTTTCTTCCATCTACTCAGTGAAAGGGGAAAAAGAAGCTCATTTTCATGTCCATCATCTCCTGCTCTTGCCACTGCCTCTGTGAAGGCCCCCTCTGCCTCCCACATTTCTGGGGTGAAAGTGAAAAGTAGATGTGTTGTCAGGGCAAAACTGATAATGGCAGTGGGACACAGACTGATCCCAATTGCCCTGCTTTCAGCCCCTGCCACCCCCGTGCTTGGCGGCACTAAAGGGTCCACTGACAGATGGGGCAGGGCACTGTGGAACAGAGTGCTGAGTTGGCATAAAAAGCCCACCAAATAGACCCTTTTCTTGGCTTCAGAGGTCTGCACAAATAGTTTACTGTTCGGATAGTTACTGTCTCCATTTTGCCTTGTTTTCATCATGGGCAAAGGTTCTTTGAACCCAAAATCAATATCAAAAGCTGAGATGTTTAAAATAAAAATGTCAGAGAAGCCACCTCGTCTTATATGTAAATTTTAACAAACGTCATGATTTTCTTGAAAGTTAAAATTAGTATGCTGAAGAGTTTAACTGCTGGCTGGTGATTGAAGTTGGCAAACATTTTATTAATTTCTGATGATAAGTGATTCATTTTAGCATCTCTTTTTGTTGAATATGCCATACGATTAGCTTCTTATCAGTTCTGGGATTCATTCAAAACTACCATCCAAACTTTGAGGGAGTCTGGGCCCAAATCCAGATAAGTACACTACCTCTTCTCTGTGTTCATTTTCTGCCATTCGTAAAAAGTAGCCGAGTGCCTACAAAGCTTGGTGGTTATCGCCTCACAGGCCCATTTCATTCAGATAATCTTCCCCTTTCAGCAAAGGGAGAGATATGTCAGGGAATCTATCACCAGAAGGAGCAAAAAGTGAAGGTCATTATAATGTCATCACAAGTTATCCCGCCGACCCCAAAGTCCCCGAGATTGAATATTGTCCTCTGGAGAGTAGATATAGGACATGAAAGGAAGGGAGGAGGGACAGTTATAGAGACAGAAAGAGACGTGTTGACAGACAGGAAGTGAGAAGAGGAAAATACCTCGAAATAATAACATATTACAATAACATATTTATGCAGAAATATGTTGCTTTGGAACAGGTAATGTATAAGCTGCCTGTTAGATTTATACCAGAGAGAATAGGCTGGTAAAGATGCACTTTATCTTCAGACATGAAAACAGCCCTTCTGCTCTGGCACAATCCCAGCTGGGGATGGTGGGAAATTGCTGTTTTTACATTTCTGTATCATTTTCCCATAAGAAATATGGATAGCAAATGAAATATTCAGCCCCATTGTCTGATTTATTCCTTTTATTATCCACAAATATCAGCCCGACAGTCGAAGGATGCTTCGCCTCATTCAGGGGGCTCTTCCCACTTGGGGCCTGACAGCCTATCAAGTCTCTACACATAAACAGGTCAAGATCGTGTGAGCGCTTCAATATGTTATACTTTAAGGTTTTCACCATGCAGAATCACTAAACAGAAATCGAAAATTACTGAGGAGAAATTCCCAGAGGTATCGCCGCAGGCCCCTCTGCAAAAACTACACACACTACATTTGAAAGAAGAACTCAAATGAATAACATTAAATCCACATAAGAGCCACAACACTTAAATAATAGGATGTTGTTCCTTATCCCAAACACGTTCTTTTCAGCATGTGGTTTTGTAGTGTGTGATCCCGCTGCAATGAAAGCCCCTGTGTTATTGTGATGTCTGTTTGCGAAGCAGGAGAGACAGATGCCCAGTTATGGCGTCGTGCTAACACCTCTTTAGATATTAGTAATTGACCATTAATGAACTCCCTATGATAGCCCACTGAGGAATACACACAAGGGCTTTGGGGACCAAGGGGCAGCGGGGGAAAGGGCCTCATGGCATTAACATACTCCCAAGGCTACAAGAGGCTTTTAAGTGGCCAATCAATAAAGAGCATTAATTCATCATGCCCTCTGAGGGACCCTGGAGGTGTCTGTTGTGTGTTGAGAGAGAGCACAAAAAGGGAAAAATGTGCAGTCAAGAGCCCTATTCTTTGTGAATGATGAATGTGAGAAACCAAACAGGAGCTACATTTGTTGTGTGTGGAGGTAATTTCTCGTTATCTTATTTATCCTATAGAACAAGAACACACAAGATGTGTTTTATGGCAGTGAAAAAAAAATTGTGATTTACCAAAACTCTAAACTTTTCCCCCCAAAAGCCCTTGGTACTTTTTGAAGGCAACGCAACATCAACATTGTAACCGCTAATGTAAAACCAGGACAAGGGCATCACAAATATCATGTGACATTTACTGTACATATCCCATTAGATAGCTATGAATAAAGCTAGACCTGCTCTGCACCGAGCTGTTTTATTCTTAATTTCCTCATTTGTGTTATATGGCACAATGAAATGGATATCATTACATAGAATAGCACTATCATACAAATACCACGCTGTGTCCTTGAAGGCGTCATAATAAATGGTTCATCACTGGCAACCAAATGGCAAGACAAATTTATGGCCACTGATCTCTCTCATCATCAGAGCAAAGTACTCAGTAAAAATTCATTGTAACTTCCAGGGAAATAAATAAATTTGCCCCCTGACCTTGAGAAGAAAAAATCCCCCCCACCCATCCAGCTGAGATGATGGACCCCTCTGCCTCCATCACTCCCCCCATCTCTCTCTCTTTCAATCACCTCCATACATCTTACCTTCTTTGGCACTGTGTCCATACATAGATAGTAGGCTAAAGATAGCTGTCCCACCTTCTCTCGCTCTATACCTCGACCCCCTGAGATTTGTGCAGCGTATATCTCTGTCTCTGTTGAGACCTCAGCCCCCCTTGAGGAAAAATGGTCTAGTCTAAGTGTGAGGGGTGGAGGCAAGAAAGGGCAAGAAATGACAGGAGAGGAATATGCAGAAAGTCTCCGTTTAAATCAGGATAAAAGACAGATATAGAAAATAATAGGGGAAACAAACCCCTGGACACTGGCTTTCTCTAATGGAAACACATGGCTGAGGGCTGAGGTGTTGTCTGCAGTCTGCCTGCGCACACTGACGTTCCTGCCTGATAATCTGGCCTGCCATAAAATTAGAATAGCAAATACCCACTGACAGAGATGCATGTCCTCCCTCTCTTGTGCCACCATAAAAAACTCCTGCCGCTGTCTTTGAACGCCACAAACTTCAATTTAAATTTACAGCGCCGCAAAAGGAGAAGTGATATGCATTCAAAAATTTTAATAACCTATTAAGTTATGACTTCAATTTCATTTTATGAATATTTTCCTTGGGGAGTGCTGCCATCACCAGAGAAAGACAGAAATTTAAAAAAGATAAATAGTGCCATTAATCTATAACATTTCTTCCCCATTATTCTTGAAAATGAGAAGTTATTTTTGCTCGGATCGTCATATAATTAGCTCCTTATACTTGACTCACAAGCCAGAAAATGACCATATCCAAGAAATTTGAAGTCTGACATTTGGCTGAGATTAAAATCATCATTTGTCTTAATATCATGTCGATCTGACAAGCCGTATTTGAAGTTGATTAGGTTTCAGTAGCTTTATTAATAACAACTGCTGGATCAGAGGGAGGTGAGTCGTCTATGTCTAACAGCGGCGCGCTGTGAGACAGAGCTGCATGTGAGGTCAGTAAGTCTCCTTTTGTTTTGAAAGATCACTGCGCTATAAATTCTCAGAAGTCGTTTATAACCCAACACTTTGCTTTACTGCATAAACTGGTTTTAAGTCGCAAAACTATTAAACAACTCATCACAACACCACTTTGTAGAGGGTGAATGTAGGAGTGCAGCAGGGTATAATAGCTTTAATCTGTCTGTTGTTTGTCTCATGGGCATTAAACACCATCTTGATATGAGTGAAACTACAGTGCACACAGGAGGGGGTCCTCATAATATTTAATAGGTCATCAAAGGGAATGGGGGGTAGACTGGATAGTTAGGAGAAACCCCAGGAGTTGTCATATGACTCATTACCAGAGCACAGTTGACTTGACAGTCGGTTGCATCATCGTTCAAAGATACTATCTGGCAGAAAAATCATAATCCAACAAATATAACTGTTCAAGTCAAAATGGCCTCATTAACGAGCATGTGATTTTGATTCTTGTTTCCATCCTGAAACTAGAGACTGATCAGTTAATAAAACTCTATTACTGCCACCATGAATGAGATGGTGGCTGATATTAGTGTGATAAACCCAGAGAGTACAGCAGCGCTTACCAAAGATAGATATAGATGGATTATATTTGAGCTCTTTCACTCTTAGTGCAACACTCCCTGAAGCATCTAACCACCTGCCTCACCACCTTCTCGCCCAATTCACTACCTCTGGTCAAAGCTTAAAAACTGCAGCCCTATACAACCCGAAAGAGATGAAGGGACATCATTTGGAACAGCAAGATTTTCCATAAAAGAAAAAAATGAAATATGGTGACTGGGCCAGCTGCTGACCTCCTCAGGCCTGCTGGACAGCAGGTGTCAGAGGAGGACGGCGAGAGTACAAGTGAACTCCAATGTCTGTGTTATGCTTAAATAGCCTTAAGATATATTTATATAGATGCATATTTGTCAGGAATAAAGAAAATGAGCATTGTTGCAAATTATAGGAAACAATTCAACCATATGATCACATAAAATATCTGTCAACTGATCAAGATTTGGATTCTTCAGAGGTTCAAGTCAGTTTTATTTGTGCACACAGCAACATATTGTCATTGCTCTATACAAAAAAAAATGCATTTGTTCCAATTACATAACTTACATAATTACTTCACATAACAAATGGCGGTCATGCTATCTTTTGTAGTATTATTACACATGGTACACATTTTCCACCCAAGTTAAATTAATATATATTTATATAAAAACAATTTTATATTCCAGATTTAATAACTGTGGTGGGAAAAAAAAAACTTGAACTAACTGAATTCAAAGCTCAGTGTATAAGCACAGCATGTCTTGGAAATTGTTGTTCTCATTGTTAATGCAAAGTGGTGTTATAGCGAGGCATGCTGAACAAAAAAATCATGACACCAAACCACCAACAAACAACCCAAGAAGAAATTTATTTGAAATCATAGATGGACAAATTGTGGATTACAGTAAGACTGTTCACTTTCTTTTAAAAAGGGCAGCTGCCTTACAGTAATGTGACTAGTTTGATTAGGGTTGCAGTCGGATTAAGTTATCGGATTAAGATATATATGCTGTAATTCTCATTTGAACTTTTAAAAAAAAGTGACAGCCTTATTAAGTTTGTGTGTTTTTTGGTGATGCACTGATTTTGGTTCAGGTTAGACTGTATTAATTTGGGGGTTTGTTTGGATCTTTTTGGTTGAGTCCACACAGGGAGACCAAAATTAGAGATTAGTTTTCGTATTAATAATTCTGAATTTTCTCATTACATCTGGTATTATATGTTACAGTCTCAAACATATGGACAACACAATTTTAACAATATTAAACCATAAATGAAAACAAAAGTGACTTCAACCCAAGCTTGCCTTAATCATAGTTAATAATCAAGATGTTCGCCATACAACATTTGTAGTTCTGTGTGTACATTGCCAAACATCGGGCTGTTTAGATCCTGCTACTGTTACATGCAACCTACAGGAACAGCCTCTATAACTGGGATATCTAAATGCCAAAATCTGCTATTAGACATCCAAAAATTGGAAACAGACACTAAAAGTCTTCACATTTCAAGTCAGAAAGTTTTCCCTCGTATAGAAACAAATAAAACCTGCACATTTCAAGAGAGAATTTCAGCTGTCTGATTCAGGACCCCTCAAACTTTGGACAACCCCCATAGCCCTGCACAAATCAACACACTAGCACTTACATGCCCCTCACACATTGATTCCCCTCCCGAGGGCCCAAACCAATTTCTCTTGTTTTCAGACACTCTTCCTGCCTGAACCTGCATTGGCCATCAAAGACATTCATCCATCCGCCCAGGATGACTATGACTGATCTAGCCACCAAACGATCAATTTGTTTCCCTCTCTCTTTCTCCTTCCTTCTTCTCTCACACTCTCTCTCTCTCTCTCTTCTCTTTCTCACTTTGTCTCCTTCACTTCATTCTCTTGCTATTTTGTTGATGTGCAGAATATGATGAAAAAGTGAGAGTGCAGATCGCTTTGACACCGTGAGCATGTCAGAGTAACAATGCAATCCCTATTTGACCTTGGAGAACAGCTAATTCATATGTTCATCTATCTATATTTTTGACACATAACTTTTCATTTCAGCGAAAGCCTACAGATCATTCATGCAAACATAGAATCACAATTCTTTGCTTGCAGGTTATGATTTTGCAGGCTAGTTGATCTTTGACCACTGGGATCTATAGACAGAAAATATCCTCAAAACTCCACTGCAAGTAAAATCATAGAGACTTCAGTATGCCTGATTGGTTCAGTAGTATATGTCTGTCCTTCATTCATTAAGCTGTAATTGGACATGATTCCCATCCAGGAATACAGCTTCCTCTGATTCCTCCAAGGCAAGGTGGTGATGTCTATTAGAAAGAGCTGTTAATCCATGTTGTAATTGCGCAAAGCAGACAGCAGGGTTGGTCGTGTCTGTAAAAAAAAAAAATGCTGCAGAGAAACATTTGTCACCAGGCGATATATTGTATGTATGTATGTATTTTGATGCTGCATGTGCGATGAAAGCGTATATATTTGTGGTGGTGTGCGTGTGAGTTAAAAGTGAATGGGGTGATTGTGTACATGTGACACTGCTCTGTGCATTAGTATATGGCTGTGTATGTATGTTGATGCTAATGTTGTTTGTGTGTGTGGTGGGGGTCCCTTTCCTTGCTATTCATAGACAATTTGTTAGACCGGCTGTTGAAGCCAGGCCGAAGGCCCGTGGAACAGCTGGAGCCCCTCCATGATTGATAAACGTGGCGGCAAGAACTTCATCTCCCCCTGAATGAAGACAAAGACCCCACAATGCTCAGCCAGTGTGTTACGCCTGTCTGTCGTTAAGTGTGGACTGCGGACTTGCCCCGGTCCTCAGCTGGGGGAGTCGAGGTGCCAAGAGGGAGGTCAGGACCCAAACAAATTACCATTTTATGACAAAATGGTTCTTTTGTTGTCATTATATAATTGATTTACCTTTATGGGGGAGATCATTATGAAGTGTTTTTGGGAAGATGGGATTAAAAGGTTTTGGCTTCATGTGTACATGTTCTCAGTGTTTTAAGGGTGGGCACAATACGTACAGTATGTCTACAAATATAAATACAACCATCAGAGAGCTCCAAATGAGGAGAAATGATATAATATATGCCTGTTTGAAGGATAAATATCCTCAACAAAAATCATAGATTATATTTCAAGTATTTCAGTATAAGTATTTCAGTTATTAAAAACAGATGTAAAAGATCTAAAAACTGTGAATAAAATCAAGGCAGCAAACTGAATCTAATTAATACTGACAGTAGAAATCACTGACCCCATATGTGGACACGTGCTTTGAGCAGCGACAGTATGCACATCCACCATGAACATGACAGACAACGCAGCATCAATTGCACTGATGATTAAAAATATATCACCATGTCGTATTGATCCTGGCAGATATCACCACATTTCCCAGAGACGCATTTTAACAGAGACATGTTCCGAGGTTTTGCTGCCTCAGTGTCATAAACTTTTGCTTAGTTTGTGACCCGTGCAGGACCAGGTCAGTGAGTCAAACCAGGGCCAGCTTTGTCAAAGTCACCATGTGGAGATAATCGTTATATTTGGCCATGATGAATCCCACCCAAGGATCTGTTTCCTGTGACTACACATTGCGCTGGAAATATGTGTGGTGGCATTTTGGATTTTCTATTTTTAGTCGTCTCTCCAGTCAGAGCCAGTCGGCTTTGAAAGGAGTTTTGGAGAACCATAACTCATGCATCTATTCAATTTATTATTTGCTTGTGTTTAAACCCCTAGTTGCAAGCATTTCCTTCTGTGTGAAACGAATGATTGCAAACATGCTCCCAACTTTCTTGTGTGACTCAGAGAGCAATGTAGCCTGGGCACATCCATCCTTGACCTATTTAATGGCTGGGCTCTGGTGAAGACCCGTTGCACAAATTGAAAAGTTTCCAGTCGCTAAGTGAAATGTATGGCTCAGCCTCCAGTCCAGAAAAATTGGGGATTGTTCTATTTTAATTCCAAACTCAATTTCAGACAAAGTGGATTTCTGGCCCATCTATTGCGCCCTGCTTGTCGACATTTCAGCCGCCAGGACATATAGGATGAATGAGTGAATATTAATGAACACAAAAGATGTACACAGGCTATTTTTTCAAGTTATTGTTGCTGTGTAGTGGGGGAAAAAGAGGAGAGAGGAGGCGCCCTTTGGATCCCCTGGGACTGAGGAACCCCTCTCCATATTCAGAATATTCCCCCGTGAAGTTCAGAAAGAGATATCAATCTCACTTTGAGGCTCCGGGCCTTCATTTGTTTGTGAGAGATGCGGAGCGCTGCTCAGATGACTGTGCCAATTCTTCAAATCCCACTTACAGTAGGAGTTCACACAAAACACACACACACGCACCATGCACAGAGCATCTGCCACTTTCCCCCAGCCTCTGTGTTCCAGGCATCTTCAGCAGTGGAGTCTGAACTGTGGCACTCGAAGGTCTTGATTGAGGAAGCAGTTGCAGCTCTGTCGGCAGCTGAGAGTTAGAAATAAAAAAATACACCATGGCTGTTTGGGCAGAAGCAACATGAGTCTATATTGGATAAATGGGTTAGTTTTTCTATGTCACATTCTTTGCAGGAGTGTGCTTGTGTGTGTGTGCATGTGTGTGAGAGAGAGTGAGTGAGATGTGGTGGTATGGCTTTATCGATTCTTTAAATTGCTTAGCTGGATTTTTGTTTTTGTTTTTTCTTAATGAAGGGTTTGTAAGACACTGACCTTCTTTTTCGTTTTTGTTTTTTATTTTTCATTTTAGAAGCAGGAAAGTGGAGATGGAATCAACAGGGACAGAAGACTTTGGGTTTCATGTACTTCGAAATAAAAGGACTATTTATTTACATTGAAATAGATATGGATCTGTGTTGCACATTATCCCTTCTTATTCTCTCTCTCCCCTAATTCCCTGTGGTCTTACTTTCTACTGTTCACTATCAAAATAAAGGCACACATATCAAGTTAAAATGCATGTGTTATGACACAATGCAACATCTAGAATAAGGATTAAAAATAATGTAGGCTATATCATTGATATGTTTTAAATATCGTTGGAATGTCCTGTGGAGCATTATTTTAAGTATCTCCATCAATAAAACTGAGATCTTGTCTCACAGTTGTTTTTTTTTAATCATGTTTTGTCTTGTTGCCTATTTGTATAAGATGGAGGAGGTGCTTGCCCTTATTTGGAGCTCTGGTCTGATAATCATGATCATGAGGTAAGAGAGCAATTTGAAGGAAACACATGTTAGATTGCCACAGTGGAACATTACACTGGTGCAGATGTGCGGGTTCTTAGCCACTGACAGTACAGCAGGCAGGGCTAATAATGACTGTAAGAAGTGAAATAATTACACGCATCCCCACAAATACAGCCATTCTTCACCTCGATGAACAACTCCTCTCTGGGTCTCTCTCTCTCTCTCGTGGTGTCTTCATGTAGCCCAATGCAACAAACAGAATCTAACTGTTACCAGCTACCGACATTTCAAAAGGCGGTGTTTTTGGGTTTATGCATTTTTTCACCATTTCCCCCAAAACCACACTCCTTTCTTTCAGTCTCTGTCTTTATTCTCAGGATTTTCCCTCCTCTCTCCTAAAGACACCACTGTGTCAGGCGTCAAAACCTGGCTGTGGTTTGGTTTTAGCAAGGCAATGAGCCATGCAGGCCTTTTTTCCCCACAGTGGACTTCTGGGTGGAGTATTTGCCCTCACATGTGTTCGGCTGGGCCTGCTTTACCTACACTATTGATTGCAGGTGATGTTCTGGACTCAGTCCAACTGACCTCGAAGGAGACTAGATACATCATTGTCCGAAGAGGGACCTCTGGTGACCAGACAGAGGCTGACTTTGTCCGGCTGCTGAATCTGTCTCAACAAAATGCTTTGGACACAAGCGTCTGAGCTGCTTAGCATGGAGCCAAAGCATGAGATTCAGTCATTTTAATTGTGAAACAGGAAACACTGGACATGCTTCACAGACAAACACCCATGCTTCAGCTGCCGTTTCCTGAATGGCCATCCGTGCAACACATAATCCTCAACTACTCCACTTTTTTCTCCTGCTTGCTAATTAGAAATCTTAATATGCAATCATGTTAACATTGGGTCTAATTTGTGCAGCGTGCATCTTTTCTTACACACCTCACAGCAATTGATGGATATCCAATGAGACACAGAGTCCCTGCCAAAGGGAGTAGCTCTGCAGCTTGTGACACATCGGTGAGGCTGGTGGGAAGTACGCCTTAAATTAATTAACATCAGACCTCTTGTAGCTGCTCACTTCTGTAAACAAACATTTTAATATGCAGTAATTAATTAAATCTGCCAAGCTACTCTGCCCCTCCCATAGATCTCCCTTCATTCTTACTTTCCCCATCTTGTTAAAGAGTTTATTATGTGCTGTGTAAGATGAGGAGCAAATTCACAACTTTGTCCAACGCCATCTCTCCAAGACACAGATTTCTACATTTCTAATTTTTACTTTCCCATTCCCATCCATAATTCACATTTCACATAGGAGAAACATATCAAGAGCAAATGTTATTTGGATCAATAAATTGTACATTGCACCAGTCCTGCCCTCTTTAAAAGCTTCTTGCTGTGAAAGAACAAAAAGGTATGAAAGCTTCTTTTGCTTTGACAGCAATGACTAATGTTTGGTCTAACAGATATATCACAAATGTGTGTTTTTGACATCTACAATTGTCCACTATGTGTGCCTTATTTTATGGTCCAATAAGATGTTTTGATGTATTCTTCTTGTGTTATTTTTTGCTAACCCAAAGAAACATGATCAAAGTTTTCTACATTTGAATGATGTCATTAATATAGAAGCCATTGAACTGACTGTACCGCACGTATAGAATCCCTCCAAGTGGGAAAATGAAATCAGAGCGAAGTAAATACTTTTCTTAATTCCATAAATGAGCAAACAGCCATTGAGGTGAATATGTACATTAATACAACTGTGTCAAACATCAGTGGATTAAGATTTATTTGGCAAGATTTCTCATTCAAGATAAATAAATTCAAACACTTCAATAAATCCCTCAAATTATCTACAGTGGATAGTTTTGCATTTATCTGAGATGGGGAAAAAATGGGAAAAAAAAAACATTGCATGAGTTTATGGAAATCCACATCAGCAGGGAATGGATGCGGACTCAAGGGGCATCGCTGCACAGGTAAGCAGCTTTTGGAGGGTTCATGTAAATCCTAAAGTCCAAAAGTCAATTACTGGGGCATCTCAAGCGTGTGTTACTGAAAGACTCTGATGTTTTATTGAAGAGAGGCTTTAATTCATCAGGCTTCTCAGCTCCCTTTCATGCAGCTTGGAGAGGGAGAGCAAGGCACCTCCTTCAGATGGCCAGTGTCATATATCACACACACACACACACAGAGAGAGAGAGAGAGAGAGAGAGAGAGAGAACACACACTAATGCCCAAAAACAACTCTCAGGTGGTCTGCTTCACTCCACTGACCAGACCATTACCCCCCCCCC
>JBBPCS010000573.1:10169727-10182046 GCA_037974645.1 Hollardia meadi | reverse complement strand
AGAGAGAGAGAGAGAGAGAGAGAGAGAGAGAGAGAGAGAGAGAGAGAGAGAGAGAGAGAGAGAGAGAGAGAGAGGCTCACTGTAATTTTGTAAATGTTTACCAGTAGCCAGTGTTGTTATAAACACATGAAAATGTGATAGCTTAGTTGATTATTCAATTGCCTAAATTAGTCTCATTTTAATAAATCATTATTGTCGCAATGTTATGTTCATTTTAGGACATTTTTGCGCTAAACTTCTAAACTTCATGGTGATCATTTATTTTACAAAAATTGCTGTAAATATTTTTACAACTTTTTAATAATTTCATTTCATGGCTTCTAAGCCACAAACTAACTCAATAATGCACTTCTGGTAAACTAAGAGCATTCAAATTACAGTTTAAAATAAAATAAGATTAAATTAGATTCACACCAATGAGTGCTAAATATGATGTTTATAAAATGTGTATGCATCGTGCTGAGTCAAACACCGGATGCTCCAGCTGATTGAGTTCTAAAATAGGCCTACAGTTTTTAAGCATCAATATAAGCAAGTTTTACAGTTTCCTTTTAATTCAGCACCTGCAGAACCTCCGTGTACTTTGATTTCTTTTCTTTCTTTTTTTCTTTATCAATCCCTAGTTCATTGGAGCAGACTTGCTTCCGCTTTTTGTTGTCGCCTAAACCGTTTAGTTTTGGATGATCGGTCAAAGATTCTGACAACCAGCGGTGAGAGGCGCGACGCCCAGCCGGGGAGGGAGCGCAGGAGGCCGGACAGATCTACTGGGCTGCATCGGGTAGACGCACCATTAAACAAGGGAGAGCCATGCCTCAGAGCGCTGGTCGATCAGGTAAGGATTTCTCCCTCTGCCTCATACTAATGTTAGTGTTTGTTTGCAGGTATGGTAGAACAAAACTGTGAGGAGGCTGCAGCTTCCTGCTTGTATATCTGAGTTTTTATTTTCTTTTACTATTTTTAAAAGATCAAACAAAACATCGTGCTTTTCCTTTCATATTGTACTTCATGTATTTCCACTTAGATTTTTGTATAATGTCAGAAATTCAAGATAATTTATGATTTTATAGGTTTTAGCATTATTATTATTATTATTATTATTATTATTATTATTACTATTATTGTTGTTTATTTATTTATTTATTTTTACTATTATTATTATTATTGTTGTTGTTGTTGTTGTTGTTGTTGTATTCCTTTTCCTGTCTCATAGCTTGATAGACCATTAACATCACCTATAGGCTATGCTTTGGGCTTTAATTGAAAACATAGATCACAATCTAATTCACCTCTCAATTTTGGGTTTGGATGGGAAGATCAATGGAAAACAGTTGTAATGATCTAATTAATTATGGCAAAATTAAAAGCAAGTACAAAATCAATCTGTGATGGTGTCGAGTATAGAGTCAAATTGATATCCATCTGCTCCCGTTATAAAGCACATGTATAAGCAATCTAAGGACGCAGCTGATATCCTGCAGTTTGGCATCGCCTACCCATATGGCTTTGGGTGTCAGGAGACACCAAATCATTGTGGGATATTACAAGTGACTCCCGGTATGACGCGGATGTTTTGGCTAATGGGGGGAAAATAGATCCAAGGGAAATTATACAGAATTACGGTTTTGTAAAAATTAGCTCTCAAATATATTAAAGGAAGGAGTTGAGAGCGAAAGCATCACGTCTGTAGCAGGTGAGTTTTCTCACACCTATGTTCTCAGTGGGACAATCTTTTTAATGGCGTATAAACGTCATAGCTGAAATTGTTTACATTTTAAAATAATATATACAGTATATAATCCAGGGCCCTGAGATGAGAATATTTGGATATTTGAGACCTCCTGCAAACACAAAGTAAAGACACAACACAAAGAAACTATCGATTATTGACGTGGACACGCGACAGGCCATATGTTTCCAAAAAAAAAAAAAGAAGAAGAAGAAAAGGAATTGTTTTGTCCTTGGTGGAAATTCATCATCCTCCCCTCTGTCTCCTCTGTCTTTCAACATCAGTACAAATACCAATAAGAACAGATTTACTACTATTTTTTTATTATTTGCATTTTTGCATTTGCATGGGGATAGTTTCTTTTTAAAAGTAACACGAATCAGACACACAAGACTTTAAATTTGACCTCCATCTATTGAAAAACACTATGTTCAGTCAGCTGACGCTTTTGCAATTATTTTAAATGTCTGAATTATGTTAAAATAAACTGTTCTCATGGTGTGTGATAACTGTGCTGAGGCTCTTTATTGTATAACGCAGACAAGAAAAAAAAAAAATCGAAGACAATAATCGCATTAGGTCCTTGGTGGCTGGGCTTTTTAAAGGGGCGAAGTCAGGACTAACAGTCTCTTAATTATTACGCCGTTTGTTTTGCTGTAGTGCTGTGACACCGGGACGTCATAGCAGTGCAGAGAGGTACGGGGGGCAAATCGGGGTGTTGTGGGGGAAATAGCAGCAGCTTTAGGGCAAAAGTGCACTGACGTGTGAAATTACAGCCCATGGTGCTACATATTGTACCAGAAGCTCCCTCCCCTAAAAAAAAAAAAATAGCAGAAACAAAAAGAGGAATCGTCCTCAAACTTGTCCAGAGGGCAGCTGGACGCAACACGAAGTCCAGTGCCATAAAGTCCACAAACATTGTAAATAGCGCATTATTATTGTTATTATTATTACTATTATTATTATTATTATTATCATTATTATTATTATCATTATTATTATTATTGTTGTTGTTGTTGCTGTGCCTCTCAACAGAAAAAACATAAATTCAAATAAATGAAATGGTTTTATACATGATTGGATAACCCTAACCCTCCACGTTGTACACAGTGCAGACATCACGTGTACACTAAAGTAATTTTGAAATACAGGTATGGTAGTATGCAGGCAAAACTTATTTAGCTAACTAGCAGTCAGTTATCCACATGCACAACTTAATGTTAACCTCATGCTGCAGAGCAATAAAGTGAGTACTTTTCAAATCTATGAATCTTTGACTGAGTGTGTTTTTCTCTTCGTTTCCTGTCGGATTGAGTTGGACCGGAAGAGATTAAGAGTGCATAATTCAGCTACAGTAGGCTAACACCCCAACCTTTGACCCGGCCAGCCCCAGCAGCACCATCCGCCTACACCTGCCCGTCTGCCTGCCCGCCTGTCCGCATGAGCACAGTGGCTTGTGTACCTACTGCGCCATCTACAGAGCGATGCTGCGCACAGGCGGTGAGTGGATGATGATGATGATGATGATCATGATGATGATGATGATGGCCTGCTGACTGACTCTCCCTCTGCAGGCTGCGAGCTCACCTTACACACCTCGCTGTTGGGCCCCACATAGCTACAGTCATGAAGTACTGCAGCTTTTTAGTAAGTTGGCTTTGCATGCAAGACTTTCTCAGCAAAATTCTTACTTTTATTTCAGTGTTCTTGTTTTTGTTTTGTTTTTGTTTTAGAAGAAAAAAAAGGGACAGAAGCGCGGGTTTAAATGCAGTAAAAATATTTTTTTTTCCAAAATAAAAGAGATTTTATTGCAAAACCTCATGCTGTTTTTGTTTTTTTTCCTTTTCATATTTGAAAGTGTGATATTGATGTTTTTCACTTTGAACCAGAGGCTCACAAAGCCGCCTGGCGTGAGGAACTTTGCTTCGCAGCAAAGTGAAGAATACTCGAGTTTTATTAGCCTATCGTTTAATTTCTAAGAATATTTTTGAGAGTTTGAGAATTTTTTGTTCGAAATGTCTTGTTTTATGTTCTTAAATATCAACAACAACAATAATGTGAACAACAAAAGTGTTCCCATGTGGGCATCCTCGAGTCAAAGTCTCATCATTTGGAGTCCTTCATATTAAAAAAAAAAGAAAAAGAAAATGAGAAGCGTCGCTTTCAACAACATAGCCTACGCCAGCCTGACATGTTTTACCTCTCTTCTACCCCGTGCCTTTAATTTCCTTGATTCTTCACCCCAAAGTCTCATCATTTCCCATTTCGTCTCCCTCCCCTTCCTGGCTGTCGGATGCAGGGACCTCCTCATTTGAGCTGCAGGTTTTTTACGTGGGCGAATCACAAAGTGTTGGAATCTATTGCCTTTGTCTGACAAGTCATCCATCTCTATGCGAGGGATCTGTGGGATGGAGGTAGGAGGGAGGAGGAGGGGTGGGGTGGGGTGTGGGGGGGTGATCCGTGGGACTGCAGCTTTTAGAAACAGACACACAAGGAGAGAGGTTTCATTCTCAGCCCAAAGCTTCGCTCAGGCACAGCCCATTCTGGAGGAGAGGGGGACGCACTGCTCTGTATACCTCGCCGTGTCCATGTTGTTGTCATCTCCGCCCCTATCTGGTTGAACCACAGAGCCCGCCGGTCCTCTACGCCGTCAGAGGAGAAGGAATTTTCGGCCCCAGATCCCCGATCGGACCCGTGGACACTCAGCTACTCTCTTGTTTTCCTCACGATGTCCTTTAAACACAAACAGTGACCGGCTTTGAGTCAATGTTGCTACGGCCGGTGCGCTCTGCACACGCGTGGGTCATGCTCTGCACCTGACAGCCCTTTTTGCAGACTTGTGAGTTTAGACTTGAACAGGAGGAAAACTTAGCATTGCCCCCAAGAAGTCCTACACTGCTGCAGCCTGCGGACGTTTCCCACACGGACTGTTTTACACCTAAATATAAATCCTTGTGCTTTTTTTTTTTTTTTTTAATTCCTTTAAAACCACAAAGGCGAAACGGCGACCTCAGTCGATTACCTTTCTTTCCTTTGCTATCCAATGGATATTCACTGCAAAGCAGACCCCTTCTCGGCGATGCACCGTGAGTATACTGAATAAGTTTATACACAACAACATGTCTGTGTTGTGATTTTATTTCCTGCACAAATTAGAACGAAGGTGTTTAATTCGCACGTAACACACGCAGTTACAAATGTTGCAGAGTTCTCTTCTATTTTTCTTTTTAAGTCCATTAAGGCTCGTTGTTTGCCAATGTTTTATTACTGTGCTGAAGATAAAACAGCTCTTAAATATTAAACATGTTAGTGTCTGAAGTTATCTTTTCCAAAAAAAAAAAAAATTCTCCTTAAAAACACTGGCAAAGTTTTTTTGTTTTTGTTTTTTCTCCACAGAAGTCATTAAAAAACAGATTTAGTGCTATACGTTAAATTTTTTTTAAATAATACTAAAAATGAAAATAAGACACAGAAAACCATGTTAGGTGGCTGCTAAAATGTTTTTAAACGGGAACTTTTCTGGTTTATTTGTGAAGAAGAGTTTTGTTTTTTATTTTTTCGGGAGTTTGTTGTGTGAAGCTTTATGGTTAAACAAAATGAGAAGATGCGGGCTGGTTTGAGCTACATTTACATTTAAGTGGCAAAATAGAATCCCCCCCCCTCAATTTAAATACAAAGCTTTTATTACCTGTGAAATGACAGTTACTTTAGAGAGCAGGCTGTGTGTAAATGGATGTAAACGTGTCACTTTATTTTCTGCTCTCACTTTAGATTTAGCCTACTTGTTTCAGAATAAAACCGAGGGTGAAAAATGAAGCATGCTCCAACTCTTTCATTTTTTTCCTACATACGATATGGGTAAAGAAGACCCGCGCTGTGTGTAAATTATTTATCCACCCCTCATTCGCACCATCCGCGTTTGTAATATGAGTTATCAATGCTCATTTTAATTATTTACAATAATTGTGCAAGGAAAATTAAACAGGTTGAAACATGATATCTGCGACATGTGTTAGGCTGCAGCGGATAAGATGCCCTCGGAAAATATTGCCTAAGCAGGCCAGTGTTAAACGGAGAAATTTAAAGGGAGAGTTTTATATTTATATTTGGATAAAAGAGCCACTGAGGTGCATTTATTATTTTAAATTTTAATGTTGCTTATCTTGTTTATATTTTCTATAGGCTACTTGAAAGCAACACAATCATACCTGGATTTTACTCTCCTTTTGCTTCAATTTCCATATTATTATTATTATTATTATTATTATTACTAAAATATACATATTAAAGGTATGTTAGGAGTATGTTATCAGTAGTGTTAGACTGAAACTAAAACAAGAAAATAAAAAATAAATAAAAATTAAAAAAAAAAAATTTTTTTAAAGAGAGAAACCGTGTCCTCTGCAGGTATGTAATGTTATGCTCCCCTTGTGCTGCTGTTGTAACCCACGCAGGGCACGGCGGTGTGAACCAGCTCGGCGGGGTGTTTGTGAACGGCAGACCCCTCCCGGATGTGGTGAGGCAGCGGATCGTGGAGCTGGCCCACCAGGGCGTCCGGCCCTGCGACATCTCCAGACAGCTACGGGTCAGTCACGGCTGTGTCAGCAAAATCCTCGGCAGGTAAAAAGAGGGGATCCACTATCACCAGAGCCCTATGTGTGTCAAACATCAATCTTTAGCTGCGCACCCAGCTCTATTTCAGCCTCAGTCATCGGTTATAAAGGCAGGTCATTTTTTTTTTCTTGAACACAGCAGTTCTGCGTCCGAGATTTTCTATCCATCACCTGAAGAGAAAAGCATCATAATCATGAAATTTTTTTTTTTTTTTTTGGAGGAGAGTTTAAAGCTAAACATAAAACATTTTTTTAATATCCCAGAGGAATATGAGGCTGCATTAATATTATAGGAGACATTTGGTTGATAGAGAAAGTGTTAAATGTACAATCAAACTCACTTTTCAGGTTTACAGACACAAATTGGAATGTTACTGGCAGATTACGTAAAACACCACACTACGGCCATTCCGAACTCACCTTCGAGTGCCATAATCGATTAGAAAAGAATACCATCATACTTTAAGTTCTTATATTATTTTCATCCGCGTAGAGTCCACTTTAAACCCGAGAAATATAGGTCTATACATCATTTACTTTCGAGCACAAATGCTGTGAGATAATATTTTGAAATATATTTTTTTCAGCTATCAGAAGGCATTTCAGAGGTATTTCATTTCACACACACTGAATGTTTGTCACCAACATTTACCAGTAGGTCATGGTGGCATGTCGTGCATGCTACTGTAAGCTCATGGAGACTGGAAATGAGGTCTAAACTGTGCTTTTACAGCTCAACTGTCCTTTGTTCTGTCCGTCTCACTGCTTATATTGTGTGATTTTTAATTACACTGCTTTTCGTTGAAAGTCCACTCTGTTCACCTTCCAACTGAAGCTCAGTTAGGCCCATATAACAGCACACTTCCAGAACAATATAGATTAATGCCGCCATCATATTTGTAGCCTACATGTAACCGCAGAAGGTCGGCGGAGATTTATTTCCACACAAACGATTTTTTTTAAAGCCACCTTTCAATGTTGAATTAAAGAGGGATCCATTCAGGAACATTCACTCTGTCCCCATGCAGGTACTATGAGACCGGCAGTATTAAACCCGGAGTCATTGGTGGCTCCAAACCAAAGGTCGCAACTCCGAAAGTGGTGGATAAAATTGCAGAATATAAGCGCCAGAATCCAACCATGTTCGCTTGGGAGATAAGAGACCGACTACTGGCCGAGGGCGTCTGCGACAACGACACTGTCCCCAGCGTTTCATCCATCAACAGGTATGTGGAAATAACCTCATAGTTGATTTTATTATTTTTTTAAAAGCATGCCGAATTGTTCCAAAACGCGTATTATTTCTGAAACACAGCCTTCATTTATTTATTTGAAAATGCGCATTGAGCAAACGAACCAAAAGGCAGGCGAGGAAAAAATGCTATGCGTGAATGGGATAAATCAGCTCTGAAATAAGCAGGCAGCTATTTGATCTTCACATATAAGGCTAAACTATAGTCATTTCCAGCCGAGTCTACCCGGGGTGGTCTCACATGTGCAATTCAATCCCCTGTGCGGCCCTCCACAACACAGCCAGCACGGGGGCTGAGGCTGGGGCCACGAAGAATCACATCTGTCTCGATAAAAACCGATCAATACCGCGTAACCAGATGCAGCGGGAAATACCCAACAAAGTCGTTCAATACGCGGACCACACTGCGACAGAGACGGCAGCAGCCTCTTTATTGCCAGCCAATTGCTCTGTTTTCCAACACCGAGGTGAATGTGGAGCGACAACAGATCACACATTTAGGCGGATTGTGTGGTTGGACAATTCTTAATTATTCCGGGTTTAATCACACATTATTATCCTAATTATTAGGCTGTTTTATTATAACAATAAATAGGCCTTTTACTATTCTGTTTAATTACAGTAGCCAAGGCTAGAAGTTGAATAAACCTACAAAATTATGGACTAAAACAAATTTCCGTGCTAAAAGAGTATTGATTTGTGGGTAAATGGACTATAAAAGCGTTTCTGTTCCGCCGAAGCAGCTAAAGTAGCAGACACCCTACACCTTCACCTTTCCACATGAAGCGGGACAAAGTATCTTTAGACAGAGGACGCCGGTGAAAAGTCCCAGTGCATGCGCGCAAAGTGAAAAAAAAAACCCCATAGTGCCTGCGAGTGATGAACTTTGGTTAGGAGGCACTGTTCCAGAGAGCTGGTCATCGGCATTACATTTTAATGAGCTGAAGAGAGTCTCATAACACATCCAGCTAAACGCAGGAAATGGATGAATCTTTTACCAAAAAAATAAATAAATAAAAAAGGAGAAATCAGGCTGTCATGGAAATGATGGTTTCAACAGGTCTTTTGGCGCCATTCTGTGTTTTCACTTGTTCATAAAACCAAGGAAAGTGTATTTAAGCGTGTACAGAGTTTTTATTTGTTACCAATAGAAAACATATCTGATAATGTGCTTGGTTTCAGCTGTGTGGAACAACATTATTAGGAGAAATTGTGTCCTTTGAAACTAAGCTGGCCTGGACATTAATAATTAACATCAGACCTTGTTGATGTTGAGACCAAAGCACAAAACTGCTTTTTTTTTATTCTTAAAGCAGGAGCTCACAAATCAAAACAAAGCAAAATAGGTTTCATTACCTAACGTGTATATAAGCGTTGAAGAATCGTTTATTTATATTAACCTTTACTCCAGAAACAATTCTCTGTAATTTTCTTATTACATGCTATTTTAGCAGGTCTAAAGTTTTTGTATCTTAGTGTTGGTCTTAAAGGGAGGATTGGGAACGATGTGGAGGAGGAAGAGAGTGAAGAAGAGATGTACAAGGGGTAGGCAGGGGGAGAGAAAGAGACAGCGGACCCCTGATGGTCTCTGTGGTTAAGGGTCTGACCTCTGCTCTGTTGACTAAAGAGGGTGTCCTGGCTTTAAACACATTTTTCCTGCATGAATTATTAAAGATTACACAGAGACTGGGTTGCACTTTGTTTTGTTGCTGCAGAGAGGAGCTTCCATCCGCTGCACCATGCTCAGTGGACAGAGGCATACCCACAAGGTCCTAAGCGGCTTTCAATCATATTGATCCATGCACATTTTAATCTTTCTTTGGTGATATATATATTTATTTTATTTTTATTTTTTTTACAACACCCAAACACCAAAGTCGTTAAATCCAAATCCAAATTGCTTATTCAATATCAACACCATAGACTTGAAACAAAGTCCTTGAATTTATGAGGCTCCATCGAGTCATGAGGTCAGATAACTGTTGTGGCGAGATGTTAGAAATTCAAATAAAATATTGATGTGTGTTTTCTGGAGGAAGCTGCTAGCCTTTGTTGCCCTGCCTGAAGGAGAGAGTATGGAGGACACATGAGATAGTGAGGGGAATGAAAAGAGTCTGATGTACATTTTGGCCCCCGAGGAAGTTAACCCCATAGCTGCCTGATTCAGAATTGATAGCTCATTGCTGGATGCTGCGTGTGAACGTCATTCGCCTCATCTGCAGTCTGTAAAAGTCTGTTTGTGTCACACCTCTCAAGCGGGAGGGCTTCCAAGTGGGATTTCTGTCAGTACACAACGCTGTCTGTTATTCAATGATCTCACGTTCGTCTGTCAATCAAAAGATTACCATGGTCATGGTTTAATGTAATACAATCACGTCCCATAAGAGCTGAAGCTTAGCCTGTGTAAATCCAACTGTATCCTTTCAGTTTGGGTGAAAGAATAACAAAAATTCTCAAATCTACAAATGTAACATTATTTCTAAGGCCTCTTGTTTTTGTCATCTTTAAAGTTTCAGTTTACAGTGACACTTTCTTTTATTTTTAATTTAAGCACAGATTAAAATTCACTGGATTTGACAGTTGTCTTCGGTTGGGCCAATAAGACACCATTGCTTTCCTGTCACATATAATTTATAGATCACCATTTGCATTCGCTGTTCCGCGCTGCCATTTGTCGTCTACTTTCCTTTCCTTGAGTCCCAATCAATAGCATCTGATGCTCAGTGAGCCCGGAGGATCCCTGTGTGCTACACCGAACAACCCAAAAGACCAAAAAACTACAACAGACACCAAGGGGGGGGGGGGGGGTGACAGAGAATATGGACAGGAATAAAGAAATGGATTGTAAAAGAGTGAAGAGAGAAAGAAGGAAAGAAAGAGATGAGGGGTTTGAAAGATAGACAATGTACAAGTACTGTAAAATAGAGAGCACATTGGACAGTCGAGGCGAAATGAGAAAAGGGGATGAGTTTGGGGGAGAGAGGAGTGAAAGATCAGGTTTGAGAGAGAGAAAAAAAAGAGAGACTGAGGAGAAAAGAGGGAGTGCGGAGCAGGAGAGGGAGATTATTAGAGTTGGCCAGGTAGAGCCAGTGAAGCTGATCATTGAGGTGAATTGATGTGATTTCATGCTTTGTTTGCAAGATCATTCAGACCAAAGTGCAATGAAGACTTTCCCGCCACATCACATCTTACTGGTATGGGGACTTTATCATATTTCTAACCTCAGAATCCAGCTAGATTGAATCCACAATCTCAGGGGGCAGCCCCTATTCAGCCTCACACAGGAGCAGCGAGATTGCCCCTAAAGCCCTGAGATTGGCTATTTGCGACAGGGGCCTGAATATGAGGATACAAGCGGACCAAACGATGGAGCACTTGTACATGCACGGGCATAAGTGGACCTGATGTGCCGTGTTTAAGTGTCCCAGGGTGGCTGGGCTGGTGTGAAATCTCCATGCTCTGGAAGCAGTATTGATTGATCCGTGTCTGTTGTTCACTTTACCAGGATTATCCGCACCAAAGTCCAGCAGCCATTCCACCCGTCGCCAGACGGATCTGTTACGCCACTCTCCACGCCTGGCCACACCATAGGTGAGCGTGAATAAAGGCTGCACGCAGATTACAGCACAGTCAAATAAGCCAAACAGGGGTAAAGTAGAAAGAAAACACCTGCACGAGCCCACACGTGCACCTGAATAAACACACAAATGAGACACACACATACTGCACACACTAACTCAGCTTTCTCCATCAGTTCCCAACACAGCCTCGCCCCCTGTGACCAGCGCCTCCAACGATCCCGTAGGATCCTACTCCATCAACGGCATTCTGGGTATCCCCCGCTCCAACGGCGAGAAGAGGAAACGAGACGATGGTAAGGGAGACACAAGACCCACTTTGTTTTCCATCCTTTTAATTCTCTCCATCACTCGTCTCCTACTTTTTGTGTGTGTGAAGAAGATGGCATTTATGACAGCGCTGCAGCCAAGTGTGTTTCTGTGTGCTGTCTCCAGTGACTTGTTATGTTGTATATCAGGCAGGGTGAGTGTTGAGAGAGTGTTGCGATTCAATCAGCTTTTTGATACCCTGCGTTTTACCATACACCCACAGAGCTGCATCTCAATTTTATACCATGCTCAGATGTACTGTAGATATCCCATATAGCTGTCATACAACTCTAATCCCCCTTGGCAAGGCATCGACGGTGCTGCTCTTTGCTTTCATTTTTATAACGTAACAAAAGGCAGCAAAAGAAGCTTGATGCTATCAGTCAGTTATTTAATATTCTACACCATATTGATACATAAATACATTTTTGATTGAATTATATTTTATTCTGTGGTGCTGAACAGAATTATAGCGTTCACTGATAAAGTTTTTTTTTTTTTTACAGTGCTGTATACTAGACTCTGCACTACCAGCAGACTGCCAAGAAAATCGACCTAGATATGCTCAAAGATTAAGTGGAAGTCTATTCGGCCTAAGCCAGAATTTCTCATTCCTAGGCAAGGCAAGAGAGTGGACACACACTGCCTGAGGGCTAATAGATTATCGGTTTTGCAAACAATTGGCTTTTTTAATGCCTATGAATTAACATGTCCCTGGTGGAGACCTGAACAGGTGTAGGAACAGACCGGTGTAGGCAGGGAGGGGGCTGCGTGTGTGTGTGTGTGTGTGTGTGTGTGTGTGTGTGTGTGTGTGTGTGTGTGTGTGTGTGTGTGTGTGTGT
>JBBPCS010000573.1:10157362-10167768 GCA_037974645.1 Hollardia meadi | reverse complement strand
TCATCCTCCCCAAATAGGGCTGCTCCTCCCACCACCCCACCCCGAATCTCTCCATAGCCAGATTTATTTGTGTATCTCATTACAGGAAATGGAATGTTGTTCCTGCCAAATGCATTAATAGTGAAGTGGGGAAATTAGCCTGTTGTACAGCATGCTCTCGCTCCGTCATTTAAACCTATGGTGGAAGTGGAAGCCAAGAAATGGCAGAGAGGATTGGGTGACAACTGCTGTGTGATTGTCAAAAGTGTATTAGAGCGCCCGAAGTCCATGCACTCATTTGAAAAGTTCTGGCCCCTCCAGTCATTTCTCGAAGACGATTTTGAGCTAATTATCACGTGAGACATATTTGCTCTAATTTGTTCTCTTTTTGTAAAGGAAATCCTTTTGTTAGAACTCCGGTTTAATGAAAATTCAGTGTTTTCCTAGTCTTAACACACAGTGATAGGTTCCTCCTGACCTTGCTGCTGTATGTAGTCAGGTTGATGTGACCTAACTGTATGTTTCTCTCATCGCTGGCTTACCACGTCCTGGATAGAGCCCAGTGCAGCTCTGGGGAGGACACACAGTTGCGAGCTACGGTGATAAATTAAATGGAGAAAGCAAAGGTCATAACTTGTGATTGTAGCGTGGGTGTGGGATGAGTGTAGAAGGAGCTGATGAGTGTGTGAGCGGGGGTTGTTCATTCATGACATAAAAGCACGGCAGCACGCAGCAGCCAGTCATATCAACCTTGTTCAATAGCTTGAGAAAAAATGAATACAGTTGCTGTTTTGATTTGATATTTGGCCCCTTCGGAGATTGTCCGGTGTGTATCTTTTAACACGTATGACCCATTTGTGGAGTTTGAATCTTTTAGTGTATGGATTTGAACCTGGGCCTACACTGGTTGGCTAGTCAAGCCAGTCCATGACAATGAGTCAATAGAGGATCACTTTAGAAAATAAATGCATCCAGAGTGAGACAGAAATAAATGGAATCATGACCACCATGATGGCCCTGATGGGGTGTGTGTAAGAGAGAAAAGCCCAGGTTTGAGAGAGGCCACAGAGCGTAACATAGAGACATGAAGCTGTTAGGGCCCCGACAGTAGAGGAGGACACAAAAGGGTCAACATTGCATTTCTCCCCCTCCTCCTTCTCTGCTCTATCTCTGTCGTTCTTTCTCTTCAACATTTAATTTCTCCTCTTATCGTCGTCCTCTTCTCTCTGAGTCCTGCGGGTTAACCATTTGCATTCAGCGACATGGCCGCGTGAGACCCCGCACACAGTTGTAAACAATATACAATGAGATCCCTCACAAAAATATAAGGAGAGGGAATTCACTCAACGGCAAGGAATCATGTCAGAGAAAAGTCAATTATGGGCAGCGATGCTGAGAATTAATGGAGCGATGCATTACTCAGCTTGAGGAGGGAGAAAAGGCAAGAGAAAAGACGGGATGCGTTAATTGCATTTCCACAAATACTCGACACACAGGGTGGCAAACGCTAAACGATAGACTGGTCCAGAGGAGGGTGAAGATGAAAGCAGAGGAGGACAAAGGAAAATAAGAAATGGAGTCATACTAAAGAGGGAGAGGGTGTACTGCAAAAATATCCTTTTTATTAGGTATTTGTAATTGAGTCGTAAATAACTGATTTTCGTAAAACAAGTGAAAAAAAAATTGAACTACCTTTATTCTTTCTTGATGCAATACATATATATTTTATATAATATATATGTACATATACTGGTATATTAAATAGAATATATTGCACTAGTGTCACTTCACTGGCATATTTTATTGGATTAAATTGAGATTTTTGCACAATTAATTTTGCAGACATTTTTGTCCAAATCAACTCTTTTTTTTTTTCCTCACAAACACACGTTAGGAGCAGTTCAATTCATTCTTGCTCAGGGACACTTTCACATGTGGACAGGAGTAGCCAGGAATCAAACCACCAGCCTTACAATTAAAGGCTAACTCACTTTACCACCTTATCTACACTAATTAATATTATAGACTAACTGTATCCATATAAGTGTGTAGTTTATTTATTATAAACTTCCTGCATTAGCCTGGATCCAAGAATTTAAATCAAAGTAAATAAAATAACTAGAGTGCTTCAAAATACTACTGACATAGTGCAAACATCAAGTAAGCATCGCTGTGCCTGCTGACAGTCAGTACACTGGTTGGTGGTGCTAAATCGAATTAATAAAGCTCTTAAACACGCCACAACATAACAGGATCTTAACAGCCATGGCAGTGTTGCTGCATCTCTCCCTCTCTCTCCCCCACCCCACCCACCTCTCTCCTTTCCGCTTCAGAGGTTTCATAAATATAGCCAGCTTACAGGGGAGGAGTGTTCACCCTCTGGGTATACTAGTGTTTGTGTTCCCTCTCTCTTTTTTTCCTTTTTTTTTTTTAAAGCATAACTGCATTTTTAAAAACATCACCAAATGATCCACAATTTGCCAGGGCATCATTTCACCTATCAGCGCAGGACTCGCAGCCTCTGATCTAGGAAAACCCCCATGCCATTGATTTATGGAGAGAGCCAAGCGGTGTGTAGGAATTCATTTGCCTTTCAAACAAGCCCCAACTTCCACTCTCCTCTTGAGTTATCTTATCATAGGAACAGTGGAGATGAAAGAAGGACATAAAGTGCCACCATGTCACTGCTGGACGTTAACAGCCCCCTTACAGACAAAGCAAAACAGAACAACTTTTGACACCATAGTGGTCTGTTTCGTAGAATAGCGACTGTCATTATATGTGTACAAATGGCCGAAACTGCATGGGTATGAACTTTTCACAGTATTGTTGGCAAGAAGTGTGCCGTTTCATGTCTTTTCTTTGAGTTTGTCTTTGGAGCTTTGAGTTTGACGCTGCAAAGCTGCACAGTCCACTTAAAATGTTTGGATACATCACGATGAAAACTTGGACATAACAAGGTCAAACAAGGTCTGTCTGCTGAAGCTGATCAAAGAAAGTATTTAGCAGAAAGCACATTGGGTTTAGGGTTGCTGTGTGAATGTCACTGTTGGAGAGCCTTGGTTTTTATCTTGGTTTGTCTCCTTACACTGTAGTGTTAAAACGAAGAGACGCTGTGAGAGAGTGATAAGAGAATACCTGCTGAGACACCCATAGGGGTTGAAGAAACACTGGGAAAATGAAACAAGCCAGTCAATGAGCCACATACACACACACACACACACACACACAGGCGATCTGACAGTTGGGCTTCACACTCCACTTGACACGCTGACTGTCAAAGGATGAATCTGATTTATTGCAGCTATCTTATGATATATGTCAAACATGAACCTCTAATGGCGAATTCTAGAAAAATAAATGATTTACAAGTGTTTCTATTTGAAGGCCAAATCAGTAATTCATTGAACATATCAATTTGATATAAATTCATAAACATAATTGAACAGTCAGAAATGAATAAACTGTGTGTCTTAACTGAACATTATTAAAATTTAGGCCTGTTTCCCTTTTTTTTTAACCATTACTGATGAGCGGAACTGAACAAACCGTTAACAGCATCCCAGTTTGGTGCTCACATACATTTAGTCATTTATATTGTTAGTCATTGTGCTAAAAGTCAGTCAATTAGCAGGTTTAAAATTTGGCTTTATGTGTGGATCACGCTCCAAAAAATATCCTATGATGGGAATCTTTGTCCTTTGGCAGCGAGTTCAGAAGGCCTGACAAAGTGTGTGAAGGGGTGCTGAGTATAAGCATGCTCTTCCATTGTGAATGACAAACAGTTGCTATTGATCGAGCTTGACTCTGTTCTCAGACCAGCTGATACGAGGTAATTAATGATTTTCTTCTGTACCAGAGAAAACAATTGAGTTTCATACAGCTACAATAAAGCTGCTCCACCAGCAGCAACCCCAACCCTCCACCCAAAGAAGCTGTTTGAAAAAAAAAAGCAAAAATATGTGCGAAAATATTTGTTTAACTGATGTTCGAAAAAACACATGCGACAAGAGAAAAAAAACTGATTTCCTCAAAAATGTTACACAAAGCCAAAGTCAGTATATTTTACAAGCGAAACACACACACACACACACACACACACACACACACACACATCCTCCAATCTGCGCACACTCATACCCATTTGCAGTCCTCTATCCCATTCTCTCCATGGATCTATTTCTTGGTGCGAGTCGGGTTCATCCTCTGGCCTCAGCCATTGAAAAAAGGTCAAGCAGCCGAGCAGAATGGCAATAACGCCCCTGAAATGGTACCATCAGTGGAACATGATTGATCAATTGAATTCCATAGCACAGAAAAATGTGGGATTAAGTAGAGTATTATACGCACAATGAGTTGAGGCATGATGTTCATTCCAAGTTCATTTCGCCTCCCTCCTCTGCTGGCGGATCAGGCAATCAATAGCGCCCTTGCATATCATATATCACCGCTGGCTCGCCCAGGAGAGAACATAATCTGCTGCAAATTTAGAATGACAGATTTGTATGGGAGCTAAAGCCCTCATCCGCTGTTGGCGGTGGGATATGGGGAGGAAGGGAGGGTGGCAGGAGGCAGGCAGTAGAGTGGAGGTTCCTGGGATTCTGGTTTGAGGTTTTAGCTGCAATTTTTTTTTTCTTTCAGTGTTCAGGACTTGATGAGCGAGCAGAGGGGAGAGCTGCATCGGCAGTGGTGGGCTGCCTGGCCGAGTTGATAGGGTCAGAGATCAGGAGAACGAGGGAAGCATAGGCTCATTTGTTTATATAGAGTGTGACCGAGTGAGGAAATGCATACACTTGCCCTCGCCGCCCCGTCCTCATTCGGCCCCGAGTACCGTCCCCACTCCATTCTGTTTTCCAGAAGACAGGCAATATGTGGGGGATGGAGAGAGAGAGAAGGAGAGACAGAGAGAGGGAAGGGTAATATGTTCAGGAGGAAATAGTGCAGTTAAATAATGGCGCTCCATTTCCCGCTGGCAGAATGAGAGGCTCTGTATGTAATCGCCAGCCCTACTTTCTCCTCCTGAAACACATGCACTCCCTTACAAGTATATATTTGCACTGAAGGTAATCCATCAATTACCATAGACCTATCACATGATGACTGTGCTGATGGTGGCCACGAGGAGAGGTGGGGGGGAGGGCAGAGAGCTGCTTTAGTGACTGTATATGTGTGAGAGAAGGGAGATAAAAAGGCAGACATGCTGGTGCGTCTCTCTGAATTTACTCCTGCTCCTCATGCCATCACTTTCACACCCGTTGATCTAAAAAAGAAAAAATGTTCTCCTCTTGCTTATCTGACATTGCTAGCCCGCAAGTATAACATCAGGTAAAAAAGACTGGAGCTATGCTCTGATGCAGAATGTTGTCGCCCTCCCTCCCCCCTTCCCTTCTTCCTCTCCCTCTCTCTCTAGATGGCTCTGATGGCTCAGGCCCCGGCAGTGACTCTCAGGGCAGTGTGGAGAGTTTAAGGAAGCACCTGCGAGCAGACGCTTTTACCCAGCAGCAGCTTGAGGCCCTGGACCGTGTGTTTGAACGTCCTTCCTACCCTGATGTCTTTCCCACTTCGGAACACATCAAACCTGAACAGGTTGGCAGGACAGATTTCTTCCTACACAGCTCAGACTTTTGCACCGACCTTTTCTTTCTTCCTGTCTGTACTTAAGTTGTGGTAGTAAAATAATTCACATTGATTTCTAACATTATAGTGTATTAGACCTGTGTACTGACGTACTGACGCAGGTATCAAAAAACTTCTTGCTCAAAGCAACCTTCTAGCTTACAGCCTATCACAGCGGATAACCTTTATTTACATTCATTAGACTGTTAAACAACAAGAGACTATTAATTTTTCCATTGGAACTCTATGTGGGTGCCCATGCAGCCTTAGCAGTGCCCTAATTGAGTTCATTTTCATCTCTGTGCGATCACGGGGAATTACAGCAGCGATAAATCAGAGGGACAGCCCCTCAGCCTGCTATACAGCCCCTAATGCAGCTAATTACCAAAGTGATTTCTACGGTAAGATCAATACCAAAACGAATTGGAAATGACTTGCAATCACAAAGAGTGGAGGAGAAGGTATTAAAAAGGCGAGAGGAAAGTGGAGGAGGGTGGGAGAAAAACGGCATCAGAATGGTCCAGAAAAATCAGTTTTAATTTAATGTAATATTAATCAGGCTGCTTTCTACTCTTTCTGCGCGCCTCCTTTTTTCTCTCTGTTTCCAACACCCCCTCCTTTTCTTAAACTGGTGAAAAGGTGGGATATTAGGCTATTAGGGGCTTGTCTGGTGTCTGCGTCAGGGCATTAAAAAGCCATTTTGAAGAGGCCAGGCTGAATAGGCCTCATCCCTCCCACACTTCTGGCAGCCATGTGGTCGGGTCATTCAGGCCCCTCTGTGCTTGTCACTCGCCCTCCGCCCAGCCCTGCCCAGCCCTGCCCACCGCCTATCTGCATGACAAAATGGCTCTTGTGCTCCTGAGGCCCAGTGGAATAGAGAGGAACATCCAGCCTAGTGCCAGGGAACAGTTGTAAGCAGACAATTAGAGTTTATCTGGGATAGAGGCAGACAAGACTGGGGTCACCAGCTCGCCCCTGTGGGACCCCCGACCCATTGAGACAAACAGATGCACGCACGCACTCTGATACAAACACTCACAGACATAAATGTGTGCACACACACTTATCCTTTCAAAGAAGAGTCGGGTCAGGAAGTGTCATCTCATTAACAAACAGGATTCATCACAGCTGCTAGTAAAATCTTAACCTCGATTAAAGTGAATAAACACTAAAGAATAAACACACTAGTTGGTGGCTGGTCCTTACATGAAGTTTTTTGGTGCAGTTGCATTTTTTTTTTTTTTTTTTTTTTGAAAGAGAAATTGTAAAACACAAAAGATGGCTGCAGCTGCAAGTGTTTATTTATCACAATCAAAAATAAATGTGATTAAAACCTCCGATATAAAGTAAAAAATACCAATAAAAGTATAGAAGGTGTAAAACAATACACACTATTTTATCATTTTACTAACCCAGTTTTATGTGTTCATCCTTGAAGCAAAGCACAAAGGTTGATTTTGAGGTTGTACTCCCCTTTAAAAAACCACACCACATGTCTCTCCTGTAACAAAGCCCTGAATGTCTCCTCCCTTGACTGGTCACAGGGATGACTGCAGTGGAGCACAAAGAGCCAGCTGACACCCCGTCCTTTCACTCCTCTCCCAATCCCTCTGTCATCCCTCTCTCCCTTTTTGCCTTCTTCTCAGACAAGCCCTAATGCATGCATACATCATAGGTCTTGGTAAAGCATGGGGACGGGACGACTTGGCGAGGTGTGGGGGGTTGGCGGTGCGCACAGAATTCGCAGGAAATATTCAGAAGGAAACACAGTGAGAGGATCACAGACAGCTTCCTCAGATCCACCAGTGGTTTCCTTCAGACATATTTCATATATTGTCTCCTAAATCTGCTCTAAATCTCGCACCCACAGTGGGCTAACGTGCAGTGCGTGAGTGATATTAACCAGATCACGACGTGAAATTATTTCATATAGAAAGTGTGAACTGCTCTTTTTGATAGCCACCTACTCACATTTCTCCACTGACATATTTTTGCATTTGTTGTATATTTGTCTACAGGCGAATGAGTACTCACTCCCATCCCTGAACACTGGCCTGGAAGACGTGAAGCCGAGCCTTTCCACCAGCGCCAGCTCGGACCTCGCCTCCAGTGTCTCCCAGAGCTACTCTGTTGTGACAGGTACAATCTGACTCACGCTAGATTGATCCCTAAAAGAATAAACACAGCTGCTGGAGGTCGAGGACATCTGCAGCAAGGTGCTCGGACTAGCTGCATATTTCCGTTTTGTTTCATGACATCTCCCCAGCTGTCGTCTGAAAGTTTTTCAGTTCAAAGAAAACAAAACATATCTAACATACTGTGCTCCATTTTTCCAAATTCCACTTTGTCCCCCCTTATCAGCCAATGTACTGTTTTCCAAATTTTACTCATTCCTCATACTCCTGATATGAAAAAAAATCACTCTTATTCAATCCCATTATCAACAAAGGGCACACATCCACACTATTACAGCTGGTAAAGCAGACAGCAGCTGATAAAAGAGCTTTTTGGTAGAGTAAAATGCAATTGTATGAACTGAAAACACACTGCACATTCTCATTTACACTCACTTAATAATACGAATTGATAATACTGATAATCAGTCGGTTGTTTGTGGCGTCATTTTCCTCATGGATTATTAGAAGTATTGAAATCTAAAACTCCACTGATTTCATTAAAACTTTTTAATTTGTTTTCTCAAAATTGGTTAACTAAAGTATTGGGGGAGGGGCGGGGGATCTTGATATTGCAGCATCATTGACATTTTTACTGCCACTTCCTTGTGGTGCACACATTTTCCAGAAATATATCAAATTCTAATCACCAAATGAAAAAAAAAAGCTCTTTCAAGCCACTTCTTGACACTCTGTGCGTACATTTCTGAGGGATAGAGCAAGGTGATATATCATCTGAGCCCATTAAATCCTACAGGCCTCACGCTGCTATTGGCTTAACTGGCTATTGTGTTAGCCTGGATTGGCCCGCTAACAGATTGACTCGTGGCACTTCTCATAAGAGACAGCTGCTGTTTTCGCCGCGACACGACGTTGTCATCAAAGGCTATGATAGCCTGTTGATTGACAGCAGCTGGAATGGCACCATGGCTGGCTGGCTGGCTGCCTCATGCTGTGGAAGGAGAGAGAGAAAGACCCCGAAAAACAGAAGAGACACACACAGTGAAAGAAATACTGAATGACCTATGAACTGTCTGTTTTCAACTTAAAACGAGGGCCAACAGGTAATAGCAGGTGCAGTGTATTGAATATCTTGTGGTATTAACTATCTGTATCATGTAAGTTACTTGATGTTACCCACCCAAACCCACCCTGTATTGCCCTACGGCTTCTTTTGCTCTGTTGTCGAGGTTGATGGCTGTCTGGTTAATTGAAATATTGCTTCAATGTGGTGGCTGAGGATCTTTCCCAGGAGAGGTTAGGTTTACTGATGGCCACACTCGAGAATAATATACAAGCCTTTTAATAAAACACCCATAATTATGCAGCGGGCATCAAAGTCAATGAGTCCACTATGAGTGTGTGTGAGTGTGTGTGCGAGAGCGAATAAGTACAGAGGACGACAGCATGATTGAAAACTGCAGTGGCCCTTCTCAAATGATCCCTATAGTCCAGCCCCAGACTCAGGCACAGAGTGGTGGGAAAAGAAAGACCCCTTTTTTATTCCTGAATATGTGGGAGGTAGATTTGCCCCAGAAAGTTGGGCCTCAGGAGAATAAAGGTGTGTTTTTGTCTTTTACTCTGGGCTCCTCCTATGAAAGCGGTCTCGCTCTGGGGAGCACACTCATAGCAGGTGGCCTTAAAGCCACCTGGGGGCCTGAGGCCTCCTAAAGCGAAGCGATGTGAGGGCCACAGATTGCATAATGAGGAGGCAAACTAACAAAACTTTCCTGAAAGTGGAATATGACAACATACTTTAGCACAAGCATTAAAAATGTGTCTGAGTATTTCAAATACCAAATTCAACCCAGAAGTAATATCCAGTAAACGTATTTATTTAATTTGAACAACTTTGCAAAGTAATTTGATTGGGTGTAGGTTGTCAGCACAAAATTTTTTTTTTTTTTCTGCCATTAGCAAACCCTGTAAATAGGAATGTATGCCAAGGCTGAAAAATGCTAAATTACCTTCCTCATTTAGGCTGGGATCCAATTATCAATAAATTATGCTCTCATACTGGATGGAGCTACGAGATTATATTCATTCCTTAAATGTTTTCTGCTCCCAATTAAAATTCATACAGTTATTGATCTTGTTGATTTTTATGTCCTGAAATTTGCATAATCTATTTTAGATGAATGATTAATGAAGTGTTGAGTTTTGCTTTCCAAGGGCGCTTTGTGAAAGCAATGTCGGCCATCTTCTGTGTCCTCTGGTTACCCTAATGTGTGAAAGAGACTGTTACCTATGAAGCAGGGCGGCAGCCAAATCAGAGAGAGAGTTAGGGCACTGAAATGCACCGCTGGGATTTGGTAAGAATCATTTACAAATGATTTTCCCCCCTGCACAATGACAATCTTTAGATTTTTTAAATGAATTGTAATGTTACCATATTGAGAAATGAACTAAATTCATCTTTTTGAAGGATAATTATTATCCCCTCCCTTGAGAGAAACAAAAAACATTGAAATGGCATCATACATTTACTTATTACCATGTTTACGCCGCTGTTGTAAGAAACTAACTTTGAACTTAGTCTCCAGTGTATACAACCTATAGAGAAGTTGTGTGTGTGTGTGTGTGTGTGTGTGTGTGTGTGTGTGTGTGTGTGTGTGTGTGTGTGTGTGTGTGTGTGTG
>JBBPCS010000573.1:10132567-10157262 GCA_037974645.1 Hollardia meadi | reverse complement strand
GTGTGTGTGTGTGTGTGTGTGTGTGTGTGTGTGTGTGTGTGTGTGTGTGTGTGTGTGTGTGTGTGTGTGTGTCTAGTAGATTGAACACTATGAACTGCAACAACAAGTCATGGTTAACCTCTGGCACAGTTTTCTATTGATACCTGAACAGAGCATCAGCATACAACATCCTGCGAATCCATCTTGATTTATGTTATTCTAACCCTGACACAAGCTTTTTATTTGGAACAAATGATAACACAAAATTGTAGCTACTTATCAGTAGTAAAATAGGGTCACTCCTAATGACGGTGCAGTAGTCTCTGTGCAGGCTGGACTCGATTATCACTCTCACCAGAGCCTGTGGGGAGGCTGGGTGTAAATGAGAACCCCTCTGGCCTACTTCAACCCAATGCTTTTCCATCTCTCTTTATACCTTTCTCTACTTTCTTACCTTAATATCTTTCTCTCTATGAGTGAGAAACTGTACAGATGAGAATGCAGAGTTGGAATAAACAAGGTGGATTTATTTCAGATTAATTTCACCTGAAATGTACACCACACTCTGAGCCCGCTTTATGACTTCGCAGTGCCAGCTATTCTCTGCTGGGTGGCAACAAGCAGCCACCTAACCTGCTATGCCTGGTGTGTGGCCTGGTGACAAACGGCTTGTCTCAGCTCAGTTAACGCCTGCAGCCCCGAGCTGGGAAATTAATGTTTATATCGGCCCCCCCACAATAGCACACTAACCTGTGAGCACACATTTAATAATGAATGAATTTAAACCTGTGGCTGGGGAATTCAAGCTATCTGGCCCTGTGAATATTCTTTACTCACTCACAATTGGATGCAGCCATTGACGATCACTCTTCTGGTGTAAGTGGTTATAAATTACCACCGTTACAATGCAGGAGGATGAATGCAGATGTATAGTTGGCGGTGCTTGATGCAAACATGAAAGTGTAGCAACACATGGTGGAAGTTTTGCTGTGATCTTAAGAATGAAAAAAAGTTCTCTGTTGATTGAATGTCAGCTTTTGAAAACAAGAGCTCTGGTTTGCGCACCAAAGTTCCTCTGTGTATGTTTAAAAATGAAATGCTCACTTGCGAGAAGGCTGTTGCAGCTATATCTGGACGCATCACTCCGAGGACTGTTGTAGGTTCTTAACAGTTCATTTCTATGGTTGATGGGGTCTGTAGACGTGGCGTCAGTGGTGGAGCAGAGACAGATGTTGGAGAACTCTATAGCATCTCCACTCTCACAGAGATGTGTTTGCTGGGGAGAAGAGTCCCCAAGGACCCTGAGTTTATCTTCTATCTCCATCATCAGGGCCTGTGATTTGACAGGCTCCCTTTACCCTGGCTCTGCCTCATCTCCAGGACAATAAGCAACACCATGTCTGATTAGTTTCAGAGTTCAGTGGTCTTGAACGCAGCGTTTGTATCAGTTGTTGTTGCGTCGTAACCCCTGTCTGTTTGACAACGGTTGCTCAGGCGCTGAGAAAACAGAAGTCTACAGTAGTATGCAGGAAGTCTCAGATACAGTGTAAACACCCTCGGCCTTATCCTAAAGTTCACATTAATTTCCCAAATGTTAGGTTGGGCATGCAGTGTCACCCTGATTAAGTGCTTTTCTAAATTGTGACACACAAGGATTGGATTATGTTTATTAAGGTTGTAGAGTGTGTCTTTTCTTTTTCTATAGTTTAGGCTTGCTGTGATCGTGATTGTGGATTAAAAACGGTAATCAATGTACAGTACATAGTATTTTGGTGGTAGTATTTTGGTGTTTCTGAGAGAGGCAAACCCCTAACGTTATCTACTTTATAGTCTTGTATCATTGAGTGGGCATGGATGGAGGTTGTTATGCACCCAATCACACCCAGAGTAACTACACTTTTGAAAGCTGTTTTAACTTTAAAGACTTTAACAGACTACATGTCGAGAGTCTCTGTATCTTCTTTGGCAAGATACTGAACCCCTAATTGCTCCTGAAGGCATAGCCATCGTTGTGTAAGTGTATGTGTAAATGGTTAACGCTCATGATGAGCAGGTGGCACCTTACATGCTGCCTCAAGTGTATGAATGTGTGTGTGAATGAGTGAATTTGACAAGTGTTGTAAAGCACTTTGGAGAGTCTCTAGACTTGAAAAGCGCTGTATAAATGCAAGTCCATTTACCATTTAATTAACTGAAGAACAGAACTGAGTGCTAGTTATTTGCGCTCATGCCTCTATTCGGACCCCTGTTCCCAATACAATTTTGACATACTTGTACGGCGCATGTGACAAACTTTGGGTCCATCCAATTAAATGCAAAGCCCGCTCGTTAGAGTATTTCTGTTCATGCCAGAGATTCATGTCAGCCATTCTTTTTAATGATTCAATCATAAGTTAAAAACTCACATTGTTAAACATTGTGTTGTTTCCTCTATGACAATGGCATTTGTCTCAATAAGATGTGTAATTGCAGTACCTCTGTCTGAATCCACATTCACAGCTGTCACACAGATTAAAAAAAATATCTAGAGAACCTGCTATAAATTTCTATGGGAAAGCAGTGAGTTAGGTTGCCTGATTCCCTGCCATTAGGTTCATAGGGCTGACAGGGTTGCATCCCCCTTCCATAGAAGAGCCCTTATCTTAATGAGGAATCACAACACACAGTCCTGTTGTAAAATAACAATGATGGGGGAAGCAGCTAATGAGGCTATCATGGTGTCGGGAAAGAGCCATCTCTCCCTGCAGGCCCCAGTGAGCGAACAGGCTCTGCAGCAGACGTGGAGAGGCCGGAGACAGAGCTCACATTGATTGCATAGGTTCAAGAGGCAGAGCCGGTTGAAATGAAAGATGCCAAGACTCATCAGCCAAATTAGATCAAACTGTAGAGTTTTGAACTGTCTGCAAGCCGATTGTTATTTGTGGGGGTGAATTCGTTGGGAGAAAGCAGCCGTGAGATTATGTTGTTTGTTTTCCCAAAACCTTGGGGAAATTTTTTACGCATTTGAGCTTGACTGATCAGGCGAGATGTGTTGTTGCAACATTTCACTTGTGCATGTTTCCACTTAGTTGAATGAATTACTGCTGGGTGCATGTGAGATTATTATTATGAGCTATGTAAATGAACAAATCACCTGCTAAAGGCTGCTTATCAATTCGAAATTCATATGAAGTGTCTGGTCCTGAGTTGGTGAAAGATGGGAAGTTAATGTGTAGTAGCAAGTGCACTTCTTGTAGTGTTCCTCATCCTTTAGGCTCCCTTTAATTCATACCACGAATCAGCAAAGGATCCCCGTCTCTGCTTGATTTATTGCCATGTTGTAGTGTTCGGTTATGTGCATGACAAATCTAAAACTCCTGCTGCAACAATTTGTTTGTGCCTCTGCAGATTTTTTCCCTTTTGGTTATTTGGATATTTAGTACGTTTTACATCCATCCCACCAAACATCTGAGTGACTGAAGTGAATGTATGTACAGTATGTGTGGAGTTGCATGACTACATTACATCGAGTTTTTTTTCTTTTTCTTTTTTTTTCCACCTGGCAGACTCTCACCCATCATATCCACCTTCCATGTGTGTAAAGCGGGAGCCCCATGAGGCATCCTTTGCCCCCTTCACCCCCTCCTCTGTTGGGGACTCTGCTCTAGCTGACATCTTGCCCCACCAGTCCAGCCTCTCTGTAGATGCCTCAACTCCCAGCTACCCTGCCCATGCCCACGGTCCCTGCTACAGCCAGTATACCAGCCAGGCCTTTATAGCAGGTACAACTTTATCTATAAGGCCACATAACCAGATCAAAATCCAGTCAAGCTCACTCCGTTCAGTTGATTTACCTCTGCGTTCATTTTTAACAATTAAGTAATTTTCAAATATATACCAAATTAAAGCATCTGCCTGGTTTTCATCCCGTGATCCCAATCCCATGATTGCTTTGTGGCCCTACTGTTGTGCATACAGGAGCAAAACTGCCTGTTTGCCCCTCATTAACAGCGACTGCTCCCCCCCCCTTTCCACCCTGCTTTTCACCAGCTCTGACCCCTTGCCCGTCTCCCGGGTTAACAATAGGCCTCCAGGTCTTTCCATCCTCATGACAGGTCTGAGGGGCTACACGAGGCCAAAGTGGGTGGTGGGGTGCAGAGGCAGAGACATAAGGCTGATGCTGGGGCCTGTTTTCTCCCTGTCCTGTGTGCCCCTTCATCCAGCAAGGCCCGAGACTGTCACTGTTAATTACAGGACTGAATGCGGAAGAGAAAGCAGGGAGAGCTTGTCTCAGTTTTAAATTTGCTTTGGACTTTGGTATCTTAATGTCAAAGCAGTTGTAGTCACTGATTAGATAATAAAAACATGAAATACAAATAACATGCAAATTTTCAGGCAATGTGTCCAAGGCGTACCCAGGCTTTCACGCATAATATAAATAAGAAGTTCAGAAAATGGATTACCCCACTAAATGATCAACCCTGTCTCCTAGAAATGACATTTCTATGCTGCTAATTGCAACAGCAAATATGTTTTGAAGGAAATGTAATGCTGCCCACATTACATTTTTAATCAGCATAATGAGGAAATGTTAACGTATATCCCTGTAAGAAGTTTTCTTCTGTGTGCCTGCAGGTCGAGACATGGCCAGCACCACTTTACCTGGCTACCCACCTCATGTCCCCCCCACAGGACAAGGCAGCTACCCCACCTCCACACTTGCTGGAATGGTTCCTGGTAGGTGACGCTACTCCCTTTTTACGATGCTATTAATTTTAGTTTGAAAGGGTTACTATATAGTACCCTTCAGTTGATCTTGTTTAAAGAGCTTAAAGATAAATGGTAATGCTTTTCTGTGACATCTTTAGCAGTAGACATGTAACACACTCACTATTGTGAGACTGAAGAATCCTTAAAGCAATGCTCTTGACCCAAAGGATTGAAGCAAGCTTGTGATGGCTTTCTAAGGCTGCGGTTAGCTTGTGGTTAGCGTCTGCAGATAAGGACATTAGATGAACTCGATAGGCGATCACCACAATCAGTGGCCGTGTGATAGGATAGTTCCTCTCAGTTACACTCCAGCTCCCAGCGCTCATTACCCTCGGCGTGTCCACACAGCGCACTCTCACCAGCCCCGTCGATAAACACTGCTTTTGCGCCTTTCCCTCCTCGCCTCCCCGGACACCCAGGGCTGTAGAGCATATCTCTTTCCCCTCTACTTAACCTGCAGTTCAGGTTCACAGCAAACAGTTAAGGGTCAAAACACAGAGGCGTGGAGGGCCTGTAAATATTTAAATAACTATCTCTCTCAGGGATGAGCTTGAGTTACATGACCAGCAGTGAGGATGCTATAGCTGCCAGCATGTGTAGCTCTCTCCTCCAAACAACTGAAAACACAATTCCCTTTATTGCTCAGAGACATGTACCGTTCACACTGACCAATAATCAAAGCAGGCGCGCAGTATTTACAAGTGAGCTCAGGATGCATGAAGGTAAAAGCTGATGTCTCAAATGAAGAAAATTCCTTTTGTTTTATCGGATTATATGCCACTGGACAGCGCATATAGATAAACCCACCTAAGCACACGTACAACCACACAAGCACAGCCACCTCTTTAATCCATAGATTGTACTTTTTTTTCACCTGATGGTGAAAGACTTAGATTTAGTGACTGGCCCCAAACAATGTTAAAGCAAAGGCCATTCTTCAGCAGCTCCATATAAAACCCAGCCTTTATAGTCTTGTAAAAGAAAGAAACCTGTGGATTCACAGCATCACTCTCTGTCATCCCCTCAGCCACCCGTCCTTTCCACTACAACCTGCACAGTGAGGACAAAGAGCGAATGCGAGACTTGGTGAACCTATTAGGGCGTTTTGAAGTGAAGCATCATCCCTTAAAAGTAGGGGCAAAAAGCACTGAAAATTCTCACTTAAGGAGAGAATAAAGGAAATCTTAAAGCCTAACAGAGGTTGGATAAAATAATCAATTTACCTGAAGGCACTGTCAAGACAAGCTATACAAGCAGTCAGGATGAAAAAATGCAACAGACACATTGTTGTGTGACAAGATTGTAATGTAACTGCATAAAGGCATTTTTTACAGCTTAATATTTTACAAAAGCTGCCAGTCATTTCATCTTATTAGCTCTTTGCTAATGGTTTAATGTTTTAATTGATTTGTTCTCCAGGAGGGGACTTTTCTGGAAACCCTTACTCTCATCCACAATACACCACTTACAACGAAGCATGGCGGTTCAGCAATCCAGCATTACTAAGTAAGTGACTTTCTCCTACATAACAGAACTGTCAAATATACTTTTACATTAATGGACTTTAATCTCATCTAGATATCCTCTGAAGGTAAAATAATATATACAAAAACATTAATAAACTATCTCCAGGCTCCATTTGAGCTTCCATACACATATGTCTTACACAATGTTTGACCTCGTGGTTTCCAACGGCTCGCTCTTCTGTTAACTTTCAGGTTCCCCTTATTATTATAGTGCCGCATCCCGTGGCTCCGCACCTCCCACTGCTGCCACTGCCTACGACCGCCACTAGTTACCATGGAGACCAGCACAAACTGCAGGGCCAGGGCTTCAGCCTCCATATTGTCCCCGTCTGAGAAACACTGAGGTCAAAGGGAAGCGAGGTGGAATCCTAAGGGAAACCCCGTGATGTTACGCGATGTGGAGGGAGGATCGGCGAGGTCGACGCCAGTGTATCTAGCCCAACTTAGGCTTTGGGTCAAAAGGGCCCACGGGCGTTCAAAAGTCACCCATCATGCCCTCAATCGCTCACAGGCCTGAACATTTCCAAAATGACTTTAAGAGATTCTATAAATATATATATTATAAAATATAAATTGAAGAAAAACAGTGTGAAGAATACCATGTGGAATAAATGTTGTGGGTTTTTTTTTTTGTTTGTTTCTTTGTTGCTGTTGTTGTTGTTGTTATTTTATTCATCGATCCTCACATTCCTTTTCTGATGAACTGCAGTATTTTTCTGCTCTAAAGACAGAAGTCCAGGGAAGATGACAATGGTCCCATAGCTTGATGGTGCAGTGACTTGAACCTGTGTTGTGGGGCCTCTGACACTTAATGGCACCCGGGCTCCACACCGTAGGCTTCACTCTGGTGCTTTGACTATGTCTTCTGCTCCCACGTTTCCAGTCCTACCTACATTATCAGATAGCATGTCCTATGTTTACTTACCCTCTATAGACCAATGGTTACATCACACTCCCTGTGGCAAGCAATCAGATGTAAAAATGTAAATTATTTTGCAAAGTATTAAAAACATGGTGGCCACTACATGGTCTTACCAGAATTTTAAATACTTTAAATTATTTTATTTTCTGTCACTACCTTTTAATAATGTAAAAAAAAAAGAAAAGAAAAATCCATCAAAGATTTTGTCAGTGTAGGTCACATCAAAGTAGTCACATTTCCCTTATTTTCCAGTCATGTCCACGTCCATGCATGATTGTCCCTTGCTCTTTCTTTGCACTATAACCTCAGCTTATTTAATTTATTGGGTACATTCACTGAAGATTAAGTTTAATCAGTTTACCAATTTGAAACATAAGCCAGAACTATTTATGTTGCATTATGTAGGTGTAAAAGCAAAGCACACAGACATGTTTTTGTGTGAACATCTTTTTCTGCATAAAAGCGATGCTTTCAAGTTCCTGCATGTTGTAAGTCATAGCCCTGTGGCTACATGAACATATTCTCCTGCTACTTAGTCATACCACTAGATGCCTACACAGTTTAGAGAGCTGTATGCAGTTGAGTGAACCAACTGTAAATTAGCTTCAACAATTGCCTTACAAACCTGTTTTTTCAACGTAAATTCATGCCTCTTCAATTAAATTAATTGCCTTTACCAACACATGTTCAGCACCCTCCTACGTTCTACTCTCCACAGGGACTGAAAGGAAATATTGATTCAGTTTGCGTTTTGGAAAATATTTTGTGAATGTACTTTTAACAACATTTGCCAAAGACTTAGTTTGATATCTAATATTTTATTTACAGTATATGTATGCATAAATAAAGCAGTATTATCTTTTTAAGTAAGTAGTCAACACTGAACATGTATGTTGTGACTCATCAACAGGCGAACAACATGAAGCATATGACTGTAATGAAAAAGGTGAAAATTAATGACTCAATACTCCATCAGTTGCAACAAAATGCTGCTTTGTAGAATGATTTGTGAATAATGTGAAGACAATTCTTCTCTGTAAATAATATCACATGCACCATTTCAGTATCATACTAATGTACTGGCTCCCTTTGTAGATATACGGACATAAAAACATGCATTACATTTGTGTCTTAATGTAACGTGCTCTGAGAAAAGGCACGACTGTATAACCTATGGCTGCATATACTGTAGGTGCAGGTTTCAGATGCTAACATCGCATAGGTTGTCTTTGTCATTTTCTTTTCATGATGTCACAATGATGTTTATGTCACTATGCAATGAGTTAAATGTCTTTTTGTATCATCTTTTGTTGTTGGGCTCAGAACAAGTAATCCCCATGGAGAACAGCATAAAAGTTAAGAAGTACGAAAGACCTCCAGCATGAAATGGTTTCTCTCTAGTTTTACTTTTGCTCCACAAATGAAGATCAAACTGAAGTCCTTGGCAACAATCAAAGACATTGTCTTGTTTGCTGTTAGTAGATGTTGTGAACATTATATTACAGTCATCCTCCATAGAAACACATCCACCTATTCTCAGTCACCCATCTCTCCCCCCTCCACTCTCTCAACTGCTAACTCTTTAGCGTAAGGCATCCAAGATGAACCTTACTTTAAAGAAATACATCTGCTACCAGGGTTAACTGTCATTGCTGAGGGCACCAGATAACAGAGAAACAGACTGCAGTCCTGCTCTCCAGGAGAAGCTTTCCTCTACAAATTGCACTTGGGATTTGCCTATTTCTGTCTACATGTAGCTCGACATATCTGAAAATGAAACGCTGGCACAGAGTGCAAGCCGCGTCATTCAGGCGAAGTCTTTGCTGTAGGAAGCAAGGCACCTCTGGTGGAATGGGTCTTCTGCTGTTGTAAAGATGATACAGGAGATGTGTCATGGACATAAAAAGGATTTCTGATGAAAATCTATACAGAAAGCTTTGTGGCCTCAATCATTGTTCTGTTTCAGTTCTGTTCCAATTCTTTTTGTGCACATGAGAAATAAATTCTTTTATATGTCAGTCGTTGACTCGGCGTCCCCTCATTATTAACCCCATAAGAAAATGATTCAGAGTTCAAGGTTCCTGGGGAGCGTTCCTGCTGCTGGTGTATTGATGTTTGGTTTTATGAACAGTCAGGACTCTAGAAGGGATTCTTACGGGTTACACCTCCTAAATATGAAATACATGATTGCTGCAGAGGACGTGGTTTGTGTGTATCAGCGTGTGAATGTCTGTAGAAAGCATATATATTATGATTCCTTTTAAAAGCGGCCAAAATCTAAAACAATTGCATTATGTTAACGCATGTGTGTTTGAGGGGGAAAGAGAGACAGAAAGAAGGTAAAAGGGGAAAAGGAGACAGAAGAGAGTGAACCAAAGAAGCAGGACAGTTGGAAAGGCAGGAGAGTGTTAGCGCCCCAGCTTCTGGCTCCAGTATATTTAATGATACATCGGTTTCATCCAGCTATAGCACACTGCTGCTGCCTCACCTCCTCTCTACACTCGCTACTCTGAAACACACACAAGCCCAGCCAGTCATAATTCAATTTCCCTGCTTCCACTGCCTATTGTTTATTTCATGGATCCCCTGTGAAGCATCAAAAGCTGCAGTTTCTGTCAGCCCCCTAACTGTCCTATGTATTTGTCATTCAGGCCTTGTTAAAAGATAAAAAAAAATAATAAAAAAATAAAAAAAACACACACACACTAACACTCCTTCCTCTCCCAGCTGAGAATTCCCAGTGGTAAAATTATTCCATTTAGATGGGAACTTTTTTTGTCACTACCCTGTCTAAATTGGCATATCTGGCTCTCTCGTAGAAACCAATAAACTGTGAACCCGGATGCATCTGTCAGTCAAGCTCATCTTTACTTTAGCGGGCCAGATGACAACAACAGGAGAAGAGACACACACCAGCAGAATGAGGCGCACTGATTGGCTCTCATCAGTTAGGCATTACGAAAAGCACCTGTCATCCTCGGGGCTTCTCAAACCCGCACAGAGAGGCCCTGCCACGGGGGCCAATAGGCCTCGCACAAAGATTAACTTAAACACTTCACCCTCATTGACAGCTTGGCTTGGTGATGCCCTACAGCTAGCCTCTTTGGCATGATTCATGTCTGTCACTGGTAATATATACAGTGAAATAAGTGCATTTTAGAGAGCTGGTGGAAGGACACAGTCTGAAGCAATCCATTGCAAAGTTTCATGTAAGCATCAACATCACATTAGATTATTTTTTATTAAATTTTTTTTATAGCTTTGACCACTTCAGTATCTCAAATAAGATGGATGGTCAACATTAGTGGTGAAGTAACAAAGTATTTCACTTTAATGCTACTTTATACTTCTAGTCCGCTACATTTATCCAAAAGCTGTAATTACTGGTTATTTATAATTATGTTCAATTAAAAAAAACATATGATAGGCTTAAAATACAATACAAAAAGCAGTGTCTACTTAGGGCACCTTGTCACAGGTTTTAGATGTCTATGAGTTGTTAGCAATCCCACCAAAAGGAGCATTTCCCCTTTAAACTCTAAACTAAACTGTTCAAGGCCCAAACAAGTCAATCATTTAAATTCCAATATTTCCCTAAACGCAAAGATTTGAGAAAAAAACAATCCAAAAATAAATAAAAAATTGTGCAGCAGAACTTTGAGTTCCCTTCTTTCCCACCTTCCTCTCTCATAGATTTACCGGTGAGACCCTTTAGATTGGGTACTGGATTTAATTTCCAAACAGTACAACAAAGTTCAAACTGGGCCACCTACAACAGTAAAATACTACTTGTATTGTTGCACTAATATTAACAATCCATTAATGCAATATATGAGCATTTATTATATACAGTATGGTACTTTGTCCACATAATACATCTGTACTTTTAACTTTTGAATACAGGACTTTTACTTGTGTGAATGTTTTAAGTACTTCAAGTACCCACTGGGGACAACAGGGTGTTTCCTTTGAACAGAGTAAACACTGCCTGCATTTATATAGCACTTTTTTAGTTAGCTTAATCACTCTAAGAACTTTACACTACAATTCAGGATTCACCCATTCACACACATTCATACACTGGTGGCAGTGATTACCTTGCAGAATGCTGTCTGCTCATCAGCGGTAACCATTCACACATGCACACACACCAATGTCGCAGCACCGGGAGCAATTTGGGGTTCAGTAACTTGCTCAAGGACACTTCAACATGTAAACTGCAGGGGATCGAACCTTCCGGTCACTGGACATCTCAGTGTAGTACAGTGTTAACACCTACAGTAGAACTCAATATATAATTTCTCTTTCTCTGTGTAAACATCCACCAGACGACGAGAGCAAGACTGAGATGAATCTCACGGCGTGACACGAGCGCAGTATTGTTCAGAAACAAGGAGTGGTGGTGGTCTCGTACTGACATCCTGTCATCTGCCTGCATGGGAGCCTGTCATCAGCCTCATCATGTGGCTGTCATAGTTGATGCTGGCGAGGGGAGAGGCCAGCCCTGCTGTGTCAATCAACGAGCCCTCATTAGAAGCTGCTTTAATTAGTCGCTGTACGGGTGCAGTATTGTTCACAACGGTGGCTTCGTTAACTCTGTTAAACCCAAATGGATTTTGGTTTAGAAGAGGCAGCACTACAGAGGTCCAGAGGTATAATGTGAAGCTTCTTTATGTGTTGCTGGTTGAAGAATTAGAAAATAATTATTTATGTTGTTTATATCTTGAAGAAGAGTTTATCACCCTGATCGAAGGATGAAAGGCTTTGAAAATTAAAATAAAGATTTGTGAAAATGTTCTTGGGAGAGTAAATCATCATCTCATACTAGGATTATTTCAGTGTAACAAGGTAGTCAGAGAGTTCAAGTCTGGTCTCAGATGATCCTGATCCTGACAGAACAATGATTATGAGCTTATTTTCACTGTCGGCGGGTGAGACCATCCAGGCGACAAGAACATGGCTTTGTGATGTTTGTAATGAGTGAACATTGATTGACTCGACACAGCCTAAAGAGGCTTCCTCCATGTTCAAGCTAGAAGGATGCTCGGGCTCTGTGTGCATCTTGTACTGTAGCATAGTTCACAATTAGAATAATGAGCAGTCGAAGAGCTGTCTGGAGAAATGCAATTGCTGTATTTCTCAACCCAGACCTTGTCTGCCAACTGTATGCTATTACACCAATCCCATCCCAGTTAGATCAGTCAGCAGTGCAGAGCAATTTCCCTTCAGGAGCTAAATTATCGTTTTGAATGGCTATTGTGCGACACATTGTGTAATTAAGCACTAAATATGCCTTGCTACCTGATTATGTCACTCTGAAAAAGGGATGAGGAGCTGTGGTGCGAGGGCATGGCGTTCCTGTGTTTGTGTGCACAAATCAAGTGATGGCGAGGGATTCGAGGTTTGGAGGAAGCGTGTAGGGGCGTAACAAAAGGCCAAAATGTGTAAAATGGGGTGGCACTGACCTGCTTGCCCCCTTCAAGCTGAGAGAGGGTCTTCTGTCTGACAGAAGCCCGGCCTAAAGAGTGGATTGATTTGTTTGAGTCCCAACTGTTGGTAAAACAGTGCAACAAGAGCATCAAGCCTTCTGCAGCTCCAGGAGGACAGCGGAGGAAGAACAGACGAGGCAAAGAGGGGGGAAAGAAAAGTGGGAGGCCACAATCACCAACCCCCACCACCTCTGACTGGCTTCCTACACTGCTTCATCCCCCAAAACACACACACACACACACTACCCGACGCCTACACCCCCTCTCCTACCCAACACCCAGTCACTGTCAGGCCAAACACATGATGAATTGCCCTGTCAACAGAATTCATTCAGGGACCAATTAATTCAGCAGAAATGAACTAGAGCCATCAGTCGCTGAAAAACTCAGTGCAAAGAGAGCAAAGTAGCCCCACTTCAGAAAACGAGGAAGCGCGGGAGGGAACGGCGGAGAGAGGGAGAGCGGGGTGAGTGTAGTGGAGATGAGAGGGCAAGCAAAAGAGAGAGGGAGAAAGAAAGGGAGAGGGAGAGAGAGCGTGGTGGAAGTTAGTCTGACAGAAATTGGTCATTTAATGCTTTAGCGCACTGGAGACAGCCCCTGTCATAGACGAAGGCATGGCAGGGGCTCCCCTGGTATTTTATTTATTAATTATCCTATGCAGCGAGGGGCCTTTAACTGTCTCAGTCCAGCCCCGTCAGCCCGACTCCCTGTCATTTTCTCTCCACAAACAGATCCTTTAACATCGTGCTCCAGGTTAATGGAGACAAAGCCAATATCCAACCAACCTTGCCTTCTTCCCCAAATACAGTGTTCATCTGTACCTTATCCAGGTAATTATGTCTCAGACGATCTCCTGAATATGTCGTTGGGATGCTAATAAACCACTTTAGAGCTGACGTGCAGAACACGTCTGACCTTTTCAACTCACTGCTTCATGGTGGCTACGCCTCCCAAGGAGGGCAGCAATTATTTACACCTTATTGGGAACTGCGTGTCATTGAATAAACACAGTCCCAAATAATTTAATGATGACTGCATTTTATATTCAGGAAATAACCAGTACAAACTTGTGTTTGTCATAATTGACTCTTGAATTGTAACATGGTTCGGTGTGAAATCTTTGTTGGTTAAAGAAATGCTTTGCCAAGTAAAAGCTACCTGTAAGGGGGAGATTTTATTCCCATAATTCACATATTTGTCACCTCAAACGCTCCATCTCTGTTTTCTTAACAGTGTTGACAAAATGCAACAGAACTATGCTTGCCAGAAGCTGTTTTGTTGGCAGTGACAAATTAGCACTGTGAAGGGCGATATCAACACCAGCTAATTAAGGTGTCGTGTGATTTTGGGCTCCAGATCAAAAATCTGCTGATTCATCCCACGGGTGATTATGATGTCCATATGGTCAACGTACAGCGAGCTACGCAGGGAAACACTATCGGCCCGCTGCAGCGCTGGCGTTGCCAAAAGTTTGCTCTTATCTTTTGTGGCGGTGTTGGGTGCTGTTCATCCAGGCTCTGAATTATTAACGGCATCTTTTTTTTAAACCCAGGATCCTTTAATGGAAAACACGGGATGAGGGGCAGCTGGGAGGCTGCCTGCAACTGGCTACCCTTCTTCTCTGACATCAGGAAGTGAAATTCAACGCTGTTTCCACTGACATTCATTGATGGGCTTGTGTACCTTGGATGCACCCTTCTTAGTGTCACTTGATTGTAAGGAATTACCACACCTTATTCAACTCAAAAGTCATGTGAGGATAGGTGTTTGTTGGTTGTAGTGTGAGATGTTTGAGTATATTTATATCTTGACAAATAAAACTATAGATATTCCTTATTTTTCAAATGAGGAGTAATACTCCAGTGAATCCGAGAGCTAATAAAGTAATTTATTTTTCTTTCTCTATTTCTTATTCCTCCCATTTCAGCCCTTTACTGTAGTGCTAAGCACAGTGAAAATACACCTAATAGACAACACTGACATACAAGCCAAGTGAACCTGACAAATGGAACAGAAAAGCTAACAGAGAAGAAAGAGGTGATTAGGCCAACTGCCACAGGTAAAGGGCTTTCCTGATTTCTGTTTACTCACCAGGCTTGAAACTTGACTTGTTTTCCTGCAGCTTACTGAGGAGATTCTGTCTGTGAATCAGCTGGTTGTCAGCATGTCTCAAGAGCAAAATATTGTACATCAAATTTGCATGGAAAAAGGGCAGCTTCTTTTTTTCTATTTCACATGTTTTATTTAACTGAAAAGACTATCATGTTTAGTATTTAAAGACTGCTTGATTTAACCAGAGAACAGCTTATGAAACATGACTGTAGCTCTAACACAACCTCCTCTGCCTCTCAACGAACTTGCATCCTACTACAACTTGAATACATGCATAGATACTCTCTGCATATAACGTGTAAGGAATTAGAGGAGTAGAAGGACAGGAGTGAAACCTACAGAAAGAAATATGAACAGAGAGGAGATGTGCTGTAGAATATAATTAATTAAATGAGACTAATTAGGAACATGAGAGCAGGTGCCAGGCTATGAGCTGACAGGGAAGACAGCGAGACAACATGCCAGCACAAAAAAAGAAAAGCACACACATGCAAGTACACAACCAAACACACACATACGCACACACACACACACAAACACACAGCTGCAGTTATGAGGGTGTATCGTGACAGGCACAGGGACAAAACAACTTTCTGCGTTTTGTCATGTGAAAGCCCGTAGGAATACTCCATGACAGGAAGCAGAGACCCAGGCACCGTGGGGGTCTCTTGCCTTTGTCTCGCGCACATTCTCTTTATTATTTTGTTCTGCAATGGTGGAAGGAAGTTTGCACAAGCCAAAGACTTCTCTCCCCTAATTATTTCAACACTTGCTCAAGACTGGAAGCAGTGTAAATTCACAAACTGCTTTTCCTCCTCTCATGCCTCTCCTCAGTCTAGAGCTGCTTCAGCAGGGTGCATTTAAAAGGATGCATTTTAATCTGATATGGTAAAAAAAATGAACTGGAAAAAGTTTCTTTTATGAATAAATATTCTCAACTAGAATATGTTGAATCATTTCCTTTGGAATTTTACAACATCCAATTATTTTGCTAATCAAATTGCATGTGGATTTAACAGGGAAATTAACTCTTAATATAGGATAAATAAAATGCCTATATTTATTACTGTGCAGATCCTGATGTTATTTTCTGTTAAAGTGAGTGATAATTCAAACAGCGTGAGTGAACACTGACTAAATCCTTACCCAGCTTTAACACCTGTGCAAAAAACTAAATATATGTGTTAGTAATCTCATTGTTATTTGCCAAAAATAGATTTTTTTTTTAAATCAGTGTTATGAATTTATGAAATGAATGAATGAAATATTCATGAATCATACAATATTTTTTTTTTTAGAAAAGGCCAATATAGGAATCCAACTGAGGATGAAATGAAGAGCAGAAACGATTAGTTGATTGACAGAATATTAATCAGCAGTTATTTTGATAATCTAATCAAATAATTTTTCAAGCAATAAACAACAAATATTTACTGGTTCCAGCTTCTCAGACATGAGGAATTGCTGCGTTTCTATATTTTATACCACTGTAAACTGAATCTCTCTGGGTTTTGAACTTCTGGATTTAAAAAAGCAGGAAGAAGACATCACCTTGGATTCTAAGAATTGTGATCAGGATTTCCTTTAGTAATTTTTAGATTCCATACTATACAAGTATCAATTAAATGTAAAAGAAATTCTGATTCATCAATAATGAAAATACCCTTTAGTTGCAGCCCTAAAATGAAGTACAACATGTCAAAGCAAATTCACAGATGGGTGCTGGTTGGATGTAGGATCATCTTGTTTAGTATTGTCCATTTTCTTAAGTGAAGTACTTCTTTTCACAGTGCCACAAATAAAAATTTTGAGATCCATGTCCATCCATGTCAGCTGCTTGTAATGCCTCCACAGCAACTTATTGTCAGGCTTTAAGGTGTTGTGAGACAAAGCTACACAGAGGAACTTTTGAACCAGTGTAATGTTGGTCTGTTAACCATTTTCTGTAACTTTCCATGAACAAAAGTAAAACAGCTTGACAACATTTACAGGAGGAGATTAAATGAACCACAATTTCTTAAAGGCTTCAAACTAGAACGCAATCTTTCTTTAAGCTTGGCAAAAGGAAAATTCTTCACTTTTTGATGTTATAATTCAAAATAGCACAAAAGCAGCTATTTTAGCTTGAGTGAGACAAAGGTGGGGAACCATTTTGACAGGAAGAACATGATGAAACCTCAATCAGTGCCAAACATCAAGGATCTACACCTAAGTTTCTTTCTGAAAAACACTCTAACCCAACGCAACGGCATTTAGAAGACTACGTGGTCCTGCAGCCAAGACTCTGTGAAGCGGACAGCTCAATATCTAGCCTTAGTGCAGCTTGTCAATGCAACACCAAACTCAAGACAGAGAGAGATGGGGTGTGGGGGTGTGGAGAAGGCTTTTTTAATTATCTGTGGTTGGGTCAGACTGTGCATCATCATTAGAGGGACTAAATAGCAGTGGTCACTGACTCAGGTAGTGGTAAACGGCACAATTAACAGGCTGAGGAGGAAGAACTGTATTCAATTTGAAAGCCTTCTCTCCTAATCCATCTCCAGTGATCAACAGTGCTGCTGAGCTACGCCCTTTTACATTCAATTACATTAATCAGGTTATTACCCAGCAAAAAGTCAACATTTTAATCAAGAACTGGCAAAGTAGGGCAGGACATTATACCTAGACAGGGCTAAGTGACAGTGAGAAGAGGAGAGTGATGATATTCTACAGAAGATAATCCTTTACACATAGAAAATGGCACCGCGTGGAAAGGTTTGTAAGTTCTGGGTGCATACATTTTGTTATTCATCTGATTTTCAAGTGCTCCGTTCTCGTCAGCATTCACCAGAATGTTTCTGTTATCCTGTCTACATTTGTACAAGTCTGAATTAATCTTTCAGTGTGAACTTCATGAATGTGTTCAGCACGTGTCAGTAATTCAGCCGCTATTTCAGGCTGCAAATCCTCTTGGATATAATCCTTGCAGGGGTGTTGTTAGCACAGCAGGTGTGTAAGAAATGTAAAAACACAGCTGTGGGGTTCACATCCCAAGAACTATCCTGATAGTCTAGAAATCCTTTGACGTGCTCTTTATGGAAACTCTGGAAATACATTCTCTAACACAAGCCATTATTTGTATAAGGATGGAAACAAATTATCTAAATGTATGTAGAGCGATCCGTGGTGGCCAGGTGGCCGATTATTTCATTCACAGCAGAAAAAGAGCCAATTTATATGAATATGTGCTTACTTCACAACCAGTTCAAGTTGACTTTGCTGACTGACTGCTGACTGCACACACAAAGTGAATCTAATTTAGTAGAACCTCTGGCTAAGCAGTAGTTTCTGACCCATTTTCTCCAACTAACAGGGAAGAAATCAATTCTCAGGCATCTATGACATGCGGAAGAGATGCTTGTCTTATTTTTATTTTATTTTTTATCATTTCCACACTTCTTTCTGCATTTTGGCTTGTTAGGAGTTCTGTGATGGCTGACCCTCGAATTGGTTTCTGATTAATGGAGGGAAATTCTTGTTGTCCATCCCATAATGAGAGAAGACAGAGGTGAGAACAGCTCAATAGGAGAGATAACCACTCTTTGATCCAAACGGTCATGCAGAACCTACACTCGCTGCATCGTCAGAAAATGTATTGTCAAGCTTCTCCCTTAAAAATCTCCCCTCACAAACTTTGAAAGGGACAAATATGCTTTGAGAAAGATACTTCTGTTTTACAAATTAGAATGTAAAACTAAATTAACTTGAGTGGAAGTTTGTCTTTTGTTAATAATTTAGATTGCAAATGACAGCAAACTGCCCTGCCCTTTGAGCGTAATGTATCCAGATCACATCCTGCAGACAACTGCAATATAATAATTGACGTCTTACACTCAGTTACACACAAACAACGGCCCAGCAATAAGGCACATTTTAAAAATATTAAACTGTCTAAGTGCCATTTCTGAAACCCCACTAACAAGACCCATCTCAACTTAAGATGTCTTGTTAAATTGAGACCTTGTTCCCCAGTGGACTTAAATGTAAAACATATCTCTACCCTTGACAAGCAGTGTTAATCCATTTAGTGTAACCAACTAACATGTCCCTAATTAAAATATGCCTTTTAATGATACATACTGACATCCTGGAAAACACTGTCACGCTTCCCTCCTTTAATACAGGAATATGCTAATTGCTTCAGTAACACTGGCGTTCAAATCCCAAGGCTATACCGCCACATCCTGAGGGAGTTGGTGTGTTGGGGTTTTGAAACCTCTGTTCAAAGAAAAGGTCCCTTTAGCATACCGTTTCTTGAAGACTGCTTTTGGCCAGCAGAAAATTTTTAGGGAAGTTCAGAGACTGACAGTGTTGATTTCCATTCATTTACAGACATTCAATTTACCATTCAGGAACCTCCCGGCCTCGCTCTACACTCCTTCACTCCACCACTTCACCTATAGGTGCTGGAGGGCATCAAGCTTCCCCATTCCATCCCATGGCAGCTCATTTAAAACAAATCAGGCTGATTGCTGAGTTGCTGCACTCACTAGGCCCAGGTGATAAAGCAATTAAAGCCCTCTAATTCTTCAGTTTCTGAAAGGGCCAGTAGGTAATTAACTGAAATCCTTTTGTTACATCCTGGTTTTCTCTGCTTTTTATTTTTGTTTCCTGACATGTGAGGGTGTTCATTTGATGGGCAGTGTGAGACAGATTCATATGGGTGGGGTCTGAAGTCCTCTGTGGCAGGGGCCCTGGATGAGAGTAGAGCTTTAGTTAATAGGCTCTCTCTGGACAGATGAGGTCCATTAGGAGGTTAATTTAAAAATGAATAGAGGACATAGAGAGATAAAAAGAGATGGAAACAGAAAGATGGCTTGCACAGACCACACAGTTCAGGAAAAGAGCAAAATTATAGCATCAAATATTTATTTTTCTGTGAAGTAATGTTGCTAATTAAGCGTACAATTAAATCACCACAGATCCAGAGGAACCATTTCAGCAGATTCTCACAAATGACCAAATGAAAACAAGGAAGCCTGCTTCAGACCAAGCACAACTGAACCCTATCACTTCCCATCCATGAGGCCATTTCTTAAACATTGAGGCATTGTTCAGATGCATGGACTGCAGCCCCTGCTGCCCAATTTCCATTTCTTTCCCCCCTGCAGAAAGGCTGAATCTGATCCGGACCCATTGGTGTGTGGATAATGAAGGGGTTACCAGGAGCTGGGAGAGGCCCAGTAATTCCCCGCACCGGGGGAGTGGGTTTTTGGGTGGGGTTTGGATGAGTATCCCTGCTCCGTGATGCATGCACTCATGTGAGCTTGTGACAGCCTTTACCCAAATCCAAGGCCAGACATAGACACTGCATGTATTATATAGAGATAAAGTACAGAACCTGGCTTCAAACATTTTATTGCTGCAGAAATGCTTTTTTTTTTTTTGCATACAAATGGAGCTGGATGCTGTATAAATTAGTATCTGTACTGCTTTGATCATCTGTATAGTATGGTGCTAGAAAATCATTGCATGCTTAGTGCAGCATTTATCACAGCATGACTTTGTGTCTGCTTGATGACTCAAACAGCTGATAGCGACATAAACATGAAATTCAAATCAAAGACATGTAAATAAAATTGCAGCCCTTTATATGTGCTGCTGAGTTCATCATCCTCTACTCTTTCAGTAGACGTAGGAGTAACCCAGCTCAATCTAAGGTCACAAAAATTAGCATATCATCTGGCAAAATGGCGAGCCAATGTGTGGGCGTCTCCCTGAGGGGGGTCACCTTAAACATCAGTGTTAAGGCACCAAGAGATCCCACGTACTCCAGGGTTAAGTATCCCCACTTCATTATGATAAAGATGTTAACAACTACCCAACCCACCAATGCTGTCAATAGACATTGAGTTCTGGCTCTATACAGCCTGGCTCAGCCTCTCTTAGGACCCGGCATGAGCCTCCATCCATCATCTGAATACTCCAGGCCTGAATCATTGCCGATCATTACAGTACCAGATAGAGAGTCCTGATGATTGGCCGTGATTGTTAGATCACAAGGATCTGAGGGGTGATCCATCATGCCGGGTGGCACTCTAACACCTCTGCGTGATGGGGTTCACCTCAGGGGTCAGGACCAGGTCAGCCAGAAGAGAGCCCCTCCACAGAGAATACCTCTAACATTCATAGGCTCAAAGGCTACCAAAAAGAAAGTAAAATCATTACTACTTCCCATATGATTAGTGTTGTTGCATTGGCAAGTAACAATATATTGATTTTTCAAAGAAGTTTAGATATTAATAGACAGAATTCCTAAGACAAACTGAATCCTTTGCTATAACTTGTACATCAGAACTCTCTCTCTCTCTCTGCTTCATGAGCCACTGACCCCATCCAACTTGTTTCTCAAAACTAGTGCAACACACAGTAACCGGAGGCTATGTGTTGTCATCCAAAATGAGATAAGTTTATTTTCCCTAGACCAGCATTTGTTCCATCAGCCTGTAGGGTCGCAGACCACACTAGGAAGCAATGGGGAGTCCTTCTCAGCACCTGCAGCTCTAGCGAGGTGGCCCGCGAGCAAGGAAAGGCTTTGGCCGCTGCCCAAATATCTGCCTGCACCTTCTGTGCAAACCCACCAGCCTTAGGAAACCAGGAGGCAGCAATATTGTGGAACAAATGTTCTCTAATCTCAGCCTGCCGGTCTGGGGTCCTGAGTGGGGCCTCCTCATTGTCCCGCCCAAACACTTCACCTCTTTGCTGTTAAAAGTCACACAGGACCCACCAGCTCCACCTGTATGGGATCTTTTATAGTGACCAGCGGTAGTGAGGTGCTAATGCTCCATAGGCAGTGAAACACATTTAAACCAGCAGACAGGGAATGTAACATTGTTGACTCATAATATCAAATTGTTTAACAGCAGTAATAGGCTGCACAGGATGTAGTATGCCGCGTTCCAGACAACTCGGATGTCGGAATTTTCCGACCTCCTACTTGAAAAAGTGCAACGGAACGCCACTCAAAGTCGGAGTTCCGACTTTTGAACTTGGGGCAAATCCATCTACCCCGACTTCAAGGAGAAGCAGTTTTCTGACATCACACAACAATGGCGGCGCTCATGGAGACGTACACTGTGAACAGTAAGCTATAAACTCAAAGGCAACGTAAAGTTTATTTGCCTGTATTTAATTAAAATAATACATACTGTCATATAGTAAAACATATTCTGCACTGGTCACAGTTAAATTGTCTCCTCACCAGCCAAATAAGCATCACCTTCTCGCGGTCAGCCATGTTTGTGTACGTTTGACGCTGTGCCATATGCACCGTGCACTGGAACGCTTTGAAGTCGGAACTTGGAAATTTCAAGTCGGAATATCCGACTTCCGATCTGTCTGGAACGCAGCAGTAGATCTTACAAAGCATAAATGTTGTTCTATTGAAATCTATCTTTGCAAATCTCAAATTTGTGTATAAAGGTAGAATTTGAGGGAATTTACAGATTTTGACTTTTATTTAGCTCACGAAAGTCACTGTGACCACCAATGTCCATTCTCGCTGTTGTAAAGTTTAGAAATTTGCTAAACATATATAGATGACATTCACTGCTCTGGGAACAGTTCTTAGAAATTCAGGTCAATTAAAAACAGATCAAATTATACACATTGCGTCACGCTTTTGCACGGTATTCACATGAAATATGTTTAGAAAGAACATACAGGCCCTGCTGCCTTTAGGCTTGAAAACATTGAACACAGTTGTTTTTTGTTGTCTACATTCACCCTGACAGAGAGACGCATGCTAAGTACGCAAGGACACTCAGTGACATCTCTTTATAAAATATCAGATCATTTTTCATTTATTATTAACATGTGAAGTCCATGTTAACTCTTTTAATATATCATGCTGAGTCATCTTTGTAAATTTTAATGTGGGCTTTAAAAGACTGGACCATGCTGTAGGTACAACTACTTTTACGGAACATAGGAAATCAAGTGTTTCTTATGCTGCACCTGCAACCTGGAAAAACATGCAGAACAATCTAAAGCTTACGTTATTTTTAAATTTAAATTTAGCTCTTGTTTTTAACTGATTTATTTGTTTTAATATTTGATCGCTTTATTTATTTTTAAAGTTTCACTATTTTACTAATTTGGCTTTTTATTATTTTTTTTACTTTTTACCACCATTTTTATCTATGCTTTTTCTTTGTGCTTCTTGCTGTCTTGATCTTTCGTCTATTGTTTTATACTCAGCTGTATTGTAAATGAGGTCCCTCAGGTTGAATGAATTTTTTTTTTTTTTTTAAGGGAACTGTGTCAAAACTCTAAATCAAAATGTTGAGAAATCTTGTAGGTTCTGCTCAGACTGAAATGTGATATAATTGTCAATCTTTTGTTTTTTACGTGGTCAGTCAAAGGCGCCGTTGTAGATGTTCCTTTATGATCATGAACTGTCAAACTGTTTATTTTTATCTCATTGAAAGAGAATGAGAGCATTGTGTAATCATATTAAAACTCGCAACATAAAGTCAGCACAGTTATATCATGATGTGAGGCACATTTGTTAATAAATACATTAACAGTTATTTAGAATGTGGCTTTTTCTGAGAAATTATGAATTCCGAGCATCATGCTCAGTGAGTCTGAGTGGCTTTTTAGGCCTTCGGTCCTCATTAGTTTAGGAACAAAAGAAACGAATATATGCTTAATTGTTACCTGAAGATATTGATTAGTTCACCTATATATAAATTTTTGTTCTTAGATGTATTTGCCACCTCAGTGTTTGCAGCTAGCCACTGAATAAGTAAAGTCATTTATCAGTAACATGAGAGGTAAATTACTTGAAGGTGCTGGGGAGCCTGTTTCACTGTAAGAGTATTTTTATCTTTCATTTTCAACAATCTTGGTCTGTTATTTTAAGGATTAACAGATTGTTTCTATTCTGTCAGACTAACTTCCTAGGTCCTTTTATTTTTTTAGTTCACATTACTTTAATGCTACTTTAAAGTAAGTAAATATACTTAAGGACAAACATGACTGGCATTGGAAATAAATGATCCTATTGTAATTCATACATTTTGAAATTCATCGCTCAGTGAGGTTCCAAAATACAAAGCAAAATTCAGTCCATTCAGTCAGTGAAAAAGACTTGTGTCTTTGTAGCTTGGCACAAAATGAATTGCCCTGTGGAGTATGTTATTGGAAAATAATATTTGGAATTATTTTCCTGATCACTGGTTTATCTCTTGGAATTCTTCCACTTTCAGTGCAAAGTTCTGCAATTTAAGCAAAACAAACAGAAATGCACTCATCTACAGTGACTGGAATTTATTTTTACCGTTCCAAAAACTGACTTCCATTTTTCATAATCAGTTCAAAAAGATAACAATTAAACCTGAGAATGCATGAAGGGAAAATAGTTTCCTGCTTTCAGATTCAGTATAGGCCTATTGAAGTTGTTCAATGATCACCTTTTAGGTTAGTTGCTAGAAAATGAAGAGAAACAATCTTGGGTCAGAGGCCCAGAAAATTATCAAAGATCAATCACTATTAGTTGATAGTGTATACATCATATCTTTATATATACATATATATATATATGTGTGTGTGTGTGTATGTGTGTTTACTTTAAATGAGCAGTGGACTTGGGGGGCGGAGAGTGTATCTATGGCAACGGTCTGGTCCCCAGCTGTCACCATGCAGAAGATGGGTGCCATAAGCAAGGAGACCACTTAACCTCAGCTGCTCCTCAGCTTAGGGGAGTCAAGATGCTGCTGAAACTCGTACAGAACCTCACTTAATATGTAGACAATAACCTTCTTTCACCAGACAAAAGATGACTTCAAACCAGCAGGTGAAGAAAAGAAGCACAGAGAGAGAGAGAGAGAGAGAGAGAGAGAGAGAGAGAGAGAGAGAGAGAGAGAGAGAGAGAGA